>CM044005.1:76579170-77024170 GCA_024085815.1 Flaveria linearis
TCATGCCTTTCTATGAGAATGTGTTTTTCGACTCATGGGGCATGCGCTTGGTCCTTGGTCGCCACGGCGTATTCAAGTGATAAGCACGGTCATGTCTTTTCATACACGATTTGTTCATTTTCTTGTTTGTTTTTTCCGTCTTGTCTTTGTTTTACTCATCCGGAAGTTAGGTGGCCTGTATATTCTAATATGAACTAATTATATGATAATTCAACCTGAATTACATACATTAGCAAAAACCCAATGTGTATATTTTAAGACACGTCAATATTACATTACTTTACAATTAGAAATTTAAAAACTTGCATAAGGGGTTATGTCTATATAGGGTGATCAGGGGCGAAAAACAGAAAACAACTTGAACAAACCTTTGCTCTACTCTTTTAATGAATATAAGAAAAATCTTAAAGTTGTCTACTAAACCAAACTTAGACAAACTATTTATTATACTAGTTGACTAACAATCATAGTCCCGACTTCCTAATTACTCAAATGACTTTATTAAGTACACAATTAAATTAAAATTCAAATTAAATAAATAGTATTAGAGATCCTGGTAAATCTCCTCCTAGCCACCCCATGAGATCGTCGTGCCACCCAGTTATGATGTTGATCCGTTTAACACTTCCTCTTAACATCAATTTCCATATGCATCTTTTTGCCAAACACAACTAACTTTTGGCACAATAACTCTTTGTGATTAAATCGACTATTTGATTATGGTGTAGAGAGACGCATTCGTGTAACACCCGGTATTTTATCTATTTTGAAGAGGACGAAAAGAAGAAAAGAGGAAGAATCCATATGCATCTTTTTGCCAAACACAACTAACTTTTGGCACAATAAACTCTTTGTGATTAAATCGACTATTTGAGTATGGTGTAGAGAACGCATTCGTGTAACACCCGGTTATTATCTCTTTTGAAGAGGACGAAGAAGAAAATAAATAAAGTACAAAGTCGAGGGATCAACTCGCCAACGAAAGAAAGACGGGTTAGTGGGGGTGTATAAAGGAGAGGGCAGCCTTACCCTCTCCCCACTCAACATATTTCAGCCGAACAAGAGAAGAGAAGAGAGAAAGAGAAAAGAGGAAGAAAGTTGATTCGAGTGAGCAAAATCGTCGTGTAGCAAGCCAAATCGAAGCTCTTCTCGTTGTGGTTGTGTGTGAGTTCTAGGACCCCTATTTTACTATTTTCAACTTATTTGGGATTGGAACACATAGTAACCGTTTTTTGTAAATTGTTTTTGACCCTGGGTGTGATTGCGTATGATGAGTTTGGAGTGTGTTTTGCTTGTGTGTGCTTGAATGGTGTTATCGTATGCATTAGAATGGTTTGGATGAGGTTGGAGGTCGAAAATGGCAGATTGGGTTCGGGATGACTGCATCTGCACCAGTTAGGGCTGGGCGACCGACTGGAGGCCATAAGACCGACTAGAAGACGATTGAGGTTCAGTCGCACGATTGAGGTTCAGTCGCACGACTGGGGGTCCAGTCGCATGGGGAGTTATGCGACTGAGAGTCCAGTCGCATAGGTGCTCATTCGCATGAGTCCATTCGCATAAGGTCCATTCGCATAGTGTTCATTCGCGATTAGAGTCCATTCGCACGACTGGGTGTTCATCCGCATTGGTGTCATCCGCATAGGTTCAGCGCATGATATTGAGTCGCATGAAGGCCATACGACTGAGGGTGTCCATAGCCTAATTAGGATGTTGCACCGAGGAGAAGCTAGTTTGAGTATGACTTCCGGGGGAAGTGCGACATAGTTTTAACGTGGAAGTTCCCGTAGGTACACGTAAGAGGACCGTTGGGATCTTAGAAGCTATGTAGGGCATGAAATGATATAATGCATGGTTATGTATGATGTGTTATGTATGTATTATGTTGCCCTGTATGACGATGCTATTTGTGTATGATGTTGTTCCTCGTTATGATGTGTTATCTTTCCCGTGGCTTTACTTGATGTTAACGAATGAAACGAAAGTATTATGAACGTAAAGTGAAAGATAATGAAAGAGAAACATGATGAATGAATGCATGCATTAATGAATGATGAAGTAATGAAAGTCTGCGAGCATGGATATCGGACACGTCAATAAGGTGTTAGCCCAACGGTGTGCGGGTTCGCCACCCGGAAGAATGCCATCGGGTATTTCTTTGTGATCGACCTTTATTATAGAACCTACCGCTTCCTAGTTGCGCACCACGTTTAGCTGTCTTCATAGACTTCGGCCCAGTAGCTAAATAGTTCGGGGTGTAGCACAGGCTTTGGTGGAGGATCTGGTGCGCAAGAAAAGATGTAATGATGAATGAACGAATAGAGAAGATAATAATGATATTATCTACGTGTACGTATGATGTGTGATAACATGAAAGTAAAGAAATGTTTAATGAAAGTAAAGTATGTTTTAATATAAACTAGAACTCACTCAGCAACGCTGATTTTTTATGTGTTTCAAGTTGGCAGATATGGTTGCTGAGGATGGCACGAGGCGGCTACTCAGCTCTTTGGATGGCATCCATTTACATAATGCTTTTTGATGTAATGCAACAATATATATTTTGTGTGGTGTTTGAATCTTTCAGTGTGTGATAGAGGATAGCCAGTGGTAGATCATCCAAAGCTCGTGTGATGGACTTGGTGCTGCATCGCGGCCCAAAAGAGGCAGACCTAGTTGAGAAGTGGTTCCTGAGGGACCCGAGACCCTCATCCGAAGGGTGGGATGAGAGTGCAAATTTGAGGGCCTCGGTGAAAGAGGCGGTGTTGAAGAGGTACATCACGTCCTGCAGACGATCTTACCGTCTGTGGTGACCGAAGTGATAAAAGGCTGTACGGGAGGGGAAAGACAAGAGAGGAACCAGTCCTCGGGAGGTCGGGAGCAACAGAGACTGAGACGATTCCCTCCGTTAACGAGGAGGAGGAGGAGGAGCCTGTGCAGGAGTCAGCACGAGGCTGTAATTACGAGGCATTTCAAGGTGTAAGCCCCCTACTTCGATGGAAAGGCACTTGTGCTGCTGCTCACCGATGGTGAGGGAATTGGAAGCGGTTCTGAATATCAGCGGAGTGTCAGGAGGACCAATTGGCAGGAAGGCTATATGATGAGCGGGAGGTGGTGGTGACTGAAACGAACAGGAAGGGTGATGGTGATCGGAACTGGAACGGGAAAAGGTTTGGTCGGGGTGATGCCTCGACGGGTAACAAAAAGGAACAGGTGGATGACCGCGTGTGACCACATCGACTGGTCGAGGAGGGTGGCAAGTGTGGAAGGGAGCATGCGGGGGAATGTAGGTTGGGATTGAACGTGTGCTTTAAATGCGGGAAGACGGGGCACATCGCAAAAGATTGCCTTGCAGGCAAATGTTTTAACTATGGGGAAAGTGGTCATATGAGTAAAAATTATAAGAAACCAAGAGCCGAGGGTTCTGGGGTCAAGAAAGCCGGAGGAGAAGGACCGAGGGCGAGCGCAAGGGCATTCACTATGACTCAGGAGGAAGCTAGGATGGACCCTGATGTTATGTCTGGTACGTTCCTGGTGAACCAAATTTTAGCTTCTATGTTATTTGATTTGGGCGCTAGTAAGAGTTTTATCTCTGCTGCTTTCTGTGCTAAACTGCCTGTTAGTAGTAGACGTGTTGAGGCGCCTTTTAATGTAGAAACTGCCATAGGTAAGTCTAACAGGATTTCGGAGATGATAGAAAGTTGTGATGTGGAACTAGAAGGTCATAAGTTTCCTGTTAGACCGTTCGTGATAACCTTGGGTGGTTTTGATTTGGTACTTGGGATGGATTGGTTAGCGGAGTTCGAGGCAAACATTGTGTGTCGCAAGAAGATGATTCGTTTGACAGCGTCTGACGGTAGTTCAGTAATAGTTTATGGTGATCGGATTACTACGATCCCGAAGGTGATCTCGATGGCAGTGGAGGAAAGTGTATGAGGTGTGGATGTAGTGCCTACTTGGCCTATGTGAAGGATGTGGATACGCCCGCACCACAACTGTTTGATGTACCGGTTGTGTGTAACTTTCCAGACGTGTTTCCAGAAGACTTATCAGGAGTGCCACCCTACCGAGAATCGAGTTTCAGATCGACCTGATACCAGGTGCCCAACCTGTTGCCAAGGCACCGTATCGGTTGGCTCCGACTGAGATGAAAGAGTTGATGTAGCAGTTGCAAGAGCTGCTTGATAAGGGTTTATTAGATCGAGTATCTCACCTTGGGGTGCTCCGGTCTTATTTGTAAGGAAGAAAGATGGTAGCATGAGGATGTGTATAGACTACCGTGAGCTGAACAAGTTGACGGTGAAGAATCGGTACCCGTTACCGAGGATTGATGATTTGTTTGATCAGCTTCAAGGTGCCAGTTGGTTTTCAAGGATAGATCTTCGATCGGGCTACCATCAGCGAAAGGTGAAAGAACAGGATATTCCTAAAACAG
Organism: Flaveria linearis; assembly: GCA_024085815.1. Taxonomy (NCBI): domain Eukaryota; kingdom Viridiplantae; phylum Streptophyta; class Magnoliopsida; order Asterales; family Asteraceae; genus Flaveria; species Flaveria linearis. The sequence continues at coordinate 76,583,606 of CM044005.1, forward strand.
CTTTTCGCATGCGTTATGGTCATTATGAGTTCCTCGTTATGTCTTTTGGTCTGACCAACGCGCCAGCTACTTTTATGGATTTGATGAATCGAGTGTGTCGGCCGATGTTGGATAAAATCAGTGATTATGTTTATTGATGATATCCTGATTTATTCAAAAGCGAGATTGAGCATGCCGGTCACATTCGGAAGGTTTTGGAGACGTTGAGAAAGGAGAAGTTGTACGCCAAGTTCTCTAAGTGCGCGTTATGGTTGCGCGAAGTTCAGTTTTTAGGTCATGTGGTGAATCCTGACGGGATTATGGCGGACCGGCAAAGGTGGAGGCAGTGATGCAATGGAAGTCTCCCAAGACGCCATCCGAGATCCGTAGTTTCTTGGGTTTGGCGGGCTATTACAGAAGATTCATTTAATACTTATCAAAGATCGCTTCTCCACTAACCAAGTTGACCCGTAAGGATGTAAAGTTTGTATCGGGTCAAGCTCAAGAGAAGGCGTTCGAAGAATTGAAGACGAGATTGACTCAAGCTCCTGTTCTGTCACTACCTGATGGAAGTGAAGATCTGGTGGTTTATTCTGATGCTTCCTACTCAGGGTTAGGGTGTGTGTTAATGCAAAGAGGGAAGGTTATAGCCTATTCATCTAGACAGTTGAAGGTTCATGAGGTTAACTATCCTAATCATGACTTGGAGCTAGCAGCTGTGGTCTTTGCACTAAAGATTTGGAGGCACTATCTCTACGGGACGAAGTGTACCATTTTCACTGACCACAAGAGCTTGAGGTATTTTTTGAGCAGAAAGACTTGAACATGAGTCAGAGAAGATGGTTGGAGCTTATAAAGGATTATGATTGTGAAATCCATTACCATCCGGGCAAAGCTAACGTGGTGGTGGACGCCCTTAGCCGAAAGGAAAGACCCAAACCGATTCGGGTGAAAGCGTACCAGTTGATTATGACCTCTGACGTGATGAAGCAAGTCAAAGAGTTTCAGATGAGGCATTAAAAGAAGATCATCTTAACTCCGAAAGAATGAGAGGTCTTGTCACAGAGTTGGGTGAAAACACATTCGGTGTTAGAACCCAGTTTGGATGAATGTGGATTCCACGTTTTGGGGATCTACGGGTGAAGATTATGGATGAAGCTCATAAGACTCGATACTCTATTCATCCCGGTGCTACAAAGATGTACCAAGATATGAAGAAGGATCATTGGTGGCCGGGTATGAAGCGTGACGTGGTGGAGTATGTGAGTAAGTGCTTACTTGTTTGCAAGTGAAGGCCTAGCATTAAAAGCCGTATGGGAAGATCCAACCTTTGGATATACCGGAATAGAAGTGGGAGCACATCATCATGGATTTTATTACGAAGCTGCCGCGTACTCCGAAAGGGTATCTATACTATATATATATTCATTTGAGGAGGGTAAAGAAGTAATTTTACACAATCTCTTAAAATTAAGAGATGTACATGTATTCATGCAAGGTACAAGTTAGTTTGCGTTGATGTATATGGAACTGAGGGCAAAAGAAGAAGGTCCGAGAGTTGCTTTCGACCACTGTTTCAAAATTCAAACAACCTAATCTCCTTTCAAAATTCAAAAGAAGAAGGTCTGAGACCTCTCTTCCAGATCTCCTTTCAAAATTCAAACAACCTAATCTCTCTCTATGAAAGCCGTTCGATCTATGGTAAAGAAATAGCACATAATCATCTGAATGGACGCAATGAAGGAGCACCGATTGTTAGTGTGATTCGATTTCGTCACCGACGATGCTCTCGAAGAGGAAGAGGCCGGCGAGGATTCAGATTCCGGCGAGGATTCAGATCCCGTCACTTACCCTGCCACCGCGCCGGAGCTTGAGCTGCCGGAGCTATATGGAAAGACTCATAAGGTTTGTAATTGAACTGGGGTTTGTGAGATTTCGTGTAGTTTGTAGTCAATTTTGGGTTTTTGATGTCATATGTTATTGCTGATGTTTGTTGGATGATTTGGTGATTTGGTGATTTTGGGGAAACTTAATGCTCATCTGGTGGCGCATACGCATGATGATGTTGGTTGGTTGAAGACTGTTGATTATGTGGGATCAAATAACTCCATTCAGGTGTGTATTATTATCAATTATCATCTCGCACATGAGTGTCGATTCATACTTTGGTTCATTCTTTGATATTTTGATTATTTTGTGCATCGATTTTACAGGGAGCATGCGTTCAAAACGTGCTTGATTCTACTATTCAAGCAGGTCTCAAATAATTAGACTAGCCCAAAACAAGCCAAAACATATCTAACCCCCCAAAAATGCTTTTTTATACTATGTGCCTCGCGTAGAAAATCCTTGTTGGTTAAGTGCCCTGTATCTAGGCCCAAGGCTTGCCCTTTGCTCCTTAGTGTGCCTTCGGTAATTATAACTACAACTGTACTCCACAATATCCTCATCTTGATATATTCTATGTTGTTGTTCAAAGGCAATGTTGTTGCTCTACATGGAAAGGAAAATGGTGGAGGTGATTTTCTTGTTGAAGATGTTCTTGAAGCCGGCTTGCCACCACAGTTGGATCTGCCAAATAAATCAGGTATCATCCGAAAAAATAACAATCCCAAGATAATCACTTCTGCAACTTTTAAGAAAAAAAGTCTTTTAATGCATATATGTTTTTAAAGTTAGATTATTGTAACCTCTGATGGCTTGAAGAAATGTAGATAACAATTTTAGTGAAAAGATGTATGAGAAAGGAGATTATAGCTGCTCCTTAGGATGTGCTTTACGAGTTAATTGTCTGTTCCCTAAGAGAACAAAAAAGTTAATTCTTCCCCTAGAAAATTTGACTTCAAAAACAACAGGATGATTTTCTTTTAAAACCTTCATGGCATCATACAGAAAACATTGTTAGTTTTTTTAGTGCCTTAACTTTGAATGAAATGTTTTTGAAAAGATAAATGTTTTGGTTGCTGTTCATAAATATGTGCAACCTGCTATATGATATTTTTATCAGACAAACTGAGCTGCCTTTCACATTTTATGAAAGCCTGCCACTTGTAAGAAATCTGCAATTTTTTCTCATGAAAGATTTCTATTCATTTAATAGGAGAAGACAAATATGTTATCTTAGTATCTGGATTGAATGTTTGGTAGCAGCTCTTCTAACCCCTTCAGTTGCAGCTTCTTGTTGATCACATTACTGGACATCTAGGAGATAAAAGGTCCAATCTTTTTCATGTGGTCTTTATCTTCACACGTTTTGTGTAATGGTATCTCATTTATTTCTTTTCTTAAACAGGAACAACAGTCTGCTGCACAAATAGTTCAAGTAGTTGTTGCTGGTGATTCTGTCCATCTTCGACATGGGCTTCTCAACTGCCAGGTAATTGAGCTAACTGATGTGATCAACTTCACAATTTGTTACTCAAAACTCAGATGATGACAAGATAAATATTTTATTGATTGCAGAATCTGGCCTCTAAGGACCAATCTAAATTATCTGAAACTATCAAAGAGCTAGATATATTTTTGACTCAGGTACTTGAACATTTTTTTTACAAACATATATAAGCACCAGCCTGATCTTAATAATCTTTAGTTGTATGTAGATTGCTGCAGGTCTTCCTATAGATATCATGCCTGGATACAACGACCCTGCAAACTTTGCTCTTCCACAACAGGTTATCATAGTTAAACATTAATATAATAACGTCTTTCGTGCTGTAGTTAATCTTCTTTCTTTTTTTTTCCTTACAGCCTTTGAACAAATGCCTTTTTCCTGGATCATCAGCCTATAACACATTTCGGTCCTGCACTAATCCTCATCTCTCTTGATGTGGATAATGTGAGGTAATACATGAGATCCATAATACAAAATATGTATTCGCTAGAGATGTTGGTCCGACCCTCATCTATACTATATATATATTCATTTGAGGAGGGCAAAGAAGTAATTTTACACAATCTCTTAAAATTAAGAGATGTACATGTATTCATGCACAAGGTACAAGTTAGTTTGCTTTTGATGTATATGGAACGGAGGGCAAAAGAAGAAGGTCCGAGAGTTGCTTTCAACCACTGTTACAAAAGAAGGTCTGAGACCTCTCTTCCCAGATCTCCTTTCAAAATTCAAACAAGCTAATCTCTCTCTATGAAAGTTTTTCGATCTATGGTAAAGAAATAGCACATAAGCATCTGAATGGACGCAGTGAAGGAGCACCGATTGTTAGTTGTGATTCGATTTCGTTACCGACGGTGCTCTCGAAGAGGAAGAGGCCGGCGAGGATTCAGATTCCGGCGAGGATTCAGATCCCGTCACTTACCATGCCACCGCGCCGGAGCTTGAGCTGCCGGAGCTATATGGAAAGACTCATAAGGTTTGTAATTGAACTGGGGTTTGTGAGATTTCGTGTAGTTTGTAGTCAATTTTGGGGTTTTGATGTCATATGTTATTGCTGATGTTTGTTGGATGATTTTGGTGATTTTGGTGATTTTGGGGAAACTTAATGTTCATCTGGTGGCGCATACGCATGATGATGTTGGTTGGTTGAAGACTGTTGATCAGTATTATGTGGATCAAATAACTCCATTCAGGTGTGTATTATTATCAATTATCATCTCGCACATGAGTGTCGATTCATACTTTGTTCATTCTTTGATATTTTGATTATTTGTACATCGATTTTACAGGGAGCATGCGTTCAAACGTGCTTGATTCTACTATTCAAGCATTACTGGCTGATAAGAATCGGAAGTTTATTTATGTTGAACAGGTTATGAATCTTCAATCCTTTGATTTTCACTGTGACTTCTGACTTTTAATCAAACACACTCTAGATATTGATGATTAACACGACTACCAATTGATATCAGATAGATTACTGATTGAAATAGTTCACACTTCAATTGATTGTGTATTTGTTTATCAAGGGTTTCTTGAAAATTAAACTGAATTAGGGCACACGTGAATTAGGATTGTTTGATCAATGTTGAAGCTAATATGCTATGCAGGCATTTTTTCAACGTTGGTGGAGGGACCAGAGTGAGGCAACCCAAGCTATCGTGAAGCGACTTGTTAGTTCGGGTCAACTTGAGATGATGTAAGCAGAAAAAGTTGACTCTTTTGTTAGTTTTGCTGTATGAATGTGTTTTCTACGGTTATATATTGCATCCTTTCTGATGGATTTATGTTGTGGGTATAACTTTTGTTGGGCAGAAATGGAGGTTTGTGCATGCATGATGAGGCTGCACCTCATTACATTGATATGATTGATCAAACAACATATGGGCATAAGTTTATTAAGGAACAATTCATGTAACACCAAGGATTGGTTGGCAAATAGACCCTTTTGGTCACTCAGCTGTGCAAGCTTTTAAACTCTATACTTTGGGAAATTTTGCATGTCTATTATGTTTAGCTCCCTTACAATATTTTTATTTTTATATCAGGTTCATATGGAGGCTGAGAGAAAGACGATGATGACTCCTGTGGATGCAAGCATGCCTCCAATGCCTGAATTATATCATAGTCTTCCGTATCATATGATTGAATTCTTCATAGAAGATTTTGATTGGTTGGTATTTTCTTGTTATTCATTTATATATTACCAATACAGGATTATATTAGTGTAACTGATGTTGCTAATTCTTGCAGCAAGGTAACAGTGAGTCTTAGATATGCAGATCTGTTGTCTGTACTTCCAACTGGTATAAGTGTAGTGTCATGGCCAATGAGCCATTAAAAAAGTCCCCAACCAAGGGTAAAAAGGGTAAAGTAGTGTTTGGAAACAATGCGGGTCCCATGCGTTTATTCTACGTAGAAGTTGCATTGCGCACCTTGAGTTTGCCAGAAGGTTTATATTCTCTCTCATAAGTAGATAATCAGAGATTTTAGTTATTAATAGATCAGTTTGGTTGTGCTTCATGCCTTCATCTCAAACGGTTGAAACAAATTTAAATGTCTTTTAACTAGCTAATTAATCATATGTTGATTAGTTTGTGACTGATGCCCTTCGGTGGTTGTGACGTTGCAGCATTTGCTGAGATCGTGTTGAATCTTCCAGAAGCTCTTGAACAGATTGTCCAACCCAAAGATCCTGCTTCAGCTTGACAGAATGTTAGGAAATTGTCTTGAAGTTGAAGGTTTAAAGTTCAAACATAAAAATAGGGTACTTGATCCCCGATGTTTTGAAGCAAGGATTCCCAAAATTGTTGTAGTTTTGTAAATTTAATATTCTTTTGATTTAGGAAATTTTAGATGGAAGTGATATATTAGCAGAGCATCATTTACATTTCGCATGAATTTGTGATACTATTTTCAGACCAGACCTATAAAATTTGGATTTGTACGGTTATGACCTATAGAGCTATAATTGAAATTGTGCAATAGCTAATGATAATAAAATTTAGATTTGTACGGTTATGACCTATGTGAATGCAACGACTCAAAAAGCAACTTATGGTTGGTAAACATCTGATTATTGGGTATATATTTTAAGCGACTCTTAGGGGCTGTTTGATAAAACTGACTGGGTAAGATCTGACTGAGTCAGAAGCTGACCCAGTAAGAAGTTCTGACTGAGTCTGCATCTGACTGAAACTTGGCTGTTTGATTTTGTATCTGACTGACTCTGCTGAATGAAAAAAATAACCTCTATTATTATTATTATTATTATTATTATTATTATTATTATTATTATTATTATTATTATTATTATTATTATTATTATTATTATTATTATTATTATAATACACATCTACATACCCATATACATATACATACCCATATACATATATATATACATATACATATACATACCCATATACATACACATCTACATACCCATATACATACACATCTATACCCATATACATACACATCTACATACCCATATACATATACATACCCATATACATATACATATACATACCCATATACATAAACATCTACATACCCATATACATACACATCTATACCCATATACATACACATATACATACCCATATACATATACATATCTGAGCAACCATCACCACCCCAAATCAAACCATCATCATCTTCATCCAATCATCTCTGTCGACCACACCGAAGCAACCATCACCACCCCCAAATCCGCGACCTTCATCATCATCATCATCATCACCGAAGCAACCATCACCGACCGACATCCGCGACCTTCATCATCATCATCACCGAAGCAACCATCACCACCCCCAAATCAAACGAATCGATCTCTATCGACCACACCCATCAACCGCAACCATCATCATCTTCATACTGCATACTCATCCAAATCGAACCTCCAAATCGATCGAACCTCCAAATCAATCATCCCCTGTCGAACCTCCAAATCGATTCCGGCAAATGTGTCGCCGGCGGAGGAGTCGGGTTGAGTAGCGATCGGTGCGGTGGGGTTGAGCGACGGCGGAGGATTCCGGCAAATCTGTGCGCGGTGGGGGTTTGCGCAATCGGGTTGAGCGACGGTGGGGTTGTCGCCGGCGGAGGAGTCGCCGGCGGGGGTGGGTAGCGGGGGTGTTGCGCAGTCGGGGCGAAGGGGATTGTTTCTTCAGAGGAGTTTGTGTGGAGATTGTGGAGAATGGGTCAGCGATTGAAAGTTTAAGGACCGGGTCAGATTCAATATTCTCGGTCAGCCCAGTCAGCTTACAAATCAAACGGGCTGACCAGCTGACCGGGTCAGCCGGTCAGCCCAGTCAGCCCATTCAGCCCCTATCAAACACCCCCTTAGACCATTTGGCCCATTGTCCAGGTTTGATCTGTTATTAATAATATACAGCCAAAATTTTCCCCTTTCATATAAATGGGGTGAAATTGATCAATGTATATACCTGTGTAGAAGACCCTCAATTATCAAGTCCCCATAATCGCTATCGGTTTTTAAGTGTAGTAATATAAGTTAGTTTTTGGGGACCTCATATTGCAAATTAAATTAATTAATTTTTATAAAAAGGTGAAATCTTTACTAACATTTTGTGTAATTTTGCATAAAACAGGTTCATAAGCTTGTGGGGCATGAGTTGATGATTTAAGGGGAGCAAGCTTACTGAAGTGAAGATATCAGATAAATAAATCAAGATTGTGTGTTTCTATTTATCTGTACTTTGAAAACCACACAAGTATTCAGAAAACGAATATCGCATTGTAAAATATCGTCGATGCCGCCGCCGCATCGCGCGGGTTCCTTACTAGTGATACTATATGGGTGATTGTTGACCGCTTAACGAAGAGTGCTCACTTCCTACCAATGTGCGAGACATATTCATCCGAGAGGTTGACGGATCTTTTAATTAAGGAGATTGTGACTCATCACGATGTGCCGGTGTCTATTGTGTCTGATCATGACACCCAGTTTACATTCAAATTCTGGAAGAAATTCTACGATGCGATGGGGACGAGGTTACATATTAGCACGACTTATCATCCCCAGACTGATGGTCAGTTAGAAAGGACCATTCAGACGTTGGAGGACATGCTACGGGCATGTGTGATTGATTTTGGGGGAAGTTGGGATGACCACTTACCGTTAGCTGAATTCTCATACAATAACAGCTATCATGCCAGCATTGGCATGCCACTTTATGAGATGCTATACGGTAGGAGATGCAGGACACCCGTATGTTGGGGTGATATTGGTCATAAAGAGTTAGGGAGCGTCGAGGTGATCGAGGTTACGACTAAAAAGCTCAAAAAGATCAAGGCCTTTATGAAGGCAGCCAAAGATAGACAGAAGTCGTATGCTGATAAACGATACAGGTCGATTGAGTGCCAGGTGGGTGACCGGGTTATGTTGAAGGTCTCACCTTGGAAGGGTATCATTCGGTTTAGAAAGCGGGGTAAGTTGAGCACGAGGTACATGGGCCCTTTCCGAATCATTGCTCGAGTAGGAGATGTGGCCTATAGATTGGAGTTACCAGATGAGTTGAGTGCAATTCACCCGACATTCCACGTATCTCATCTAAGGAAGTGTTTGGCAGATAAGGATATGATTGTTCCACTGAAGGACATCGAAGTAGACGAACGGCTCAATTATGTGAAGCAACCAGTGGCAATCATCGATCGAAAGGAAAAGAGGCTGAGGAATAAAGTGGTTCCTCTTGTGCGTGTACAGTGGAAGCACAGGAAGGGATCCGAGTCAACATGGGAGACTGAGGAAGAAAATGAGACATCATTACCCGCGTTTGTTCAAGGAATAACAACTTTCGGGGACGAAACCTATATAAGGGGGTGGACTTGTAACACCCGGTTATTTATCTATTCAGAAGACGACGAAAGAAGAAAATAAATAAAGTCTAAAGTCGAGGGACCAAACTCGCCAATGAAAGAAAGACGGGTGAGTGGGGGTATATAAAGGGAGAGGGCAGCCCTTACCCTCTTCCCACACCCATATATTTTAGCCAAACAAGAAAAGAGAAGGGAGAAAGGAAGAAAAGAGGAAGAAAAGTTGGTTCGAGTGAGCAAAATCGTCATGTAGCAAGCCAAATCGAAGCTCTTCTCGTTGGGGTTGTTTGTGTGAGTTCTAGGACCCATATTTTACTTGTTTTCAACTGATTTGGGGCTGGAACATATAGTAAACCCGTTTTTTATAAATGTGTGTTTGACCCATTTGGGTGTGATTGCGTGTGATGCGTTTGGAGTGTGTTTTTGGGCTTGTGTGTGCTTGAATGGTGTTATAGTATGCATTCTTAAGGTTTAGGATGGTTGATTTGGGCTTAGAATGGGTTTGGATGAGCTTGGAGGTCAAAAATGGCAGATTGGGTTCGAGATGACTGCATTCTGCACGAGTTAGGGCTGGGCGACCGACTGGAGGCCACACGGCCGACTGGAAGACAATTGAGGTTCAGTCGCACGGTTGAGGTTCAGTCGCACGACTGGGGGTCCAGTCGCATGGGGAGTCATGCGACTGAGAGTCCAGTCGCATAGGTGCTCATTCGCATGAGGTCCATTCGCATAAGGTCCATTCGCATAGTGTTCATTCGCACGATTGAGAGTTCATTCGCACGACTGGGTGTTCATCCGCATTGGTGTTCATCCGCATAGGTTCAGTCGCATGATATTTAGTCGCATGAAGGCCATGCGAATGAAGGGTGTCCATACGCCCAATTAGGGATGTTGCACCCGATGAGAAGCATAGTTTGAGTACTGACTTCCGGGGGAAGTGCAGACGTAAGTTTTGACGTGTAAGTTCCCGTATGTAAACGTAAGAGGACCATTGGGATCTTAGAAGCTATGTAGGGCATGATAATGATGATGATGCATGGTTATGTATGATGTATGTTATGTATGTATGATGTTGCCCTGTATGACGATGCTATTTGTGTATGATTTTGTTCCTCGTTATGATGTATGTTTATATTTCCTGTGGCTTTACGTGTTATGTTAATTAATGAAACGAAAGTATTATGTAACGTAAAGTGAAAGATAATGAAAGAGGAACATGATAAATGAATGCATGCATTAATGAATGATGAAGGTAATGAAAGTCTTGCGAGCATTGGATATCGGGACACGCCAATTAAGGTGTTAGCCCAATGGTGTGCGGTTCGCTACCCTAGAAGGATGCACATCGGGGTCTTTCTTTGTGATCGATAATTATTATAGAACCTCTACCGCTTACCCCTAGTATTGCGGTAACACGTTTAGCTGTCTCTTCATAGACTTCGGCCCAGTAGCTAAATAGTTTGGGGTGTAGCACAGGGTTTTGGTACGGAAGGTATCTGGTGCACAAGAAAAGATGTAATGATGAATGAACGAATAGAGAAGATAATAATGATATTATCTACGTGTACGTATGATGTGTGATAACATGAAAGTAAAGAAAATGTTTTAATGAAAGTAAAGTATGTTTTAATATAAAACTAGAACTCACTCAGCAACGCTGACTTTTTATGTGTTTCCAGTTGGCAGGTAAGGTTGCTGAGGATGGCACGAGTCGGCTACTTAGCTCTTTTGGATGGCATCCATTTATATAATGCTTTTGTGATGTAATGCAACAATATATATTTTGTAATTGGTTAACGATGTATTATTTTGCAAAAGCTTTTATGATGAAATGAGATTTGTTTTTGATCGATTCCGCTGCGATGTTTATTAAAGTTAATAGAAATGTATGTTTTTGTGCGATGATCAACCAGCTGTAAGCGTACCGGGAACGGGGCATTACAATTCGAGTCTACTTCTTCTTTAAGTACCTTCTCCCTCATTAAATAGTAATGTATTTTTATGTAATTTGTTCTAGCATAGAAGGTAGGATTATTGGCTAACTGAATATACAACATGTCATCACAACATAATTAACACAACCTTTTAAATTGCCAATTCTTGATTCAGTTCCTTTAATTAATACTAGTCCTAACCACGTAAGTTATTGAGCTTCCATTGTATTAGTCCTATACTCATCATCGGTCATGGATAGTGAGGCCGTAGGTTTTCTTTTTTTGTACCATAGAACTGTACAATGTCCCACTTGTTGATCTTTGAGTGTCAAGATCACTTGGATAGTTGGCGTTCTTATATCCTACGAGTTCTAGCTTAATGTTTTATTACACTTTTTGCCATACTAATTTGATCTAAATTACATATTAATTATATAAATAAATAAAGCACCAAGGCTCACTTCAATACACCGTCTGTTGGAGCTTTAATTTTAACAAGATATCATCTCTAACGAGGTGGAGACCGTGCAGAAGGAAGAAACTTAGACACAAGATCGGTTGCAAACTTTCGCTGAGTCATAAGCACACCGGTAGAATGTTGTAAATTAACCTCAATACCAAGGAAATAGTTGAGAGTCCCTAGATCCTTGATACGAAAAGACTAATCAAGAAACTTCTTAAGTGCAGTAATTTTAGCAGGAGCATTACCAGTGAGCAGAATATCATCAACATATACAGCCACATAAACAACCAAATGACCCATGGTCTTTGAAAACAAAGAATAATCGTTATTGGAATGAACATAACTCCGGGTTTCTAATGCATCAGAGAGCTTACCACACCATTTGTCGTGATGCCTGTTTTAATCCATATAGAGATTTTTTGAGTTTTAGGCAATGAGAAGGAGCAATGGTCAAGCACGAAGGAAATGTCCCCATTAAGATCCCCATGGAGAAATGCATTGTTGACGTCCTATTGAGAAATTGGCCACTTCAACTTAGTAGCAATAGCAATAAGACTACGGATGGTATTCATTTTAACAACCAAAGAAAAAGTTTCATTATAATCGATACCGGGTGTTTGAGTATCACCTCGAACAACAAGTCGAGCTTTACATCTTTCAACAGTACCATTCGCAAGATATTTGATTTTGTAGACCCATTTGCACTTAATAGGGGCCTTGCCAATTCACAGGAAGGGGAACAACATTCCACGTATGGTTAGCTTCAAGAGCTTCGAATTCCTTAGCCATAGCCTCTTGCCATGCAGGGTGTTTAGCAGCCTTAGTATAAGAAGTTGGTTCATAAATAACATCTACTGCATTAACAAACTGCTGACTGGGAAAAGTAAGAAAATGTAAAGGAAGAATGGTAGTGGAAAAAGAAAAAATTGTCAAGGTATGAGGACAAGAAATAGAATAATTAGAAAGACAAGAGCTATGATTGCAAACATAGTCTTTCAAATAAGGAGGAGGAGCAGTGGGTCGAGAAGAATGACGAATTGGAGGATGAGACATTGAAGGATCAGTCGGTACGGGAATTGATGGTGATGGAGAAGAAGCAGGAGCAGTAGGTACGGGAATTGGAGGATGAGACAATGAAGAATCAGTAGGTACGAGAGGGTGAACGGGAATAGAAATAGAAGGATCTTCAAAGAAGATGACAAATCAGCAAGTGAGGGAAAAAGATTAGAAGTAGTGGATGAAATGGAAGGAAAAATATGCTAAAAAAATACCATATCTCGAGAGACAAAAATAGTCTTAGTATGAAGATTAAACAATTTATAATCTTTCTTGCCAATTGGATAACCAATGAAAATACAAGGTGAAGCACGGGGTTGAAACTTAACACGACCTTATGTAGGAGTAAAAGCATAACAAAGACAAACAAAACTCCGTAAATGAGTGTACGAAGGGGACTTGCCAAAAAGAATATCATAAGGAGTTTTTACATTAAGAAGCTTTGTGGGAAAAAAATTAATGAGATGAGTAGCAGTGAAAACACATTCTCCCTAAAACATAACAGGAAGTTTAGATTGAAAAAGCAAAGCCCGAGCAGTTTCTAGAAGATGTTTGTGCTTTCGTTCCACGACACCATTTTGTTTTGGAACACCGACACAACTTGTTTGATGTAAGATACCTTTGCTTAAAAAATATTCTCGAGTTTAGTACCTGTGCCAAGCTCGAAAGCATTGTCAGTACGTATACGTTTGATGATTGCATTAAACTGAGTTGCAACCATCTCAACAAAACCTTGGAGAACATGAAATGCATTACTCTTAGTAGATAATAGATGAGTCCAAGTTGTGCGACTAAAATCATCCATAATAGTAAGAAAATAACGATAAACATTATAAGTAGGGGTGGAATAGGGACCCCAGATGTCAATATGAACAAGCTCAAAAACATGTGTAGTGGATTTATGACTATGTGGAAATGGAAGACGATGTTGTCTAGCCATTGGACAAATGTTACAATGAGAAATAGGATCTATATTTGTATCAGAAAACACATTCAATTGCTTAGGTTTGTGAAAAGAAAGATGCCCAAGTCTATTGTGCCATATAGTACTAGTAACAGTAGAATTACAATATGACTTGGTAAAAGACAATGAATTATTCAAGGAAACATGAGGTAAAGAAGCATGTAAAAGATACAGGCCATGAAGGAGTTTACCAAGAACCAGTGGCCTCTTCATTGAAGGGGCCTGCAACATGCAACAAGTACTTGAAAAATATACAGTACCATTTGTGTCATTACACAGCTTAGGAACAGAAAGAAGGTTATGTTTGAATTGAGGAACAAATAAAACATGTGAAAGAGAGAGTTCAGAATTGAAAATAACAGTGCCATACTTATGGACAATGAAAATTTATCCATTGGGTAGGCCTATAGGAAATGAATGAGTAAGCAATTGAACGTTTGATAAAAGGTTTTCATCAGAACACATAAGATCACTTGCCCCTGTATCAATTATCCACTTAGTTTGCAAGTTTTGAAGAAGAATAAGCCATAATACTTGCAAAATTAGCATGACTGATTTTGTTGGTATTGAAAGCATGTGCATCAGAACGAGCTTTATCCATAGTGGACTTTTGTAACAACTGCAGTGGGTCATGAATTTGTTCATTGGTCAAACAAATATTAGAATTGGGAATTTTACCAATAGGCTCCTGTTCACCATGGTCAGAAGAATCTGAACTGACATTTGCAGCCATGCATTTTCCTTTTGTGAATTTAAATCTTTGGGAGATCCAATAATTTTGTAACATTTACTTGCATGATGTACACTTTTCTTGCAATTTGAACAAAAAAGACTCTTCTTATTATCGGTTCGAATGTGGTTATTTGCTGGAACCTGCGAATAAACATTCATAGAAGCAAATTCTGAAACAACGAGTTAGTTGCATGAATTTCTCTCTGCTTTTCATCTTGAATTAAGAGAGCATAAGCTTGAGAAATGGATGGAAGAGGTTTCATCATCAAGATACTACCTCTAACATTATCATAGCTTGAATTTAAACCCATGAGAAACTGAACAAGCCTGTAATCTTCCTCTCTTTTGATAAGAGATTTAGATGCTCCACAAGTGCATGATGAAATTGTTTCTAGAGAACTCAATTCATCCTAAATTCTTTTAAGTTTGGTGAAATATGTTGCAATATTATCAGAACCTTGTGACATTTCACACAATTACTTCTGCAATTGATACAACTTTGCACCATTCGACTGACCATATCGATCATTGATCTCCGTCCATAGTTGACGAGCAGTCTCAACATATAGAACACTATTGCTTATATCTCTTGAAAGAGTATTCAAAATCCATGAAATCACCATATCATTGCACCGTTTCCAAAGAGAAATAAGATTAGAATCTGTAGGCTGTGAAATTACGCCATCAATAAAACCTAACTTGTTCTTAGCTGATAAAGCAATCTCCATTGCTCGTTTCCACGCACCAAATCCATTTCCATCGAATGCCTTGAAACAAGAATCATTCCTGGATGATCTGAAGGATGCCGATAAAGAAGATTTGAAGAATCAATTGCTGAATTAGGGAACGTACTCGACGTTTCGGATGATTTATGAAGAAAATATGAACAAAAGAAATTGGAATTTAAAAAGATCTGTGTTTGAATCAGAGGAAAATTTCGAAGCTTAATGATCAAAATTATGAAGAAAAGTGATCGGAGTTGATCGGGATAATGAAGAAAAATGAATGAAATTGATCGGAGCTATACCGCTCTGATACCATCTTATTCGCACAGAACTTTGAAATTTGGAATATGAACTTTAGTCTACATTATTCTCACTAATCAACATATATACAAAGAAAGAAGCAACCAACTGCATAAGTTAACAACTAACTATTAACTAATCAACTAACTAACTATATACAAGATGACTAGCAAGGAGTACAAGTAAAAGAATCACACTTAAATTGGAGTTTGGAACATAAAGGTAAAAAGTGTTATCGACAATATATATGTACAAAAACATTACAGAAGAGTATGGTGGCAACCATTAGGATATACGGTTCAATTGTAACATGTTGTTATTAAAACATCTTATTTACCAATGATACTTAGCATAACTGGTTAAGATTAGGTAATCATGGCATGTAAATATGAGAAGGGTCATGGATTCAAGTCACACTCTGAGCAAAATGCTTAGAGTTAAGCAAGAGGGGTCCGGTCTCTGCTAAGAAATAGATAGGAAGGCTCTATTAAGATAACACTTTTCCTCCGAAATAGTATCACACATTTGCCGTTCAAAAAAAATTAAAACATCTTATTTCACCATTACTGCTGGATATGTAATATGTTGTTGCAGATACTCTCTCGGTAATGACTAACAGTGCAACATGAGATATGTCATAAGTCTTGAGATGGACTCATAATGCTTTAATTGATTAAATAATAAATAAACTTGTGATTTTGAGCTTTGGAAGACTAAAAGTCAAACACTGATATAAGAGCTTGTCTTTTAAGAAGATCATTAGGATCCATTCCAATGGCATCCAAAGTTTCTTTGTCAAGTAACCTAAGAACACATTTATAAGAATTAAGGACATTCAAGTTACGCAACCTAGATGCCTATCTATATAGAAAATGCTGAACAAGGACAGGGGGTATCCACCTTGACGTTTGTTTCTGTGTACTTATAGTTTATAATAGCTTAGATATTAATCTAATAGGATTTAGTTTAATTTTGTCTGAATTTTTATTTTATGGCATGCGAAACTGCATGTGAAACTGCAGTTTCACCCGTTAGTTTCTCATGCCATGGTGCATACAGTTTCATAGTATGCAAAACTGTATGCAAAATTAGGTCCTCTATATATATGTTTCTTTGTTCTTCATTATGTAAGTCTTGGAAATTTATTGATTATTATTGATTTGAGTTCATTGATTATTTGTGTATTGCTAGGAGCTTACATTTCAAGTTTTTGAGCATTCTTCTTATTCCTCATTAATTCTCTTGCAAATGGGTTTCATGGCTGATTTATGTTCATATCTCATCATTAGTTGGTCCACAATCTATTAGAATCAGTGATATCTTGTGGATTTAAGGCTTAGACCTTCATCAAAAGCACATCAAACGATCTGTTGAACCAACAATATGGTATCAGAGCATTTGTGCTCTTGATTGTTTGTGTTTTTGGGTAGTTTTGACATATTCATCTTTTCTATAATTTTGGAGCTGTTTTACGTGTGTTTTCCATGGAAGTTGATTGAGGAAAGTGTGGTCTAAGCTTGGGAAACTTTTAAAATCATCATATCTCAAATTGGTTATGATTTGAGTGAGATTTGGTGATTTTTGGGTCTTTTTCGTAAAAAGGGGGTTTTCAGATCTATCGTGCGAAACTATAGTGCGAAACTATAGATCTTTGGAGGTTTTGATTCCTTTGCGAATCTAGAACGAAAGTTCTTCATTCTGATCAGTTTCCTTGCGAAACTATCTTGCTTCTTGTTTGAACAAAAGTTCAATAGTTTCGGCCGAAACATCTGCCAAAACTAGTTGTGAAACTAAGTTCTGCGAGCGAAACTACCACCCGCGAAACTACTGTTTATAGTATGGAACTACACTCTGTTGTGCGAAACTACTTATTCTTTGACTTAATTAAACTTCAATGATGATGAGTCTTACTCTTGCTGATCTTGAGAGTGTGGCACCAAAGATACCTCCTAAGCTAACCAATGGTGACAACTTTGGTGATTGGAAAAAATGTGTAAAAGCCTTCTTCCTGTACACCGATCACACTCAATAGGAGTCAATTGTGAAAGTACCTCATGTACCTATTTCAATAGAAGACAATGTGACCATTCAGATTGCAGATCTGACAAAATACTCTGAGAGAGACATAAAGCTGATTTATTAGGATCAAAAGGCATTCGAGGCTCTGACCTTGTTCCTATTAGCAAAAATCTACAACAGATTTGGTGAGTATAAAACTGCAAAGGCTTTGTACGATGCATTATGTGAATTCTATGATGGCAATGAGGAGTTGGTAAAGGATAAAGCCGCTTAAGATGAAAACGAATTCAACTCTTTTGTTGGACACAAAAATGAGAGTCTCGCTGATCTCACTAATCATTTTTTATCCGTTACAAGCACACTAAAGAAGTATGATGAGAAGCTGTCAAACAATGAGCAAGTCACGAAGCTGCTAGATTCTCTTCCACCGCAATGGAGTTTGCAAGTGAGGATGTAGAGGCAAGAAAGGGTATTTTTGGATTACAAACTGATGGACATTATCAACAAGTTGAAGTCTTTTAAGTTAGACCTGAAATGACGAAAATACAATGATAGGATCTCAGCCTCTCGTTTGATCAATCAGATTATGTTTGCAGCGGATTTAGCACATTAATTAGCAATTATATCAAGAACATAAAAGATATTGCAATTAAAAGCATAAACATAGAGAGAGAAGAGTTCTGCGAAACATTAAATGTTTTATTGCTAAGCACGTTTCGGCATTTAAAACAGCATGGTTCACCATCCTTTTATAGGCGGTAAAAGGATGGTGGTGATGTCCTTTTTCTGACATCAACTGAATATTAAAATTACAACTGACTAAACATAAAACTACTGAAGATGTCAACAACTGACATCTTCTTACAAAAGTTCCTAAGTACTGACAAAAGTAAAACTACTGAAATCCTACAACGACTGAAGAACAAACTCTTCAGTCGTTTCTAACTACTGATACTATAACAGCTGAAGAACATGCTCTTCAGCTGTTGTACAACTACTAAAACAAAATAAACTACTGAAAAGGAAAAACCATCACAACAACTGAAGAAGACTTCTTCAGCTGTTGTGACAAACTCTGAGTCTTCAGTACTTGATCTTCAGACTTGGCTTCAGATGATGTAACAGCTGATGTCTTCAGTAGATATCATCAGCTGTTGTCTTCAGTCTTTGTCTTCAGACTTTGTGCTTCAGTAGAAGGTCTTCAGTTCTTCAGTTCTTCAGCTTTTAATACTTCAGTACTTGTCTTCAGTACTTGAAGTCTTCAGTACTTGTAAGATCAGTACTTCAGACTTCAGTACTTGGTCTTCAGTACTTTGGAGTCTTCAGCTGTTGTTCTTCAGTTCTTTGATCTTCATACTTTGTTCTTCAGACTTTGTCAGAACAGCTGAGGCTGGAGCTAAGATGCTCTCGAGTCTGACATTCAAGCAAGAGAACACTATAGCTGATGGGAGTCTTCAGCAGTTGTTGCAGTGGCATGTGGGACTTAGAGGTTTTCCTGATCTTGGCTCATTGGTTCTTTTGGTCCAACAAACTCCCCCTGAACCAATGCAGCCAAAACCTCTAATTATTGGTTGTCCCACTTATTGGTGGCATAAAGATTGGTCTATTTCCTTCTAGATCAGATTAGAAGTTGACCCAGATAAGCACTGGCCTGAGAGGTAGTCTCTAGTGTTTGTTTGGCTAAGTATGGATGGGAGCTCTGTCTTGGGGAATTGGACATAGAGCTGTTGTCCCATCCATGAGATCTACCTCCCATGTACAAGCCGGTAGGATTCTCGGGTGTAGGCCTGAAGAAAGATCATTTGTTCTTCTTTGGAGAGGTCTTCAGGCACACCATCGAACAATCACTCCCGACCGTACAACTCTGAGATGTACTTGGCCTGTCTACCATTTTTGAGCTCAGCTGTTGTGGTTTGCCTGTATGCAAATTCATCAGGATGTTTACCCTCCAACAACAGGTTGTGCTCATCCCTATAGAAATTCTCAAGCCTCTTATAGACCAAACCCTTCCTAATCACCCTATTATCTAACATTGTTTGGGGTGATTGGTTGGCTCTATAGGCTTTCTCGAACTCCTCTACAATTTCCCAGGGTGTTATTACAAGAGCCACAGAGATCACTTCATCTACGATTCTCTTTAGTTGGCTCTTGTATCTCACAGGCATGTCCTTCTTGACTATCCTGTGAGACACCCTTGGGTCAGGCCAAGTTCTTACCCTTTCCTTTTCATATTGAAAGGTTTTCTTGAGGGTGAATAATCTCAGAGCTTCCTTCTTCATATTCATTATGGAAGTAGAAGCAGCATATGATTTGTCAATGCTTTTCAGCATTGCCTCATCGTGCAATCTCTGCTGCTCCTCTTCCTCTAGTTTTACCCTCACAGTGTCCTGCTGTGAGGTGGGAGTGATGGTTTGTGGTTTGGCTTTGGGTAGAGGTATAACTGCTGAAATTGGCAGACTATCCTCCTCATCCTCCTCCTCTTCTTCTTCTTGCAGCCTCAACACCCTTCTCTTCTTCACCAAGGGTGGATCATTGGCTGCGGGTTTTGATGGTGAAGGGATTGGTTTTGTGGGTTGTGGTTTGGTGGTTGGTGTGGGAATTTTGGCAGGCACTTCTAGCAATCTAGATATGAGAGAAGGCTTAGTCTGTTTTGCTAGAAGTGTCCTGTTCCCAGCACCGGCTTCGGAAAGGGCCTCAGCGACCAGTCCTTTGGTAAAAGTACCAGCTGAACAGATCTTGGTGGTTATGGCCAAGATTCTGTCCCTGGATCATGCCTTAATATCAAGGACTGGCCTGCCCAGATACTTCGAAATGAATCTACTCATAGCCTCGAGTCTTTTTTGGTCCTCTTGGCTATAAGTAGACCATCGGTATTCAATCTCCCTAGTTTCCATCCTCCTGAGCTCCTGATCTAGCAAGGCAGTGTCCTTGTCAAAGCCTTGCCTGAACAGCTGATCAATGGCAGAATCCATTGATTTGCTGTGTTCAGCATCAGCCTCCTTGACAAGGGCTGCTAGATCAGAGTCCATTTTCTCTCCCCTCCCCCTTTCTTATTAGTGATACTGAAATCCTTTTGGATTCCAGCCACTTCTATTTGCTCTACCTCCCTCTCTTTCCTCTTCCCTTTCTCCCTCACCTTCCTAGTCTCCTCAACCAACTCCCTCTCAACCACCACCTCTTTCTCTGCCTCTAACTCCTCCTCTCCCCTCTTCCTCTTGGCTTGCACTGATGTCTCCCCCTTTTTAGGTGCATTGGTTGGGGTTTGACTATCAGCAAGCGCCTTAGAAATGGCAACCTCCACCATGGGTTGTATATATGTGGGAAGCCTCTCATCAAGGGTCTGAATGACTATGTCTTTAAGTATGGGTGTGATGAGAGGTAGGGATTTCTGGAGGATAGCATCCAGCTGCTCAGGGGGGTTCTGACCCTGAGAGCCAGTGCCAGAAGCAGGGGCTGGTGGCCGAGTTTATGGGAGTGGCTCAGTGTTTGTGAGACCTTCGGGTGAAGGTGCCATCTGTTGGGTAGTGGTGGCAGATGGACTTCTATCTTGAGTCATCTGAGCAAGCAGCTCTTTGAGTCTGCTTATCTCATCCTCTAAGATAGTATTTTTAGCTACTACATCGTAGAAGAAGCTCAGGTCATCATCAGCATGAGCTGAATCACCTGACCTCCTGACAATGTCAGGATGTACATG
Organism: Flaveria linearis; assembly: GCA_024085815.1. Lineage (NCBI taxonomy): Eukaryota > Viridiplantae > Streptophyta > Magnoliopsida > Asterales > Asteraceae > Flaveria > Flaveria linearis. The sequence goes on from CM044005.1 coordinate 76,604,701, forward strand.
CCCTGAGTGTGGCTCAGTAATGGCATGTGCCCCTTGTTCATGGTACTGGGGACTTCTAGCCTCCGGATTGGATCCATCATCGGCAGTTGCCTCTGGTGAGGTCTTAGTTATGTTACCAGCTTCACCCTGCTCAGATGTTGATGCAGGGGAAGTGGCAGCCTCACTAGATTGTCCTATCTCCCTAGCCACACTGGGAGATTGGACTGATTCTCTGTGCTGTGGGCTCCCACCGGCACTTGTATCCACCCCCTCTTCGGTTGGAGTCTCCCCAGGTGTAATAGGTTTCTGGGGAGAGGGTGGAGTGCTCAGATGGGTCAGCACTTTGGCTATTGCCAATGTTGGGCTTTGTGGGGCGGTCTCATCAGTAGATGGGCTTGAAGCAGTGTGGACAGGGGGAGGACTGTTCTCTTCAATGGCAGTCTTCTCAAGTGAGAAAGACCCCAGTAATGTGGTTGCCCCAATGTTGGTTGCATCAGACTCCTGTTGAGAGGAAGCCTGTGCGGTTGTTGTGGGTGGAGTCGTGGTACCTGCTGGGAGAATCGAACCAGCAGGCACATCCTGCCTTTGTGTTGCAGGGGCATCCTCAGGGGACTCATCTCCCTGAGTAGCCTTTTTGGGCTTCTTGGCTTTTGGTTTGGTGGGGACTTTGGATTTGGAGGTGGAGGCTGTGGGTTCCTGCTGCGTGGGTTTTCGCAGCCGGCCAGCCTGTTTGAGAGTGTGGTCAGAGTTGTGCCTGGAGTATACCTCGGCTAAAACAGCCATGGCAGGGACCCCAGTGCCAACGAGTCCCTCAGCCTGAAGCTGGTTTTCAATCATGGCCATTATGAACCGCGGATACAAGATCCAACGGTTAGAAAGTGGTTTTGTGGCCATGTCTTTAAGTTCCAAAAAGATTATATCTGTTAGGTTCAGAGGTTGGTTCTCAAAGATAGAAAACAATACCTGTTGCCACCTTGTGGACCAACTCTAGTCCCACGAAGAGGTTTTGGGAGCCAGACATACGTTCACCATGTGGAAGATCAGTCGTTGAGGATCTGGAAAGTGTTTCTTCAACAAGGTGGAGGCGGAGAGGTTACCCTGGTAGTCGTTGGATGTGAATGATAAATCCAGGGCACCTTTGGGGTAGGAAGTTGGGTAGGTGGCATCCTCCAGCTTTAGGGTTTCGCGCAGGGTAGCTGGAGTAATGACCACTGGATGGTTGTTGACGGAGGACCGGAGAGAGACCTCGCCATCCTGCTCTCCGGTTTGGACGGTAATGTTTGTCCAAAACTCCGTCAAGGAGTCGGGTATATAGTGGGGTTTAGAAGAAAAGCCGTTTTGTAGGGTGATTTGTTCATAAGATCGACGGCTTGGTGAAACTTAGGCCATAATGGCGATTTGGTGAGATGGGCGACACAGTTGTGTCGAGGTTTCAGTTGCATGGTCGCCATTAATGGTGTATGGGAATTTCAGAGGTTTTGAAGATTAGGTCAAGTGAGGAGTAAATGCTCTGAAGGTGGGGTATTTATATGGTAGGGTAAGGTTGAAAGAAAACTACTGAAGGTTTTGGTGTTAGTTATCAGTTGTTGTAACGACTGATGACGTGGTTTTAACCTTCAGTGGTTGTAACATCTGAGGACTTGGTGTTAGTCGTCAGTAGTTGAAACTACTGAGACCTTGGTTTTGTCCTTCAGATGTTGTAAACGTCTGAAGAGTTACTGTCAGTCTTCAGTAGTTATGAACTACTGATGACCTAGTATTCTTCTTCAGACGTTGTAACAACTGAAGACTTGGTGTTAGCCTTCAGTAGTTGTAAACTACTGAGATCAGTAGTTGTGAACTACTGAAGACATGGTATTGCTTCAGTTGTTGTAAACAACTGAGGACTTGGTGTTAGTCATCAGTAGTTGTGAAACTACTGAAGACATGGTTTTGTCCTTCAGTTGTTTGGGTATGAAACAGTAGCTGTTGGTATCAGCTGATGTGAAATTACTCATCAGCTGTTTCCGTCAAATCAGTTGTTTCATACTAGCCTCCACATTTACTCATCAGCTCTTTGGCTGACTTTCAGATGTTTCATTGACCCTTCAGCTCTTGAGAATATTTGCCTTCAGCTCTTGTGATCAGATGTTCACAAGTGCTGATGAAATAGTCTTCAGAGCTGGTGAACAAATTTTGTCTTCAGTACTTGTGTAAGATTACACATCAGTACTTGTGAGCAAAATTTGTTCTTCAGTACTTATTTATTGAAAATCATACATCAGTAGTTGTAATCCACCTCACTACATCAGTTGTTTCCAATAAATAATGTACATCAGTACTTTGAGTTATTTTAGTCTTCAGTAGTTGTGAAAGAGCTAAAGACTAAATTACTCATCAGTACTTGTATTTGACCTAATGCTCATCAGTAGATGTGAAGTAAGAGCATCAGCATAGGTCAAATCAATCAAGCTGTAGCATACCAAGCCTTAGTACCAAATTTTGGAAGGTGGCACTATCTAAAGGCTTTGTAAAAATGTCTGCAAGCTCATCAGCACTAGGCACAAACTTAGGATCAATCAGACCTTTCTCATAGCAATCCCTGATAAAATGATGTCTGATCTCAATATGTTTGGTCCTAGAGTGCTGAACTGGATTCTTAACAATACAAAGAGCTGAAGCACTATCCATTAATAATGGGGTCTTAGTCTCAGTAATGCCATAATCCAGAAGTTGGTTCTGAAGCCAGAGTATTTGAGAGGTACAACTTGCAGCAGCAATATACTCAGCTTCAGCAGTGGATGTAGCAATTGATGTTTGTTTCTTACTCTGCCAAGAAACTAAACAATTGCCTAGGAATTGGCAACCACTAGAAGTGGATTTTCTGGTGACTTTGCATCCTGCATAGTCACTATCAGAGAAAGCAACTAATTTGCAAGAATGCCCAGCTGAATACCAAAGTCCTAGTGATTGGGTACCTTGCAGATATCTAAAGATCCTTTTGACTGCAATCAAGTGGGATTCTTTAGGTGCAGCCTGAAATCTAGCACAAGCACATGTTGAAAACATGATGTCTGGTCTAGAAGCTGTAAGGTACATCAAGGACCCAATCATACATCTGTAAAGGGTTTCATCAACCGCTTTACCTTTCTGATCTACATCTAGTTGTGTGATGCTGCTCATAGGAGTAGAACAGGGCTTACAGGTTTGTAAATCAAACTTATTCAACAACTCTTTGGTATATTTGGACTGATGGATGAAGATTCCATCATCCTGTTATCTGATTTGCAAACCTAGAAAGAACTGTAATTCTCCCATAGCACTCATTTCAAACCTAAGCTTCATGAGCTTTGTAAATTCATCACACAACTTTGGATCAGAGGATGCAAAGATGATGTCATCTACATAGATTTGAACAAGGAGCTTATGTTGCCCCACAGTCTAGATGAATAAGGTTTTATCAATGGTGCCCCTAGTGAATTTATTCTCAAGAAGAAAGGTTGAGAGTGTCTCATACCAGGCTCTAGGTGCTTGCTTCAGCCCATAAAGAGCCTTATCAAGCTTGTACACCCAATCAGGATGTTTATTGTCCTCAAAGCCTGGTGGTTGACACACATAAACCTCTTCTTTTATTTTCCCATATAGGAAGGCACTTTTGACATCCATTTGATAAACCTTAAGACTGTGAAAGGCAGCATAAGCTAAGAACAGTCTGATTGCTTCTAGTCTGGCCACAGGTGCAAAGGTCTCATCATAATCGATGCCTTCCTCCTGTGCAAACCCTTGAACAACCAGTCTGGCCTTGTTCTTGACAATTTGTCCCTTCTCATCTGTTTTGTTCCTGAATACCCACTTGGTGCCTATAGCACACTTACCTTTGGGTAATGGAACAAGCTCCCACACTTGCTGTTTCTTGAATTGAAGTAGCTCAAGCTGCATAGCTTCCACCCATCCATTGTCTCTTAAAGCAATATGATAGTTCTTTGGCTCTTGCTGACTGATGAAGAGAGCATAGAAGCAGAAGTTGGACAATTGATTCCTGGTTGAAACTCCAACATGGATATCACCAATGATTTGTGAAGTGGGGTGATTCTTGAGCTCTTGATAGTCTATGATATCTGTGCAAGTGTTTGTAGACCCATCAGCAGCAACAGATGGTGATGGAGATTCCTGAAACCATGTAGAGGATGACAGCTCAAACGAAGTAGAGCAAGCAGAAATCTCATCAGCATTTGTAGTGGATGGAGCTGCTGAGGCTACAGGAGCATCAGGTTCAGTGAACTCAGGCAGGTTGTCACTAATCCTGAAGAGGTGAGTACTGACTACATCATCATCAGTATCACCAGGTGGAGATTTGTTGACAGGCTCAACAGATGGAGGTTGATAAGGAACATATTGCAGTATGTCCAGATCAAACAACTCCACAGGGTTTTGTGGAATCTTGTCCTTTGGAGATTCATTGAACTTAACATGCAGAGTTTCTTCAACCCCCTTAGTTCTACAGTTGAAGACTCTGTATGCCTTGCAAGTTGATGAATAACCAACAAAGTACCCTGCATCCACCTTACTAGCAAACTTCTGGAGTGGGTTGCTAGTGTTGAGAATGAAACATGGACACCCAAAGGCTCTAAAGAACGAAATAAGAGGGGCCAAATGATGAAGAACTTCATAAGGAGTCTTCATCAACCTCTTATTCACTAAAGCTCTATTCTGTACATAGCAAGCTGTGTTGACAGCTTCAGCCCAAAAGGTCAGTGGCAACCCTGAGTCAGCCAACATAGACCTTGCAGCTTCAATGAGAGTCCTGTTCTTTCTCTCCACCACTCCATTCTGCTCAGGAGTTCTAGGATTGCTAAACTGCCTTCTAATTCCCTTGGACAGGTAGAAGTCATCAAGTGTGTGGTTTCTAAACTCTGTTCCATTGTCACTCCTCACACACTTGACCTGTAGGGAATACTGCTTTTCTACTAGTAACACAAAGTTCATTATTGTCTTGGCTGCTTCATCCTTGGAGTGCAAGAAGAAAGTCCATACAAACCTGGAGTAATCATCCACAATTACCAGGCAGTATTTCTTCTTTTCCATGCTCATCACTCTCACAGGACCAAAGAGATCCATGTGCAAAAGCTGTAAGCAGGCAGTGGACTTTGGTTCTTCTATTGAAGGGAATGAAACTTTGTGTTGTTTTCCTTTCAAGCAAGCAGTGCAGTCATCTTCACACTTGAACTCCTTCTGAGGCAATCCTCTTACTAGAGCATGGCTTATAAGCTGATTCATGTTCTTGAAATTAACATGACCCAGCCTTCTATGCCATAGTGTAGACTCTTTAGGAGATGCTTTGGAGAATAGGCAAGGATGGCCTTTTAGATCCATCTTTTTGGAAAGATCTAAGGCATACACTCTTCCTGTCCTGTTGTCCTTCAGGAGAGTGTGTTCATCTAATGCCTTGTCAATCAAACTCAGAACTTTGGATGACAGAATCCGACAGTTCTAGCTTGTGAAAAGGGCAACATGGCCTTTGTCACACATTTGACTGACACTCAAGAGGTTGTACTTGAGATTCTCCACATGGTTAACATCATCAAACCTTATTTCCCCATTGGAAACAAAGCCTTTTCCGATGATGTAACCCTTTGCATCATTGCCAAAGGAAACAAATCCCTTCTTTCCTTGAGAGTAGTCATTAAGAAGAGAGCTGCTTCCTGTCATGTGCATGGATCCTCCACTGTCTACATACCAGATGCTTCTATGGCATGTTGAAGAACCCTGCAAACACAACCATGTGTTAGTTAGTCTTGGAGACCCAAACCTGCTTGGCTTTGGGTCTGTTCTCAACTGCAGGTGCAGCACTAACAGGTGTGTTATGTGTGACAGCCTGAGGTGAAGAAGATGGTACAGAAGAGGAACCCTTTGGCTTGGACTTCCTTTTCTGTGGTTTCAACATAGGAGCATCTAAGTGGTTGACTCTTCCCACTAGTTGCTGAACCATCATCACCAACTGTGTCTGGTTTTGTGATAAAGCCTTCAGCTCTTCAGACACATTGGAGTTTGCTGATGATGAGTTCCTATGTTGTACCATCTTTTTCTGAGCAACCTCAGCTGTTGCCTGAGTAATCCCTACCTTCTTTTTAGATTTAGCTTTGGGCTTAGGGATTTCAGGCTTGGATGTTGCTAGTACAAACTTGGTTTCAAACTCATTCTTCATTTTATTGATGCTCTTAGTAATTTTCTCCTTCTGTTTGAGTTTGGAACCCCTTTTGTACCAACAATCATCAGTAAGATGATTGAACAAACCACATATCTCACATGGCTTTTTCTTCATCTTATGCTGATCATCAGCTGAAGAGGATTTAACTGCTAAAGACTTGTTCTTCAGCTGTTTGTCATCAGTACTAACAGTTTTCTTCCTAGTGCCTGCTTTCCTGGTATCCTCTCTAACTGTCTTCAAACCTTTCCTACTGTTAGTTTTCTTCTCTTCAGTGCTAACAGTATTTGAGGTTTGAACTTCAGATGTTGTCACTTGCTCTCTAGTACCTTCAGTACTTCTAGTGACAACACCTGAGTTGATCAACCTTTTGGTCATGTGACAGTCAGCATTTGAACCGTCAGCTGTTGTAGCATCAGCTGATTGGTTTTGGCAGGAGTAAATGCTGACATCTATCTCTGATGATGCTGATTCAGAGGATAGTAGGTCACATGATGAGAAGGATTGGTTATTGCTCTCCCCATCAGATTCAACTTCTACTCTTGAAGTGAAATCTGTGGGAGGAGCAGTGTGATTATAACCAATGCCAAACTTCACATTGGAAGCTGATTGCTTACTAAGAAGCATTTCAAAACCCTTGCATGATGGCACCCATCGATCACACTCAACTTGGGTGGTTGCAAGAGTTTCCTTGAGGTCTTTGTACTTTTCTAGAAGTACATCTTCCCTAGCTTTATCATCTTTGATTTGGCATTTAAGCTTGTAAATCTCATCAATTTTATCTTTTAGTGCAGCCTCAAATTCAGCTTTTCTTTTGGAAATAGTGTGCTCAAGCTCAAGATTTTTATCTATTAAAGCTACATTTGCTTCTCTAATAGAAGCAAATGCTGCTATGCATGATTCTGAACAAAGCTTGGCTTTTGCCTCAGTGGATACCTGAGATGAGGCATTGGATGATGACCCTTTAGCAGAATCAAGGGCCATCAGAGCAAGATTTCCAAAAGGTTGGTCACCACCATGTTGACCAGCACCTTAGAGTAGTTGTTCCTGACCAGATAGCTCTTCTGGTAGACTACTCCAGTCAACAACACTTGGGGTGAAAAAGCTGTGTTGTTGAGGTTGTGTGTGAGGATGAGATTGGGAAGATTGAGGCTCTGGAAGAGCATGAGGTGGTTGAGCCGGGGGTGCTTGAGTTTGACTAGGCTGAGGCATGTAGTAACAGGGGTAAGGATATGGCATATGACCCTGTGGCACAAAATAAGCAGGTGGTGCCTGTGCCTGAGATGGATAGCTAGAACTGGAGGAAGGTTGCCCTTTGTGCTGTGAGCTATTGCTGGGAAAAGTCACAAAGGGTGCAGATGAGTTAGATCCAGATGATCTACACTCTCTTGCAAAGTGTCCAAGCCTTTGGCACTTGTGACACCTTAACTTGCTCTTGTCAAAACCAACTTTGGTTTTGCCAGAGAGTCCTGGGAATTTCCTTCCAGTTCTCCTGTAGAACTTTTGAGAGCGGATATTTATCATAGCCATTTGGTTCAAAATATCCATCTCTTCCAGATCATCATCTGGAATGCCCTTCAAGTCCTCCATCAGAAAACACAAGTTGTCACCACCACCTCCTGAACTACTAACACCAACAAAAGCTTGTTCTGAGTTGGTAGAGAAATCAATATGCTCATCATAAGAACTTTCTGATGAAGCATATTCTGACTCATGACTTATCAAGGTAGCATTACCTTGGACAAAGTCATCAGCAAGCTTGCCAGAAGATGACAACTTCCTCTTTTGCTCTCTCTCTCTCTCAAAAGTGAGCAGTTTCCCATGAAGTTAGGTGAGAGATAGAGTGTCAAGGTCAGCACTGGAGCGTAGGACAATGGTATATGTGTCCCATCTCTCAGGCAATGACCTGAGGAACCTGTTGTTCATCTGGCTGTTGGAGTACTCTTGTTTGACCATCTTAAGCTCAGAAATCAAACAAGAGAACCTCTCAAACTGCTGAGTCAGAGTCTCACCCTTTCTATATGAGAAAGTCTCATATTGTTGGGCGAGGATTTCCCTATTGTTTGCTAAGACCGAATCAGTTCCTCCAAATTGTTCCTTTAGAGCAACCCATAGGTCATGAGCAGACTCATGATGCAAGAGCCCTGAATATATCTCATTTGGAATGGCCATGGCTAAAATTCCATGGGCTCTAGCATCAATTTCGAACAGCTTTAGATCTTCTCCGAATATTGTTCAGGTTTCTTCGCAACCTGTTCATTAGATTCCGGGACGCTCACCATAGGCTTGTATGGCCCATGCACCACTGACTTCCAACAACCAGCACTGTTGACAGCCAAATGGTGTAGCATACGTCTTTGCCATATGTTATACTCGTTCCTAACCAGCATCGGAGGCTTGGTTGAGGAACCAGTATTGTGAGGATCATTAGTTGGTGTTGTCATCTTAGGTTTTAGTCAAAAACAAGTTTAAACCAGACAAACGTGACTCAAAACCACCAAAAGACCTCAAGATTTTGGCCAGAAACAGCAGAAACTCACTCTCTATGGCTAGTTCTTGCAAATTGCTAATTCGATCAAACTGAGAGATCAAAAGAGCAGTTTCAAATGGTCAATGGTTAAATCGATCAATGATTAACCTGCTCTGATACCATTTGACAGGATCTCAGCCTCTCGTTTGATCAATCAGATTATGTTTGCAGCGGATTTAGCACATTAATTAGCAATTATATCAAGAACATAAAAGATATTGCAATTAAAAGCATAAACATAGAGAGAGAAGAGTTCTGCGAAACATTAAATGTTTTATTGCTAAGCACGTTTCGGCATTTAAAACAGCATGGTTCACCATCCTTTTATAGGCGGCAAAAGGATGGTGGTGATGTCCTTTTTCTGACATCAACTGAATATTAAAATTACAACTGACTAAACATAAAACTACTGAAGATGTCAACAACTAACATCTTTTTACAAAAGTTCCTAAGTACTGACAAAAGTAAAACTACTGAAATCCTACAACGACTGAAGAACAAACTCTTCAGTCGTTTCTAACTACTGATACTATAACAGCTGAAGAACATGCTCTTCAGCTGTTGTACAACTACTGAAACAAAATAAACTACTGAAAAGGAAAAACCATCACAACAACTGAAGAAGACTTCTTCAGCTGTTGTGACAAACTCTGAGTCTTCAGTACTTGGTCTTCAGACTTGGCTTCAGATGATGTAACAGCTGATGTCTTCAGTAGATATCATCAGCTGTTGTCTTCAGTCTTTGTCTTCAGACTTTGTGCTTCAGTAGAAGGTCTTCAGTTCTTTAGTTCTTCAGCTTTTGATACTTCAGTACTTGTCTTCAGTACTTGAAGTCTTCAGTACTTGTAAGATCAGTACTTCAGACTTCAGTACTTGGTCTTCAGTACTTTGGAGTTTTCAGCTGTTGTTCTTCAGTTCTTTGATCTTCATACTTTGTTCTTCAGACTTTGTCAGAACAGCTGAGGCTGGAGCTAAGATGCTCTCGAGTCTGACATTCAAGCAAGAGAACACTATAGCTGATGTGAGTCTTCAGCAGTTGTTGCAGTGGCATGTGGGACATAGAGGTTTTCCTGATCTTGGCTCATTGGTTCTTTTGGTCCAACATACAACCAAGCAATGCTTTCATCTCAAGCTTACTCACAGAATGTTGCTCTTATTTCATCTAGTTCAGATTCATCAAAGCACATGTCAGCTTATGGTGGTATGATGAGCACTTCCGACAAGACTACAGGCAGTGGATCTACATCAAAATCGCTAAATCTTCCTCAGGTTCCATTAGAGAGTATGGCTCTATTCGGTCTCTTCGTTCATAGTTATGAAGCATTGGTGGCTAGTGAACTAAAGGAAAGAGGAATGAATGTAGAAGATATGTATCAGGTGGATCTTGATGATCTGGAGGAAGCTGATCTTCAATGGTAGATGGCTATGATCACTTTAAGGGCAAGAAGATTCATGGAGAGAAAAGGAAGGAAGAATTTTGGAAATCAGAATACAAAGGATGGATTTGATAAATCAAAGCTGAGGTGCTTCAACTGCAAATAGCTCAGGCATTTTAAAAGAGAATGTCCATCTCCCATTGTCACTGAACCTGGAACAATAATTAATCGGGTCATGTCGATTAAGAAAGAAGAGGAAGAAGAAGGGTATTGAGAAATGATCTTCTAATATTAGAGATGATTCCCCGATACAGGAGAAGAGGAGTAAGAGCAAGCGGCCAGTCATCCCTGAGACTAGGCCTGCAAGAGAAAGCGAGGGGACAAGAAGAGATATCATATCAGAGTTTGATGAGGATGTGATTAGAAATGTTAACACATCCTTATCAAATGAGCTAAGCATAATTAAGACCAAGCTGATTAATTTAGAGGAGAGGGATAAACTAAAGGATATGGAGATAGATGAGATAAAGAAGGTTATACTGTGCCAACAAGATCTAATCAAAAGGTTGTGGAGGAAGTAAGTGATCTGGGGAGATCTGCTTGTGCCGCTGATGTACTTAGTGCTGATCTTTTATTCATAAGACATCAGGAACAAGTGTTAGCGGGGTAGGAGGATCAGGAGCTGGAGGAAGTGGAGTTAGAACTTCTAGTGCTGGTGGAAGTGGTGTAGGTGGTAATAAAGCTGTTGGTGATATTGAAGCTGGTGGAGGTGTTGCAGGAGTATGTGGTGAAGGAGTTGGTGATGGAGAAAATCCTGAGCAAGTGTTTGAGGTCGGATTCATTAATATGAGGTTTGACTTAAATACTGATCTTACAGGGCATAAGGTGATAAGGAATGAGGGTAAAGTAGGAGAGAAAGGGCATGCATGCTGAGCTAAATTTAGTTGATGAGGAGATCTAAAGACACTGTGCAAGAACCAGATTAAATTCGAAGCTGGAGAAGAGACAAAGACAGAGACGAGCTTGTTTGAATGTGTAACAAACAAGACTAAGGGCGTGAGATTGGAAATCAAGCAGCTAGAAAAGAGTGTGCAAGAACACAAGGATCTGGAGGCGAAAGTTAGAGATTTGGCTCAATTGATGGAGCGGGCAAAGGCCAGAGCTGAACTCGAGGACCCGACAGGTGAATACACCCCTAGGGGGAGGATTGATGATCAAGAATAGGGTGGTATTCACCTTTCCATTTGTTTTTGTTTAGTTATAATTTGTGATAGCTTAGATATTAATATAATAAGATCTAGTTTAATTTTGTATTTTTATATTCTATGGCATGCGAAACTGCATGTGAAACTGCAGTTTTGCCCGGTAGTTTCTCATGCCATGGTGCATACAGTATGCGAAACTAGGTCCTGTATATATATGTTTCTTTCTTCTTCATTATGTAACTCTTGACACTTTATTGATTATTACTAATTTGAGTTCATTGATTTTTTGTGTATTGCTAGGAGCTTAAATTTCACATATTTGATCATTGTTCTTCTTATTCTTCATTAATTCTCTTGCAAATGAGTTTCATGGTTGATTTATGTTCATATCTCATCATTATTTGGTCCATAAGTTATTAGAATCAGTGATATCTTGTGGATTTCAGGGCTAAACCTTCATTAAAAGTACATTCAAATGATCTATTGGACCAACAAACAGTCAATAGCTAACATAGTTACATAAGTAATATGGTAAACTAAAATAGCAAATTGACATGCAAACATAAGTAACATCTTAAAGTTAATAATTAGATTAAAAATATTTTAGTGGATTGAAATGAGGTGTACCAAAGTGTTACAATACAATCATTATCTTCCTTTTTTATAATTTTAATGGCAGTCATGCAGACCTCTAACATATCCATATCCTCTTGCATATTGTATAGCACATCCATATCTTCCTACACATACTATAGTAGATTAGAGTAACCAAAATTTTTTTAGTGACTTTGAACCAATAAAGATGCTACACATAAATTATATTCAACTTTATTCATTAATAACATTAGTTTTCCTATCATGATTAAGTAAACATCATACATATGCATAATCTAAACAATGTGAAATTATTGCCTCATAAAGCAGAAAATAGCAAGGTACTTAGTTTATTGTAACAAAAACTAGGTGAAGCTGTTGAATGTCTTGTGAAAAATATTTAAGCAATATCTATGACTTATGTAAAAACAAAAGGAATTTATTAAAATAGAACTCAAAAACTATTTGGGAAAGTGCTTTCTCGCCGCCACTCAGCCTTTATAATGTTGGTACAATAACAAAGTAATAAATAACACACAAATATATTCCATGTTCTGCAGAACCAACTCAATGCATGTATAACATAGATATTACAGCTCATGTGTTGGTTCAACCTTTGATGCACATCGTAAACTTACTAACAGAAGATGAAAAAATTTTGAGGAATTTGAAATTGAACTTGGAGACTTTCAGCAAACTTAAATTACTTCAAAGCATTATTTTATTTGATTCATGCTATGGAAAGCAAACTAGATAAAAACTATAACACAAAGGCACCTGGAGGTTTAGAAAGGGACATGCTTAGAAAAAATATGTAATTGAAGGTTTCTGTAAGGCCCCGTTCTCGGGCACCTCACAGCTGTTTTATCATCGCACCTAAAACATATATTTGCATTAACTTAATAAAAATCATGCAGCGGAAACTTTGAATTTACTTTCAGTTTACTATAAATGCTTTTGCCAGTTAATACAACGTACATCAATTACAAAATATCTATTGTTGTATTACATCACAAAAACATTAAACAAAATAATGTCATCCCAAAAGAGCAGAGTAGCCGCCTCGTGCCATCCTTAGCAACACTACCTATCAACTGGAAACACATAAAAAGTCAGCGTTGTTGAGTGAGTTCTAGTTTTATATTAAAACATACTTGATCTTCATTATTACCTTTTTTTTACTTTTATGCTATCACACATCATACGTACACGTAGATAATATCATTATTATCTTCTCTATTCGTTCGTTCAACATTTCATCTTTTCTTGCGCAACAGATATCTTCCGTACTAATACCGTATGCTACACCCCGAACTATATAACTACTGGGCCGAAGTCTATAAAGAGACAGCTAAATGTGGTGCCACAGTACTAGAGGTAAGCGGTAGAGGTTCTATAATAATGGTCGATCACAAAGAAAAACCCCAATGTGCATCCTCCCGGGGATATTTTCCGCACCAGTACCATATGCTACACCCCGAACTATATAGCTACTGGGCCGAAGTTTATAACGAGACAGCTAAACATGGTGCCACAGTACTAGGGGTAAGCGATAGAGGTTCTATAACATCATCCTCCCGGGGTAGCGATCCCACACCATTAGGCTAACACCTTAATTGGCGTGTCCCGATATCCAATGCTCGCAAGACTATCGTTACTTTCATCATTCATTAATGCATGCATTCGTTCATCATGTTCCTCTCTCGTTATCTTTCACTTTACGTTACATAATACTTTACGTTACCATCATAAACATACCACGTAAAGTCACATTGTAATAATAATAATAATTATAATAATAATAATAACCGCAACAATAATAATAATAATAATAATGATAATGATAATATTAATGATAAGGGTCATAATAACAATCATGCATTATCATGCAAATGAGCATTTATTAAACCCTAGTCAATAATAATCAAAACCCTAAATGCACAGACTCCCACGAAAATTCTGCAATAAATTCTAAGTGTTGGGTGCACCAACACTATTTGGGCGCTTCAACCCTGTTCAGGCGTTTCACCACTATGTAGGTGCATCAGTCTACACTTAACCAATTATCTCTTATGCGTATGAGCTATTCAGGCGCATGAGCCTGTACTTAGGCGCCTGAATAAAAGGTTAGGCGTATGAGTACTATTGGGGCGCATGACCCCATACTTAGTCTTTCTAGCCAATTTTCTAGGCGCATGAGCTACTGCTCAGGCGCATGAAGCATACTTAACTTTCTAGGGCAGTAAACTAGGCGCATTAAGTACTGTTTGGGCGTATGATCAACACTTAATAATTCTAAGGCAAAATTTAGGTGCATGAGCCTTATGTAGGTGCATTAGCAACCTGTTTAACCTGTTTCTAAGTCGTTTTCAGTACCAAACATCACGTTACCTTGTTCTAAGCTTACTCATACTACTCTAAGCATGAACATAACATAAAACATCCGTAAACATCATCATACATGCATGGGTACATACGGTTACATACTTAAGTTCTTAAAAGACATTTTACATGTATTTCCAGCCCCAAAAATCGTATAAAACATGTAAATATGGGCTTCTAGAAACTCACCTTTGCTGCTTTCAAGGTTTAAACTCTAAATCTTGAACTTCCCAAAGAATTCAAACACCTAGATGTGTCTAAAACACACAACCCGAACACACATACACATAAAAACATATAACCGAGGCTAAATCTAGCCAAGAACAACTTAAAAATACTAATTCTTACCTTGAATTTGGATCCTGCTTGAAGGTCTTTCTCAAATCCGAAGCTTCTCTTCTTTCTCTCTCTAAAAAGTCGAATGAGGTGAAGGGTACAGACAACATGGGCGGCCATGCCACCTTTTGTACTAAATTATTATAAATTTCATACTTTGGACACTTTTAACCCCTCATCTTTGGGTCAAATTATACCTCCTTCTTTTATTCCTCATTTCCTTCTAAAAATACGGGTGTTACAAGTCCACCCCCCTTATATAGGTTTCGTCCCCGAAACCTGTTATTCCTCAAACAGATGAGGGTAATGCTGCCTCATCTCTTCTTCAGTCTCCCACGTAGACTCGGATCCCTTCCTGTGCTTCCACTATACACGCACAAGAGGAACCACTTTATTCCTTAACTTCCTCTCCTTACGATCGATGATCGCCGCTGGTTGCTGCACGTAATTGAGTCGCTCGTCTACCTCGATGTCTTCCAGTGGTACAACCATGTCCTCGTCTGCCAAACACTTCCTTAAATGAGATACATGGAATGTCGGGTGAATTCCACTCAACTCATCGGGTAGTTCTAACCGATAGGCCACCTCTCCCACCCGAGCAATGATTCGGAAAGGCCCTATATACCTTGGGCTTAACTTGCCCCGCTTTCTGAAGCATATGATTCCTTTCTAAGACGAAACCTTTAACATTACTCTATCACCCACGTTGAATTCAATGGGTCTCCGCCCTTTGTCAGCATACAACTTTTGTCTGTCCTTTGCCGCCTTCAGGAAAGCTTTGATTCTTTCTAGCTTCTCCGTCGTAGCCTCGATGACCTCGACACCTCCTAACTCCTTCTGCCCAATATCTGCCCAACATACGGGCGTCCTACATCTTCGACCGTATAGCATCTCATACGGAGGCGTGCCAATACTGGCATGATAGCTGTTGTTGTATGAGAATTCTGCTAACGGTAAGTGATCATCCCAATTTCCTCCAAAATCAATCACGCATGCTCGAAGCATATCCTCGAGCGTTTGTATCGTCCTCTCAGACTGACCGTTCGTCTGAGGATGATATGATGTACTAGTGTGTAGCCTCGTCCCCATTGCATCATGGAATCTCCTCCAAAACTTCGATGTAAACCGGGTGTCATGATCCGACATGATGGACACCGGCATGCCATGACGAGCTATGATTTCCTTGATGAACAGATCCGCCAATCTTTCAGATGAATACGTCTCCCGGATCGGTAGGAAGTGGGCACTCTTTGTTAGTCGGTCGACAATCAACCAAATAGTATCGCATCCCCTCGACGTGCGAGGTAGCTTAGTAATGAAGTCCATGGTGATATGCTCCCACTTCCATTCGGGTATATCCAATGGTTGGATCTTCCCATACGGTTTCTGGTGTTCCGCCTTCACTTGTAAACAAGTAAGGCACTTACCCACGTACTCCACCACGTCGCGTTTCATGCCTGGCCACCAATAGTCCTTCTTCAAGTCTTGATACATTTTAGTAGCACGGGATGAATGTAGTACCGGGTTTTGTGAGCTTCATCCAGAATCTTTTTCCGCAGCCCTCCGTAACGGGGAATCCACATCCGCCCATATCGGGTCCTAACACCGAGAGTGTTTTCCCCCATTTCGGCGACCAAGCCCCTCATCCTCTCAGAGTTAATTATCTTTTTTCAATGTCTCATCTTGAAACTCCTTAACCTGCACCATCACATAGGAGGTCATGATCAATTGGTACGCCTTCACCCGGATCGGCTCGGGTCTCTCCTTTCGGCTAAGGGCATCTACCACTACGTTGGCCTTGCCCGGATGATAGTGGATCTCGCAATCATTATCCTTTATGAGCTCTAACCATCGTCTCTGCCTCATGTTCAAGTCCTTCTGCTCGAAGAAGTACTTCAAACTCTTGTGATCCGTGAAGATTGTGCACTTCGTCCCATATAGATAGTTCCTCCAAATCTTCAATGCAAAGACCACTGCCGCCAACTCTAAGTCATGAGTAGGATAGTTAACCTCATGAACTTTCAGTTGTCGGGATGCATAGGCTATAACCTTGCCTCTCTGCATTAACACGCAACCCAATCCCGAGTATGAAGCATCTGAATAAACCACTAAGTCTTCACTTCCCTTGGGCAATGTCAAGACAGGAGCTTGTGTTAGTCTCGTCTTCAACTCCTCAAAGGAACCCTCCTGCTCTCGACCCCACACGAACTTCACGTCCTTGCGAGTCAATTTTGGCAAATGTGAGGCTATCTTGGAGAAGTTTTGAATAAATCTTCTGTAGTAGCCCGCCAATCCCAAGAAGCTACGAATCTCGGATGGCGTCTTTGGTGACTTCCATTGCATAACGGCCTCAACCTTTGCTGGGTCCACCATGATCCCCTCCGCATTTACCACGTGACCCAGAAATTGCACCTCGCGTAGCCAAAAAGCACACTTGGAGAACTTAGCATACAGTTTCTCCTTTCTCAAAGTCTCCAGCACTTCCCGAATGTGACCGGCATGCTCTTCTTCACTCCTTGAATAAATCAAGATATCATCGATAAACACAATCACTGATTTATCTAACATCGGCCGACACACTCTATTCATCAAATCCATAAAAGCAGCTGGCGCGCTGGTTAAACCAAAGGACATAACGAGAAACTCATAGTGTCCATAACATGTACAAAATGCTGTTTTAGGAATGTCTTGCTCCTTCACTTTCAATTGATGGTAGTGAGATCGAAGATCTACTCTCGAGAACCAACTGGCACCCTGGAGCTGATCGAACAAGTCGTCAATTCTCGGTAATGGATACCGATTCTTTACCGTCAACTTGTTCAACTCGCGGTAGTCTATACACATTCTCAGGCTACCATCCTTCATCTTTATGAATAAGAGCGGAGCACCCCAACGAGAGATACTGGGCCTGATAAAACCCTTATCGAGCAACTCTTGCAGTTGCTTCATTAATTCCTTCATCTCAGTCGGAGCCAACCGATACGGTGCCTTAGCGACAGGTTGGGCACCGGGTGTCAAGTCAATTTGAATTTCGATTTCGCGATCCTATGGCACACTGTGACATCCGTCACCAAAGGTCCGTCTACTGACGTAATCTGTTAACTTTTGTAGTCGGTCATTCCTCACCCTTATAGCCCATCTATGTGAATACTATGCCTATTTGTTTGCTTGGTTAACCTTATGCGTGTGCTATCGTAGCTTAAATCGTCATCATCTTGAAACATTATTTAAGATTTGCCCCGCTAACACTAAACGCGTCATTTTTATATAAAAATAATTGCCATGAATAAAATCATTTTTAATTTATAAATAACATTAACGACATTTTAATCATTAATAAAACAAGACAAATTAATAACGTTTTCAACCGAAAAAAAATTTAGGAACTCGGGGCAAAGTCCAGGGACTAAAAGTGACATTTTGCAAACTTAGGATGGGTAAAAAAATCCCTTTCCCAACCACATTCTTCATCATCTTCACTTCTTCATCTTTTTCTTCTTCTTCCACCTATCTTCTTCATTTTAGCACGAACAACACCCCATTTGGTCTCGTTTTTGTCGTCTAGAAGTCACCTACAACCTAGATTGTTCTATCCTTGCAGGTCGACAACTTGATTGTCTCGATTATTACTCGATTACACTGCCGCGAATTCTAGGGTTTCGGGTGCTCGGGTTCATCCGAGCACATGAGGTCGTGTGGGCTTGCATGTTGTGTTTCTGAGTGTGCTTCTTGTTTAGACATGTTAGGATAGGTATTCTGGAGTTTCTTGGTGTGTGAAACCCATGCCCGGAGCAGCTGGACGTTGCTCGAGGTCTCAACAGTCGCGACCTGCTATACAGGGCGACTGGGCCTTTCGACCGACTGAGCCGTTCGACTGGGGAGTCGTGCGACTGGGTCAGGCGTATGAGTGTGTCGCACGACTGAGCCATGCGATTGGGCAAATCTCACGACTGAGTCATGCGTATGGGTATGTGCGAATGAATGTGTGTGCGAATGAGTCCATGCGAGTGAGTGTGCGTGCGATTGAGTCAGTGCGGATGAGATTGTGTGCGATTGTGCGTGAATCGCACGACAGAATGGCCAGTCGCATGAATGAATGTTCAATCGCACGAATGAAGCTGATTCGTGCGAATAAAGTTCAATCGTGCGTATGGAGGTTGAGTCGCGCGATTGGGTCTTGCATGGTACGACTGAATGCTTAGTCGCATGAATGAAGGTTCAATCGTATGAATGAAGCTGATTCGTACGACTGAAGATCCATTCATGCGAAAGGAGGGTTGAGTCGTGCGTCCGGTCCTGTCGTGTGACTGATGATGGTGTGTGTGTGTGTGTGGATCCCTTTTCGGAGATCTTACGACGATAAGGTAACATTACTAAAGTGTCATAGCTTGACCACAAAGATTAAAGTCAACGCTATCAACAGGCACATACTATTTAAAATAACCTAGTCTAATATGTGTATGTCTGCTTGTGTGTGTACTACCCACGACCGAACCGAAACTGCCCGAACCTATAGACATCATCTTATGCCTTATGCTCATTATTAATGCTGTCAGTAACTGTCAATAGGTGTTTGACTGTTCATAGCATCTTGCCTTTGGGATCATTCATCAATCGTGCCTATCATCTGTTCAGTGAGTTTCGTGGCCCCTTTTTACTCTTATAAAACCTTTTTAAATATTTTCAACTTAGGGGAAAAGAATGCTCACCTACTTAACTTGATTTCAGGCACCTTCCCTAGTGGAAGTTCGCTGCTACTTCTATGAGTATCTTAACTTGCTTATCTTGTGATTGCTGCTATGTGAACTTGAACTATGTGCTATATTACCCCTATGTATGTTACTTGGTGGTATCACAATACTATGCACTATTACTTGATGTTATGTGTTGATTGATGCTACCTGTGGATGCCATTGACCTTGGATGCTCTCGGCTGTGTGGTTCTTCTGTGTGGTTATTCTGTGTGGTTCTTCTAAGCCGATCATCCATTACAACCATTAATCCCGGTAATTGGGACCTAAGGATTGGTTTGGTTGTAACCTAAATGTATGCGCTGTGTGGATCTTGCTACGTCATATTAAACTTATTATGCTATGGAAAACTTTTTTTATATATAACCATTAATCCCGGTAATGGGACCTAAGGATTGGTTTGGTTATAAACTATACGTATGCGCTATGTGGATCTTGCTACGTCTTAATAAACTATTTAAAACTTTGAGAATGTTTCCTTCCAGCCATCAATTCCCGTGTGGAACCAATGATTAGGTTTGGCTGTAGCTATTTATAACTGGAAAGACCGCCTATACATAAGTGTAGTTGCGGTAACTCTTATTAAACTTACTGTTTTCATCATTAATATCTTTTATTACTTAAAACCTGCGAAGCTCACCAATAATTATGTTGACCGTTTTGAGCATCTCTTTTCAGGTGATCAGGGTAATTGAAGATCTAGGAGTGCTGCCTTTTAGAGGAGACCCTAGGATGCATTTTGTAAACATTACCCTTGTAAAGCTTGAACATGGTCTTTTGTATACTTGTTCCCAAGTTATGGGAATTTACATTACAAGTTAACCTTAATGCTTATGTGATCCTTTATGTTGTGCTTATGGCTATGCTGTCATGAACTTTGACTATACACGACACAAGTCTCCGATTGTGTTCGGGTGTCATCATGACACGCTTGTCATCATATTATTGTTGCTACTCTATTGTATACCATGTGTTATGACGATCTCGTCTAGCTCACACTCCCCGTGTTTTCGCTTTCAGCGGGGGTGTGACAGACTGGTATCAGAGCCATTGGTTATAGAGAATTAGGCAATTACACTTGACCTAGACTATAACCTAGGAACCTTCATGTAGATTTGCATGCTTAAGCTTGTGTGCATTTATATATCTCGTGTATGTGTTCCTCTTTACATGTTTGATTATCCTTCTGTCATGTGATCTTCACCTTGTGCTTGAGCCCTTGTGCTCGTCCCTTATGAGATGCTTTCTATTAGATCTTCCGTTCCCTCTGCGCGCCAAGTTATCATAACCAAATTCGGGTATTGAGACCCGAAGAGATCTTCACAGATCATACATTGCGCTTGACCTCAGATACTGAGACCGACCCGAGGAGGCCAAGTCTGAGTCCTTTCAAGGACGCGAGATAGACAACCTCCGCCAGACCATATGTGATTACATGTTGGGCTCTCAGTTGACTTGATGGATTATTATGGATATGATGTGAAGGAAGGTCGGATGTCATGTAACCAGATTAGGCATCATTCTCGGTACATCGTGGGTGTGGTGGGAACGCTGCGGGGAACCCTATCTATAAACACCACCGGTATACCGAGAATATGCTTGAAATGGGCTGCATGGTGATCTTGACTGACCGGAACATGAAACGTTGGAACTTGATAAGTGGAGTACTTGAGTATATTAAGGTGAATAAAGCTTATATCTTACCTCTTTTATGAATAGAACATGCCGCCTCGAAGAGCTACCCGCAGCAATAGTAGCGGAAGTGAAGCCCCGAGGGGCAGAGGCAGAGGCAGAGGTGGACCTCCAATAGCAAATGAAGGCCCTTCTGGCAATACTCAAGGGACTGGAAACCCTGATATGGCAGCCCTAATTGCTCAACAGTTGACTGCCCTGATTCCAACTATTGTGGCTCAGGTGAGCGACGCTCTTCAACAACAAAACCACCCCCACGGGGATGGTGGTAATGAGAACGAGGATAATGGGAACCCGACTGGGAATGAAAGCAACCAGGAGACCGGAAATGGTGGTACAGCTGGTGATGAAACTGGGGTTGCTAATACCAAACAGGGTTGTTCTTACAAGGAATTCGTGGCCTGTAAGCCCCGGGAATTCGATGGCAAGGGTGGGGCGATAGCCCTGACTAGATGGCTCGAGAAGATGGAGACAGTAATTGACATCAGTGAATGCCTCAATAGTCAAAAGATCAAGTATGTTACGTGCTCACTGCAGGGCAGAGCACTAACCTGGTGGAACACCCAGGTTCAAGCTAGAGGAAGAGAAGCTGCGATGCAAATGACTTGGGATGAGTTTAAAGCCCTGATTACTGAAGAATACTGCCCTCTCAACAAGATGCAGAAACTTGAGCATGAGTTTTGGAATCATGCTATGCTAGGGGCTGGGCATGCAGCTTATACTGACCGATTCCACGAGCTGGCTAGACTAGTTCCACACCTAGTCACTCTGGAATCTAAGAGGATTGAAAGGTACATTTGGGGACTCGCGCCTCAAATCCGGGCAATGGTGACTGCAGCTGCTCCTCCTACAATCCAGAGCGCAATTCCGAAAGCTGGCGCTCTCACTGATGAGATGATAAGGACAGGGGTATTGGGTAAGGGAGCAGAGAAAAGGAAGGGAGCAGAGAAAAGGAAGGAAGCTGGGGAAACAAGCCGGTCCAGTACCGGAAAGTTTGATAAGAGGGCCAAAACGACCACAAACTTTGTGGCCATGACTCAAGGGAAGAAGGAATATGCTGGGCCACACCCGAGATGTGACAGGTGCAATCTTCATCATCCCCTAGCAGCGCCGTGCCGGGTGTGTTTGAACTGCAGACGCCCGGGGCATCAAGCAAGAGACTACAGAATAGCGCCAAACCTGGTGGCACCCATCAATGCGGTTAACCCCGCTGGGAATACCAGGGCATGCTATGAATGTGGAGGCCTCGATCACTTCAGAAATATGTGCCCCTGACTGAATAGGGCACCGGTTCAGCAAGGAAACAACCAACAGCAGATAATGGCCATAGCAGGTGGTCAAGGCCAAGGAAACCAAGGTAATGTTGCATGAGGTCGTGCCTTCGTCATTGGAGCTAATGATGCCCGCCAGGATCCGAACGTTGTCACGGGCACGCACTTACTCAATAACCACTTCGCATCTGTACTGTTTGATACTGGGGCAGACAATAGTTTTATATCATCTGAGTTTGTGCAAATGCTTGATTTGAGTGCCAGTAGACTAGAAACTAGTTACTCCGTAGAAATGGCTAATGGTAGGGTTGAGCAGGCGGAGGAAATTATTAAGGACTGCACCCTAATGTTGGAAGACCAGGCCTTCAACATAGATTTGATACCCTTTGAGTTAGGGAGCTTTGACGTAATGGTGGGGATGGATTGGTTGTTGAAGCATGGAGCCGATATTGTTTGCCGAGATAAAGTAGTACGGATTCCCATGTCAGACGGGAGAGTACTCAGAATACAAGGAGAGCGACCGGGAAAGAACTTTAAGCTTATCACCTACATGAAAGCACGCAAAGGTCTACGGAAGAAGTGTTACACTTTTCTGGCTCACGTGGTAGAAAAGAAGGAAGAAGAGACGAAATTGGCAGACATTCTTATTGTACAGGATTACCCGGAAGTGTTCCCTGATGATTTGTCTGGATTGCCTCCTCCACGACAGGTGGAATTCCATATAGAGCTGGTTCCTGGAGCTACAACGATAGCTAAGACACCGTATCGGTTAGCACCCTCAGAGATGCAAGATTTGTCAAGCCAACTACAGGAACTACTGGAGAAGGGTTTCATTCGACCGAGTCATTCACCGTGGGGAGCACCGGTGTTATTTGTCAATAAGAAGGATGGGTCGTTCCGTATGTGTATCGATTACAGGGAATTGAACAAACTGACCATGAAGAATCGGTATCCTCTCCCTAGAATCGACGACCTGTTTGATCAGTTGCAAGGAGCCTCGTATTTTTCTAAGATCGACCTTCGATCTGGATATCATCAGCTAAGAGTATTCGAGGATGATATTTTGAAAACAACATTTAGAACTCGTTACGAGCACTATGAGTTCTTGGTCATGCCGTTCGGGTTGACCAACGCACCAGCTGTCTTTATGGATCTGATGAATCGGGTGTGCAAACCTTATCTTGATAAGTGCGTGATCGTGTTCATAGAAGACATACTTATCTACTCTCGTTCGAAAGAGGATCACGAAGAACACCTTCGAGCAATTCTGGAACTGTTGCGGGAAGAGAAACTTTTTGCCAAATTCTCGAAGTGTAAATTCTGGCTTCGAGAAGTGAGGTTTTTGGGTCATGTGGTTAACAAAGACGGAATTCATGTAGATCCTGGCAAGATTGAAGCTGTGAAGAAATGGGATACACCCCAGACACCTTCAGAGATACGACAATTCTTAGGATTGGCCGGATACTATCGTCGCTTCATTGCGAATTTCTCAAAGATTGCCCAACCGTTAACTTTGTTGACTCAGAAAAACAAGAAGTTCGATTGGGGGAAAGCACAAGAACAGGCGTTCCAAACATTGAAGGAGAAGTTGTGCAACACACCGATATTGTCCCTCCCAGATAGAACTGATGATTTTATGGTGTACTGTGATACTTCACATCAAGTTTTGGGCTGTGTGCTAATACAGAAAGATAAGGTAATTGCTTACGCCTCGCGACAACTTAAGGTGCATGAAAAGAACTACACAACTCATGATTTGGAGTTGGGTGCTGTAGTATTTGCACTCAAGATATGGAGGCATTATCTATATGGAACCAAATGCATCATCTACATAGACCATAAGAGCCTTCAACACATCATGAATCAGAAAGAACTTAACATGCGACAGCGACGCTGGGTAGAGCTACTTAGCGACTACGATTGTGAAATCCGGTAGTGAAATCCGGTATCATCCGGGGGAAGCTAACGTGGTGGCTGATGCTTTAAGCCGCAAAGAACGTGTGAAACCATTACGTGCTCGAGCGCTAGGTTTGACTATTCAAACCAATCTAAAGGCTCAGATTCAAATGGCACAGAGTGAGGATTTGAAAGAAGAAAACCTTGCGGGAGAAGAATTTCGAGGGATGGATAAACAAATGAGTCGCAAGGATGACGGCGTACATTACTTCATGGATCGTATATGGGTCCCCAGATGGGGAGGTGTACGTACACTAGTCTTGGATGAAGCACACAAGACTCGATACTCTGTTCATCCTGGCTCAGACAAGATGTACCATGATCTGAAAGATCTGTACTGGTGGCCGGGTATGAAAAAAGATATTGCTGTGTATGTGAGCAAATGCTTGACATGTTCAAAGGTCAAGGCTGAACACCAGAAACCATTGGGGTTGTTACAACAGCCTGAAATCCCCAAGTGGAAATAGGAGAACATCACTATGGATTTTATTACCAAACTCCCAAGAACGCCTAGCGGACACGACTCGATATGGGTCGTAGTGGATCGTATGACAAAATCCGCTCACTTCTTGCCTATCCGGGAAGACTACAAAATGGATAAGTTGGCAAGGTTGTACATCAAGGAGGTCGTGACACGGCACGGGGTTCCGGTGTCAATCATATCCGACCGTGACAGTCGATTTACTTCATGCTTTTGGCAGACGCTACAGAAAGCGATGGGCACTCGATTAGACATGAGTATAGCCTATCACCCTCAGACAGACGGCCAAAGTGAATGAACAATACAGATGCTTGAGGACATGCTGAGGGCATGTGTCATTGATTTTGGTGGTAGTTGGGATGCTCATCTACCATTGATCGAGTTTTCCTACAATAAAAGTTACCATACTAGTATTGGTTGTGCACCGTTCGAAGGGTTGTATGGCCGGAAATGTAGATCACCAGTTTGTTGGGCTGAAGTTGGTGAAAGCCAGCTTAAGGGCCCAGAGATCATTCAAGAAACCACCGATAAGATCTTCCAAATCAAAGACAGACTTAAAGCTACTAGAGATCGCCAAAAGAGCTACGCCGACAACTGTCGGAAGCCGCTAGAGTTTAACGTTGGGGATCGAGTGTTACTTAAGGTCTCTCCTTGGAAAGGGATCGTTCGGTTCGGAAAGAAAGGGAAGTTAGCCCCAAGATATGTTGGACCATTCGAGATTGTAGAAAGGATCGGTCCGGTGGCGTACCGATTACGGTTGCCACAAGAGCTTAACAATGTACATGATACCTTCCATGTATCAAACCTCAAGAGGTGTTTAGCTGACAAATCACTTCACGTACCTATTGAGGATATCAAGATTGATGAAAGCCTCCATTTTAAGGAGGAACCTATTGAGGTCATGG
Source organism: Flaveria linearis (assembly GCA_024085815.1). Lineage (NCBI taxonomy): Eukaryota > Viridiplantae > Streptophyta > Magnoliopsida > Asterales > Asteraceae > Flaveria > Flaveria linearis. The sequence goes on from CM044005.1 coordinate 76,630,343, forward strand.
ATCGAAAGGTCAAAAGGTTGAGGCGCAGCAAGATACCTATTGTTCGTGTAAGATGGAATTCCAAACGAGGGCCAGAGTTTACATGGGAACGTGAAGATCAGATGAGACTCAAATATCCACATCTGTTCGAGGATGACACTCTTGGACCTAGCACCAGTTGAATTTCGGGACGAAATTCCCTCAACTGGGGGATACTGTGACATCCGTCACCAAAGGTCCGTCTACTGACGTAATCTTTTAACTTTTGTAGTCGGTCATTCCTCACCCTTATAGCCCATCTATATGAATACTATGCCTATTTGTTTGCTTGGTTAACCTTATGCGTGTGCTATCGTAGCTTAAATCGTCATCATCTTGAAACATTATTTAAGATTTGCCCCGTTAACACTAAACGCGTCATTTTTATATAAAAATAATTGTCATGAATAAAATCATTTTTAATTTATAAATAACATTAACGACATTTTAATCATTAATAAAACAAGACAAATTAATAACGTTTTCAACCGAAACAAAATTTAGGAACTCGGGGCAAAGTCCAGGGACTAAAAGTGACATTTTGCAAACTTGGGATGGGTATTAAAACCCCTTTCCCAGCCACATTCTTCATCATCTTCACTACTTCATCTTTTTCTTCTTCTTCCACCTATCTTCTTCATTTTAGCACGAAAAACGCCCCATTTGGTCTCGTTTTTGTCGTCTAGAAGTCACCTACAACCTAGATTGTTCCATCCTTGCAGGTAGACAACTTGATTGTCTCGATTATTACTCGATTACACTGCTGCGAATTCTAGGGTTTCGGGTGCTCGGGTTCATCCGAGCACATGAGGTCGTGTGGGCTTGCATGTTGTGTTTCTGAGTGTGCTTCTTGTTTAGATATGTTAGGATAGGTATTCTGGAGGTTCTTGGTATGTCAAACCCATGCCCGGAGCAGCTGGACGCTGCTCGAGGTCTCAGCAGTCACAACCTGCTGTACAGGGCGACTGGGCCTTTCGACCGACTGAGCCGTGCGACTGGGGGAGTCGTGCGACTGGGTCAGGCGTATGAGTGTGTTGCACGACTGAGCCATGCGATTGGGCAAATCGCATGACTGAGTCATGCGTATGGGTCTGTGCGAATGAATGTGTGTGCGAATGAGTCCATACGAGTGAGTGTGCATGCGATTGAGTCAGTGCGGATGAGATTGTGTGCGATTGTGCGTGAATCGCACGACTGAAAGGCTAGTCGCACGAATGAATGTTCAATCGCACGAATGAAGCTGATTCGTGCGAATGAAGTTCAATCGTGCGTATGGAGGTTGAGTCGCGCGATTGGGTCTTGCATGGTACGACTGAATGCTTAGTCGCATGAATGACGGTTCAATCGTACGAATGAAGCTGATTCATACGACTGAAGGTCCATTCGTGCGAAAGGAGGGTTGAGTCGTGCGTCCGGTCCTGTCGTGTGACTGATGATGGTGTGTGTGTGTGTGTGTGGATCCCCTTTTTGGAGATCTTACAATGATAAGGTAACATTACTAAAGTGTCATAGCTTGACCACAAAGATTAAAGTCAATGCTATCAACAGGCACATACTATTTAAAATAACCTAGTCTAATATGTGTATGTCTGCTTGTGTGTTACTACCCACGACCGAACCGAAACTGCCCGAACCTACAGACATCATCTTATGCCTTATGCTCATTATTAATGCTTGTCAGTAACTGTCAATAGGTGTTTGACTGTTCATAGCATCTTGCCTTTGGGATCATTCATCAATCGTGCCTATCATCTGTTCAGTGAGTTTCATGGCCCCTTTTTACTCTTATAAAACCTTTTTAAATATTTTCAACTTAGGGGAAAAGAATGCTAACCTACTTGATTTCAGGCACCTTCCCTAGTGGAAGTTGGCTGCTACTTCTATGAGTATCTTAACTTGCTTATCTTGTGATTGCTACTATGTGAACTTGAACTATGTGCTATGTTACCCCTATGTATGTTACTTGGTGGTATCATACTACTATGCACTACTACTTGATGTTATGTGTTGATTGATGCTACCTGTGGATGCCATTGACCTTGGATGCTCTCGGCTTTGTGGTTCTTCTGTGTGGTTCTTCTGTGTGGTTCTTCTAAGCCGATCATCCATTACAACCATTAATCCCGCTAATTGGGACCTAAGGATTGGTTTGGTTTAACCTAAACGTATGCGCTGTGTGGATCTTTCTACGCCATATTAAACTTATTATTCTATGGAAAACTTTTTTTTATATATAACCATTAATCCCAGTAATGGGACCTAAGGATTGGTTTGGTTATAAACTATACGTATGCGCTGTGTGGATCTTGCTACGTCTTAATAAACTATTTAAAACTTTGGGAATGTTTCCTTTCAGCCATCAATTCCCGTGTGGAACCGATGATTAGGTTTGGCTGTAGCTATTTATAACTGGAAAGACCGCCTATACATAGGTGTAGTTGCGGTAACTCTTATTAAACTTACTGTTTTCATCATTAATATCTTTTATTACTTAAAACCTGCGAAGCTCACCAACAATTATGTTGACCGTTTTGAGCATCTCTTTTTAGGTGATCAGGGTAATTGAAGATCTAGGAGTGCTGCCTTTTAGAGGAGACCCTAGGATGCATTTTGTAAACATTACCCTTGTAAAGCTTGAACATGGTCTTTTGTATACTTGTTCCCGAGTTGTAGGAATTTACATTACAAGTTAACCTTAATGCTTATGTGATCCTTTATGTTGTGCTTATGGCTATGCTGTCGTGAACTTTGACTATACATGACACAAGTCTCCGATTGTATTCGGGTGTCGTCATGACACGCTTGTCATCATATTATTGTTGCTACTCTATTGTATACCATGTGTTATGACGATCCCGTCTAGCTCATACTCCCCGTGTTTCCGCTTTCAGCGGGGGTGTGACACACACCTGATAGGTCCTCGGGAAATACATCGGGAAAGTCACACACCACTGGTACATCGGACAATTGGGGTGTTGACGTGTCCACATCTTTCACGTATGCCAAATAAGCGCTACATCCACGCCTCATGCACTTTCCCGCCACCGCCATCAAAATCACCTTTGGAATCGTCGTAACCCGATCGCCATATATTGTCACCGGACTTCCGTCAGGCGCCGTCAGTCTAATCATCTTCTTTCGACACACGATATTCGCTTCATAGGTTACTAACCAATCCATCCCTAGTACTACATCAAATCCACCTAGGGGCATCACGTGTAACTTAGAAGCAAACCTATGACCTTCTAATTCTATGGTGCAGTCCTCTATCACATCCATAACTCTAGTGGACTTACCAATAGCAGTTTCTACGTCAAAGGGCTCATCAATGCATTTACTACTAACAGGAAGTTTAGCACAGAAAATAACAGAAATAAAACTCCTACTAGCACCGGAATCAAATAACACAGAAGAAAGAGTTTGATTTACTAGAAACGTACCTGACACAACATCTGGGTCCATCCTAGCCTACTCCTGCGTCATCGTGAATGCCCTGGCGCTTGCCCTCGGTCCTTCATTCCCTGTTTTCTTCACCCCGGAGCCCCCGGCTCTAGGCTTCTTACAATCTTTACTCATATGACCACTTTCCCCATAATTAAAACATTTGCCCGTAAGGCAGTCCTTTGCGATGTGCCCCGTCTTCCCATATTTGAAACACACATTGAGCCTCAGCCTTCACTCACCCGTATGCTCCTTCCCGCACTTGCCACACCTTTTGGGTCCCGAGCTTGATGACCCCACCCTACGGTCATCCCTTCTCATCTTCTTGTTGTTCGGGTTAAAACCACCACGCCTGAACCGCTTCCCATTCCAATTCCGGTCACCACCACCGGCTTTCTTCGCCTCCACCACCGTCACTTCCCTCTAATCATAGAGCCTCCCAAGCCAAATCCACTGCCGACCTAAAGGTACTCGGTCGAGCAGCGATCAAGTACCTGCGAATGTCAGCTGGCAGTCCCTGAATGTACCGGTTAATCTTTCGAGACATCGGCGTCACCTGATCCGGCACCAGTCTCGCCATCTCATTAAATTTGGTGGTGTACTGTTGGTGGGTCATGGTTCCCGCTTCGAGTTGTAGGAACTCCCTCTCGATCTTATCGAGTTCCCTGTGAGGACAGAATTCCGCAATTACCAGCTTTTTCAACTCTTTCCATCGTATTTTCCCGATGGCCCTGGAACCCTCAGCTTGGACGATATTGTCCCACCAACATAGTGCTGAGTCAGTAAACGAGTGAGTCACGAACTTCACCTTCTGGTCTTCACGGCACTCGCTGATCTCCAATACTGCTTCCATCTCCCTCACCCATTGGTGAGCGGCTGCAACATTACCATTGCCATCGAAAGTCGGGGGCTTGCACCTCTGGAATGCCCTATAACTGCATCCCTTGGTCGTCACCCCTACTGCATCATCCTCTTCCTCATCGGACACTATCGTCTTAGGCTCCGGCCGTTCCTCCTCCCCCTTACTTTCCTTCCCAGTCGACCCTTTCCTATCCTCCTTCTCCTTTCTCTTCTCGTTCCTCATAGCTCGGATAAGTTCAGTCACTACAGACAGTAAGACTGTCTGCATGACCTGGTGCACCTCTTCAGCAATCGCCTCCCGAGCTGAGGCATTCAGGCTAGCATTCTCGTTTCCTTCACTCCGGTCATGAACCTCAGGGTTCTCATGGGTCGCCTCAGGAGTCTTAGCACTGCTCCTAGTTACACACGGTCAACCTCTGCCTCTAGAAGCCTTAGAAGGTTTCTTCCCAGCCATTTCCTATGCGCTATAAGATTCAAACACTAAAACAGTCATTCAAGGAAACAGCTCAGTTTATGTCAAGTATAGTAAGTCCCTAATTACAGTGGCCAGTTGTGATTAGCCACTTACTTTACTCTTCGTACCCCGAGCATTACCTGTCCTGACTACATTAGTATCTAAATCTAACAGTAACACATAAACACATAACATGCGCACATAATGCCGGTTAACTTTAAGAAAATACCTGATGGCACGCAGCTACTCAGATTGGCATCCCTTCTCTTTCCGTCCCATTTTCAGTTTAAGTTAAGGTTTCTTTTGAAAATGTTTACCCATTTCACTTAAACTTTGGCTCTGATACCAACTTGTAAGGCCCCGTTCTCGGGCACCTCACAGCTGGTCTATCATCGCACATAAAACATATATTTGCATTAACTTAATAAAAATCATGCAGCTAAAACTTTGAATTTACTTTCAGTTTACTATAAATGCTTTTGCCAGTTAATACAACGTACATCAATTACAAAATATCTATTATTGTATTACATCACAAAAGCATTAAACAAAAGAATTCCATCCCAAAAGAGCTGAGTAGCCGCCTCGTGCCATCCTCAGCAACACTACCTGTCAACTGAAAACACATAAAAAGTCAGCGTTGCTGAGTGAGTTCTAGTTTTATATTAAAACATACTTGATCTTCATTAAAACCTTTTCTTTACTTTCATGCTATCACACATCATACGTACATGTAGATAATATCATTATTATCTTCTCTATTCGTTCGTTCATCATTTCATCTTTTCTTGCGCAACAGATATATTCCGTACCAATACCGTATGCTACACCCCGAACTATATAGCTACTGGGCCGAAGTCTATAAAGAGACAGCTAAACGTGGTGCCACAGTACTAGAGGTAAGCGATAGAGGTTTTATAATAATGGTCGATCACAAAGAAAGACCCCGATGTGCATCCTCCCGGGGATATTTTTGCGTACCAGTACCATATGCTACACCCCAAACTATATAGCTACTGGGTCGGAGTCTATAAAGAGACAGCTAAACATGGTGCCACAGTACGAGGGGTAAGCGGTAGAGGTTCTATAACATCATCCTCCCGGGGTAGCGATCCCACACCGTTGGGCTAACACCTTAATTGGCGTGTCCCGATATCCAATGCTCGTAAGACTATCATTACTTTTATCATTCATTAATGCATGCATTCGTTCATCATGTTCCTCTTTCATTATCTTTCACTTTACGTTACATAATACTTTACGTTACCATCATAAACATACCACGTAAAGTCACATTGTAATAATAATAATAAATATAATAATAATAATAACCGCAACAACAATAATAATGATAATAATAATATTAATGATAAGGGTCGTAATAACAATCATGCATTATCATGCAAATGAGCATTTATTAAGGGTCCTAATGGGGACACCGCTGGGGTTTTTGGTGGTAGGCCGGTTCAAACGGTCACGGTTAGGGCTTGCGGTCACATTTTGGCACCTAACCATGACCTCAAGGGCTTGCTGTCACGGTTTATGTTTGGCCTACCCATGACCTCGTGACAACAAAACGACAAAATGGCCTGATAAAGTTGAAAAGCGGTCACCAAATCGTCACGGTTTGGCCTAACCGTGACCTCTTGGGTACGAGGTCTTAGTTTAAGGTACGAGGTAGACGTGATTTTGACAAAAGGGCCGGGATTCGCGCCACGAACCGTCACGTGGAGGCCAAACCGTGACAGTTTGTGCACCAGATTTTCACCTTAAATACCTTTCCTCTTTCAACACTCCATATCTCATTCGAATTTTTTCCATCTCCACATCTCATTCGAATTTTTTTCATTTAAGCTTTCATTCATCCAACACTCGAGATTTTTCAGCCTTCGTCATTCCAAAACACGTTAATTCGAAAACAATGTCGGGTTCGGGAGATCATTATCAAAAGCCGAAGCTTCCAGATTTGAATGAGGTGCCACATATCGAAGATTCGAACCAGGTTGAACTAGTATATGTTTTATTATAACTTATTTTTTGAAATATCTAACCATTATCTTTTTTAGGAATATTACGTATACGGGAGTCACCCTCCGTGGGGGGAGGAGGAAACCAACCTGTCGAACACATTTGCTCAAGAGGCGTACAACTCTTTATTTGGACCGACAGGTTACGGTGAAGGGTACAGATATCCCCCTTGCAATTCTTATGGGCATGCCCCAAACACGTACCACTCACAAACAGAGCTGGATTACGGACATCCCCCGTACCAGTCAGAACTAGAAATTACACATATGTCAGATACTTCTAATGGGAATGACACAGATGAGAGTGACGGTTCGGTTCACCTCAAAGAAAACCATGGGGACACCGCGGAGCATGATGGGGATGAGGATCGGATAAGAAAGGCTACGGTTTCTTATAAAACCGATAAAGTACGAAGAGTTTTTAATCTTTTGTTTATTTTATTTTTTATTTGTTTTATATATTGTTTTTTATGTCTAGCTTTATCATTTTTTCAGTATTTTGATTCTCGTGAGGACTTGGAGAAGTGGGCTAAAATGAGAGGACGCGAGCATGGGTGCGTCATCATGGTGGGTCGGTCACGAAAAAAGGATGTGGAACTATTATGCAATCGTAGTGGTGAACCTAAATTCACTGGCACAAGTAGACGTACTGGGAGCATAAAGAAAGGATGTCCCTTTAAACTCGTAGGGAAGTACGTAGGAAAGAGTGACAGTTGGATGTTAGAGGTGAGAAACGAGACGCACAACCATGATCCTGTTGTGTACGAGGAGGGCCACGCGCATCTTAGGAAGATGACCGCCGAATAAATTGATCTTGTCGAGAAGTTACACAGGCAGCACGTGCGGCCACGACATATCCATTCAGCCGTAAGGGAGCACTTTCCCCACAGCGTCTGTGTTTTTCAAGACATATACAATCTGACGTCGAAGTTTAGGGCTGAGGGGAGAAAAGGCATGACACCAATGCAGGAACTTGAAAACCTGCTACAATCTAAAGAGTTCGTGTATGAAACACGAACGAATGCAACTACTAAGGCCGTGGAAGATGTTTTCTTTTGTCATCCTACTTTGTATAAAATGTGACGCGCATTCCCGCACGTGATGTAGATAGACACGACATACAAGACCAACATGTACAACATTCCGTTTGTTCGGGTTATTGGCGTTACGTCGACGTCGAAGTCGTTTTGTATTGCGCATGTATTTATATCGAGGAAACGGCAGGACAACTTCACATGGGTACTGGAGCAAATCAGAGATATGCTCGATGGGTGTGTGGAGCCCCACGTTATTGTCACAGACAGGGACCTGGCCCTGATGAGCGCGTGTGACACAGTGTTCCCGAGTGCTACTAAAAACCTATGCAGGTGGCACGTTCGGGAGAATATCAAAAGACAGTGGAATATCCTTTTCAAAACCGACATGTGGAAGGATTTTTCATACTGGTGGAAGACCTTGTGTTCGTCTCCCACAGAGGCAATGTACGATTACAATTGCAGGAAGATGGAAGAAAAGTTAAATGAAGATGGTAAACGTGGTAAGAATTTCATAGTTATATTTACTCTAATAATTTATTTGTTCATTTTATAAAATTTTTTATTTCTTTTAGAGGTATGGGAATATATTTGGAATAATTGGTTGGTGCCGTACAAAGAGAAAATTGTTACTTGTTGGATGTATGACCGCCTTAACTTTGGTGAATTTACAACTAATCGGGTTGAGGGCCAATATGCCAACTTCAAAAGTTACCTCACAGGGACCAACAATACGTTGCACACACTTGTCGGATATGTTTGTGACCTCGTGCGCGGCCAAGAGATTGAAATTTGTAAAACATTCGAGGTGTCCCGTGTGAAGATTAAAAAAGACCATCGACTGTCATTGTTTTCAAAATTGCATTATAAAGTATCCATTTTTTGCCTTAGCCTCCTTGAATCAGAGTTGATGAAAATGGAAATGATTCAGGAGTCTGGGGGTTCATGTGGACACCAGTTGTTCACGTCTATGGGCTTGCCATGTGCTTGTCGTTTGGAGATATACATCCGAGAAGGTTATATTTTTCTTAATACATTTTTTTACTGTTGTTACACGATTGCATATTTTTCACTAATAATTTAACCTTTAAATCCAGTCACAAGTATTCCACTCGATGCGGTAGATCCACACTAGAGGAAGCTTGATTTCGAGCCAGCGTACGTCGCGCCGCCTGAACCCGACTACGATGTGAAATTTGATGACTTGAAACAAAAGGTTATGTCGTCTCCCAATTATCAAGTAAAGAAAAAAATGTTTAACAAAGTATTTGACTCTTTGTTTAAGAGTAAGTCAAAACTTAAAGAACCTGAGGTGCGTCATGACCAACGTGGTCGTCCAAATATTAAGGAGCAACAAAGAAGAGCAGACCCCAATACATCATAATATGAGGCTGCTAGACACAGCTCCTATACTTCCTCACAACAAACTATGCCTGACCCGGCAAGGCATAGCTCATATACCCCTTAGTTTAAGATGCCCAACGACCGTTCTAATCAGGCAAAGGTTGCTTCAAATGTACCGATTACGGGAGCTGCCCTAGGATTTCCTTTAATATTGAAACCAAAGGACGTGATAAAAGTTATGAAGTTTAAGGATCAGCTGCCCCAATGGATTCACCGGTACGTTTCGACTATAAAAGATGTGCGGCCTGATGGTAACTGTGGTTTTCGGGCGATCGCGGTGGCTTTAGGGAAAAAGCAAAATGAATGGGAATGGGTTAGGCGTCAAATGTTGTCGGAGATGGACAGAAACATATGGTATTGGCGGAGCAATTTGAACCGCGAGAGGCCTGGCTATTATGATTCTGTTCGTAATAGCTTAAATTGGTTTGGCACGACTCAACCCGCACCCGATACCCATTGGCAAACTTTTCCGGCCCATGGACTCGTAATTGCGGAAACATTCACCTGTATTGTGCATCTTATTTCTTCATTTGGCAACCAGACATGGTTCCCGCTAAGAACAGCCCCAGAGCCATTATTCACCTATCCAGTTGTCGCACTTGCTCATATTAACGAATGTCACTTTCTTTGCATACAATTGGAAGAGGATTACCCAATGCCCAGTGTGAGCTATCATTGGCCGAGATATGCATATCAACTAGTACTAGAATGGCAAAATATGTTTGAGGATCGTCTAAATAATTACGTTAGAATAATGGACGTCATAGAGGCACCAATGCCTCCTGTAATTTATCATTCTCTGATACTTTATCATATTAATGAAGATCCCTTTATTTGATGATGATGATGATGATGATGATGATAATGATGATAATAATAATAACAGTAATAATAATATAATAATAATAATAATAGTAATAATAATAATAATAATAATAGTGATAATAATAATAATAATAATAATAATAATAATAATAATAGGAATAATAATAGTAATAATAGGAATAGTAATAATAATAATAATAGTAATAATAATAATAATAATAATAATAAAAATAATAATAATAATAATAATAATAATAAATAATATTATAATAATAGTAATAATAAAAAACAGTAAATCAACGGTCACGGTTAGCTCTAACCGTGACCTCTTTTCGGGTGCATAGCTACTGTTCGGGCGCATGGCTACTGTTCGGGCGCATGGCCCTTGTTTGGGCACATGGCACAATCAAATAGGAGGATAAACTGTCACGGTTTGACCAAACCGTGACGCTTAGGGTTTGGCAACGGTCACGGTTAGGTCTAACCGTGACCTCTTTTCGGGCGCATGGCCACTGTTCGGGCGCATGGCCCTTGTTTGGGTGCATGGCACTTGTTCGGGTGCATGGCCACTGTTTGGGCGCATGGCCAATGGTAGGTATTTTTTGTAAAAAGTATTTACTCAGAAAAATTTTTAAAAAATCAGGCAAAAGGTCACGGTTAGGGCAAACCGTGACCTTTTGCCTAATTTTTTAAAATTTTGCTAAGTAAAAAATTTTATAAAAAACACCTCAATGAACCGGTGGTAGTGGGTTTCGAGCCCACACCACTCCCCTATTGCCCTACCGTCTTAACCGGTCGAGACGGGAGTAGTTCGCTGAAAGATATAGAAAACAAATTCTTTTAAACTAAACTGGTTCAAAAGGTCACGGTTTGGGCAAACCGTGACCTCTTTGTTCACATGTGGCGTTATGAAATGAAGCTGTCATAGTTTGTTAACACAAAGTGTCACGTGGTGACCTAACCGTCACACCTTGTTTGCCTAAGAGGTCACGGTTTGGTCTAACTGTGACCTTTTGGGGTTCCCTAAACCCACACATTAACCGTTTATGATCATTTACGTATATCGAATCCGATATTTTTTTCATGAACATGCACACACATCAACATATATATATAATAAGAACAAATACACTTCGTAAACGTACATACAAACATGCGTACGTGAACAAACCGTGACGTTCTAATAATAACCTAAACAATCTTATCGGGAACATATCAACATATATAACCTAAAGCAAGATCGCACGTGGAGTCCAAACCGTGACCTCTTGAGATATTTTTTGAATCTGATTTCTCCTCGATTAGTGCACCTGCCCTCGAGTACCGCGTGTGTAAGAGGTCACGCGGAGGCCAAACCGTGACCTCGTCTGCGTAAGAGGTCACATGGAGGCCAAACCATGACATCGAGGTTACTAATGTCGTCTTAAACCGTTCACACACCCCATTTCACAACCATTTCACCACAAAAATTTCACCACAACCATTTCACCGCAAACATTTCACCACCACAACCACAAACATTTCACCACCACAACCACAAACGTTTCACCACCACCACCGCCAAACCGTCACCGCGAGCCCTCCCCGTGACACATTCATCTTCCACCACCACCGCCGCTCACCACCACCGCCGCTCACCACCACCGCCGCTCACCACCATCGCCGCTCACCACCATCTACGCACCGCTACCGCCGCTGCACCACCGCCGCTGCAACACCGCCGCCGCACCACCACCGTTGCTACATTATCGTTTTCGGTACGTAATTTACAACTTTAAACCATATAGGTAAACATAGATTTGATAGGTTTTTCCAAATAGATTTGATAGGTTTTCCCAAATAGATTTGATAGGTTTTCCCAAATAGATTTGATAGGTTTTCCCTTATAGATTTGATAGATTTTGCCGTTGTGTAGCGTAGTTTGTCGACGGTTTATTATTATTATTAGAAATAATAATAATAATAATAATAATAATAATAATAATAGTTATAATAGTAATAGTAATAATAAAATAATAATAATAGTAGTAGTAGTAATAGTAGTAGTAGTAGTAGTAGTAGTAGTAATAATAATAATAATATAATAATAATAATAATAATAATAATAATAATAATAGTAATAATAGTAATAGTAATAATAGTAATAATAGTAATAATAATAGTAATAATAGTAATAATAGTAATAATAGTAATAATAGTAATAATAGTAATAATAGTAATAATAGTAATAATAGTAATAATAATAATAATAATAATAATAATAATAATAATAATAGTAATAATAATAATAATAATAATAATAATAAGAATAATAATAATAGTAATAATAGTAATACTACAAATAATAATAGTAATAATAATAATACTAATAGTAATAATAATAATAATAGTAATAGTAATATTAATAATACCATATAATAATAATAATAATAATTAATAATAATTAACCAACCATTTTATAAACATTGTAAATAATGATAAATACGTTTTTTTCGCAGATATGATGCCGATGATGTTTTTATCCCCAACATTGATGACTGCCCGACGCTGCAGTTCGAGCAGGGGACTACACCGTACGAGCGGTTCAGGACCCTGAGAGCACGATTGCCAGCACCGGGGACCGTCCTGTCGGAGGACTTCTTACAGCTCGTTGGAGAGCGTGATCGTTTTTTTGAGATCATCGGCGAGGATGACCCGTGGGAGCAGCTGTTCCGGATGGGCGACGATGCCCATCGAGAGCTCACCGTGAAGTTCTACTGCACCTTCACATTCTGTCCCCGTGAGCAGGGACTTGCGGATTTGGACGAGGACGACATAGCGGACGGTCGTGCGCCCGCGGACGTTGCTTTCTGGTTGTTCGGGTCCCTCCACCGCATGTCACTTAGGCGGTTCGCTGTCATCAGCGGCCTCTACACGGAGGTGGAGGTCCGACAGCCGATGTACACCAAGGCCTTGATCCGCGGGGCCGACGACTCCGATCAGGTCTGGTGCCCTGCGATCGGCGACGGACCATACGACGGTGATACGAGGTCCTCTCATATACGAGACCCTCTGTATAGATACATTCAATGACTCATCACCACGTCCATCGCTGGTCGTGGGGCGGGGACCGACAGGGTCAATGCCGCCGACCTTTTTTTTTCCTCGGTGTGTACTCACATACCGACACTGCCACCTCGCACATGCCCTTACTGATTAATTTGCTAGTTATTATCACAGGCAGTCGCGAGGGGCGTTGGTGGGCGGGAACATCGTTTCCCGGATCGCTCGGGGCCTGGGCTACGCGCATGCCATGTCCCAGCTCCCGCTACCTCCGACTCCTGTGCGCGTGGCCAACCGGACCACCGCCACTGGGATGAGGATAGTTCGGAGGTTCCCCGACGGTACGTGGCACCTGCTCAGTAGATACCATAAGCTAGTGCCATGGGTGCCCGAGCCGCTGGTGGACCCACCGAGCTGGCAGGGGCTGAGGTCTACCTTCAGGATGCCCACGAGCCCCTTGGTGGCACGGAGGATCAGCCCATTCCCCCGCCGCACGACCAGGACCCGCCCCAGCATCCTCAGCGCGTGTACCATGCCGTGCGATTGCCAGCTCAGGTTCTTGATATGATTCAGGACACACGAGACAGGGTCACGAGGCTGGAGGATATGACCACGAGGCTGCATGATATGATAGACTGGGTCATCCAGCACATGATCATGGACTATGCCGCCTCGGGTATGCCGTTGTTGTCACAGCCACCGAAGCAGTTAGACCATGACGGTGCTGGCCCATCTGGCGCGGGCGGGTCTGGTTAAGGCAGCGATCCGGAGATGATGGATTTGATAGGTATTTGTTTGTATTTTATTTCTTTTTGTATGTAAAAACTCGTTGTATATATATATGTGCAGTTTCAGTTATGATGACTTGTATATTTGGTTGTGTTTGTTTGGTTGTGTTTCTTTGTTTGTTTGTTTTATATTTGTAATGTTGATAATGTTAATTGTATATGTTTGATAACAATTGATTTTTACGATTAGGTTAACCATGTGATAAAATAACAACCAACTTGTTTAATAAATAATTAAACAAAAAAATTACTTCTAATATGATAAATTAATAATAAACATAAAACACAAACACGTATGTTACGATTAGGTTAACCGTGTGATAAAATAAAATAAAAACAAACTAGTATGATTACTCAAATTTAGAAAATATATACAATATGTCTGTATAATGACAACCAATTTTTACAAACTCGTAAACAAATTAAACACAAAACCGTCACATTAATAATAAATAAATATACTTGTAATAAGATAAATTATTAATAAACACAAAACACAAACTTGTGAGTTACGATTAGGTTAAACGAGTGATAAAATTAAAATAAAAACAAAGTGATAAGATAAAAAAAATATAAAAAATATACATTAATATGTCACGGTTTGGCCAAACCGTGACATATAGCCCCCCTGTGCACAATCAATTCTCTATTAATTACATTAGTTACATACCCAATCATTGGGTAACGAATCCCCAGATCTAACTTTTACGGTTAGGCCTCACCGTGACAGTTAGGTCTCACACCCGACTGAACGGTCACGGGGAGCCCTAACCGTGACCGTTTGAGTCGGTTTTCCCCAGAAAAAAGCGGTGTGTGCAGAATTCCCCTTTTGTTAAACCCTAGTCAATAATAGTCAAAACCCTAAATGCACAGACTCCCACGAATATTCTGCAATAAATTCTAAGTGTTGGGCGCACCAACACTATTTGGGCGCTTCAACCCTGTTCAGGCGTTTCACCACTATGTAGGCGCATCAGTCTACACTTAACCAATTATCTCTTAGGCGTATGAGATATTCAGGTGCATGAGCCTGTACTTAGGTGCCTGAATAAAAGGTTGGGCGCATGAGTACTATCGGGGCGCATGACCCCATACTTAGTCTTTCTAGCCAATTTTCTAGGCGCATGAGCTACTGCTTAGGCGCATGAAGCATACTTAACTTTCTAAGGCAGTAAACTAGGCGCATTAGGTACTGTTTGTGCGCATGAGCAACACTTAATAATTCTAAGGCAATATTTAGGCGCATGAGCCTTATGTAGGCGCATTATCAACCTGTTCAACCTGTTTCTAAGTCGTTTTCAGTCCCAAACATCATGTTACCTTGTTCTAAGTTTACTCATACTACTCTAAGCATGAACATAACATAAAACCTCCGTAAACATCATCATACATGCATGGGTACATACGGTTACATACTTATGTTCTTAAAAGACATTTTACATGTATTTACAGCCCCAAAAATCGTATAAAACATGTAAAAATGGGGTTCTAGAAACTCACCTTTGCTGCTTTCAAGCTTTAAACTCTAAATCTTGGACTTCCCAAAGAATTCAAACACCTAGATGTGTCTAAAACACACAACCCGAACACACATACACATAAGAACATATAACCGAGGCTAAATCTAGCCAAGAACAACTTAAAAACACTAATTCTTACCTCGAATTCGAATCCTGCTTGAAGTTCTTTCTCAAATCCAGAGCTTCTCTTCTTTCTCTCTCGAAAAAGTCGAATGAGGTGAAGGGTGCAGACAGCATGGGCGGCCATGCCACCTTTTGTACTAAATTATTATAAATTTCGTACTTTGGACACTTTTAACCCCTCATCTTTGGGACAAATTATACCTCCTTCTTTTATTCCTCATTTCCTTCTAAAAATACGGGTGTTACAGTTTTTGTAGTGATGGAAACATCTTCATTTTGAGGGAAGAGATGGGGAGTTCTTATGCTTTTTTCATCATAAAGAATAAAGAGCTAATCAACAGTCCCTAAATACCAATTAAAATCACATATATGTAAACCGTAAATTGCAAAATATACAAATATATTCAATTACTCAATTTTGTCTAAGAAGTATTAGGCTTAAGGCTTATATCCTTTCCCTTGAACCATTGTCCCTTCCCGTCACTGATGTCAGCAACTTTCTGTCAAAAGGTGACAACAACTTTTGGCTCCCGGACTTGGTATGACTGTCGTAGTGTATACAGACTTTGATTTGCTCATATCCACCTAAAAACATTGAAGATAGCAGGAGGCGATTCATCATCTTGAAGCCCAAAGTCACCATGGTGGTGGAGAAGCATCTTTGTTCTCGGGTTTCTGATGTCGCCCCTCTCTATAAGGTTTCTACTTGAAAGGCTTATGTAATCAAAGCAACCAAAGAGCTTCCAGCATGCATCCATGAAGTGCATAGTAGAGTTAGTTCGGAAGATTTACATAACTCAGAGAAAATAGTCTAAGTGTAAAATCTTCCAAAACCAAAGACCAAGTCTTCGGAAGCCAAATATGAAGTCTTCTGAAGCTTCAAAGACAAAGTCTTCCAAAGCCAAAAGACTGGATAAAATATGTCTCTTTTCACTCATAGAGCCAAGAAGTTCTGTAAGAGTACAGGGAGGAGGTTTCCTAGCAATGTATCTAGTGGAAAGTTTGGGCTGGACAAAAGCAAGGTGAAGTGTTACAAGTGTAACCAAATATGACACTTTGCTAGGGAGTGCAAGGCACCAAGGACAAATGGTGGCCAAGCACAAGCCAGACCAAACTACACTAATAGAGCTCCATACACTGAGAAGCCCAAGCAACATGTTGCGGTTGCAATTGAAGATGGAAGCTTTGATTGGAGTTTCCAGGTTGAAGGTGCATCTCCAAACCAAGCACTGATGGTTGATCATGAAGAAGCCAAGGTATTAGAAGATCTTTATACCCAGAATGCATTGCTAAAGTTAACATATATAGGTCCTATAACTTAGAGATGAGATCTAACGTTGAGTCCTTAAACATCTTAAAAGCTAGAAACGATCACAAAAATAAAATAGAAGATCTAGAGAAAATCATTTCAACTCTTAAGCATGAACACACCAACTATAGGAATCAAGTCAAAGATTGCATCATTAAGTTAGCTGAATGTCAGGCTGAGCTTGTGATAAGCAAAGCCAGGATAGAAAAATGTGTTATTGAAGAAAAGATCTTCAAGAACATCATATTCTTATCCTTGCATACAAAAGTGTGTTATTAGAACACGTAGGGACTGGGATCTACAGAGATAGCTCCTCCATACACTACTATCTGTAACATCTCCAAGGTGTGGAACTTGTGAAGATGAGCTTCCCCTCATAGAACTCACTGAAGAAGAGGATGAAAAGGAGATAGTGAAGGATGGATCTGAGATGAGTGAGGAAGATCATTCTAAGAAGGGTCACTATTCTCCTGAGGAGAGGAAAGAATGAAGGATGACAAAGTATAGAGGAAGAACTTGATCAGAACATCCAAGAGAAGATCAAAGAAGGCTCAAGAGATCAAGGACACTTTCAAGTAGAAACAAGTGTTTGTATCTGTAGGATTTGAAGTGATAAAGGCTGAGAACTCAACTATGAACTCTAGTACTAGGATCTCTAGGTCATGTCCAACTTATCCCTATGAAAAAAAGAAGGCTGATCAGCTACGTACCACTACTACACAGCCTGAACCATCCAGCTCCAAGAGTAAGCCTCACCTTAAGAAGCTTGTTTCATCATCTGAAGTACTCTCAGAAGGAAGTCCGTTGATTGCACATGTGTGGTAGTACTTCTAATCTTGTCAAGGATTGCATCTACAATCCTAAAAGTACTATCTACATGACTAAGAAGAAGACTTCTAAGAATAAGAAGAAGAAGGCTTTGAAAGGAAAATCTCTTCCTTTAGGAAGCTCAAAAGTGGAAATGAAGACAAGCGAAAACTTGCCTTCGGAAGAAAATTTGGTCTCGGAAGAAAGGAATGCTTCTGAAGCACTGAAGCTTGCTGTAGTGAAGGCAAGATCTTCCAAAGGAATAGTCTTCAAAACTTCCAAAGTTGTTAAAACTTCCAAAGTATTGAAGGTCAAGTCTAATCTTCCAAAGATGGTGGGAAGATAAAGGAAGACCATTTGACTAAAAGTTCTTCATCAACAACAGCTGATGATCCTCAAAGTCTGAACATAGGATTAATCACTGTTGCATTCTCTATAGTCTATTTTGACAAGACCAAGACCAATGAGGCTTGGGTTTCCAAATGTAACTAACCTTCTTTTTTGTGGAGGAATAGCTAAAGACTGAGTGGAATGTATGAATCATTGATAGTGACTGTTCCAGGCACATGACAAGCAATGGCTCTTTGCTTCAAAACATTAAGAAAATTGATTGATGGCCAGTTGATTTTGGAGGAGATGCAAGTGGTTACAATACAGGAAGGGGCAGGGTCACGAATGATAAGCTCAATATTGAAAAGGTAAACTTTGTTAATGAGCTTAGGTATAATTTACTGATTGTATCCTATTTTTATGATTAGAGACACAATATGCTCTTCACTGAGCATGAGTGTATTGTTCTCAAGCCTGGTGTGGTCATTATTCAAGAGCATATCCTGCTCAGATCCCCTATGAAAGGGAACATGTACAAGATGGATTTGCAAGAAACATCTCCCTCAGTAGAAGTTTCTTGCTTTCTATCTAAAGCAACTAGTGATGAGTCTTTCCTTTGGCATAAAAGAACATGCCATGTAAACTTTAAAAACATGAACAAATTAATTAAGAATTATTTGGTAAATAAAATGCTAAAGAAAGATTTTACAAGTGATGATCATTGTGTTGCATGTCTAAAAGGGAAGCAGGACAATGTGTCTCACAAGCAAAGGAAAAGAACTCCATCACTACACCCCTACACTAATTACACATGGATCTCTTTGGCCCCACCATTATAATGAGTCTAGGAAGGATCTCATGTTGTTTGGTGATCACAAATGATTTCACAAGATTCACTTGGGTCTTCTTCCTTAGAACTAAGGATGAGACTTCTGAGATCTTGAAGAACTTCATTTTGAAAATTGAGAGTCAATGTGATCACAAGGTCAAGACCAAAAGATGTGATCAAGGAACTAAATTAAAGAATCAAATCCTTGACACATTTGTTATGGAAAGGGTTTTACAAGACAATATAGTGCTCCCATGACTCCTTAGCAAAATGGTATTGCTGAGAGGAGAAACATGACACTTATTAAAGCTGCAAGAACCATGTTGTCTGACTCTAAACTGCCCATCACCTTCTGGGCAGAGGCAGTCAACACTGCCTGCTATGTGCAAAACAGAGTTTTACTAGATAAGACTCATGGTAAGACTCCTTATAAGTTGTTTCCTAAAAGGGGACCTTTTATTGGTTTCCTAAGATCATTGGGTGTCCTTACACCATCTTAAATACTAAAGATCAAGTAGCCAAATTTATTGAGAAATCAGATGATAGACACTTCATTGGATACTCTTCCCAAGCTAAGGCTTATAGAGTATACAAACTAAGAACTAGAGTAGTTGAAGAATCAGCCAATGTGACTTTAAATGAGCACAATCCTAATATGAAAGGTTCTGGTCGTGATTGGCTATTTGATCTTGATTTAGTTACCAACTGTTTTAACAAATCTTGTGAGAATGTTTCAGGATCTATAGGGAACTTATCAACAGGAGATCATGACCCAAGATTTGAGCTGAGAAGACCAAGCAAGAATACTACTTCAGCTCTAGTGGCAATTAATCCTGTAATTGGAGTTCCTATCAGCACAACCATGACAAATTCAGCTGATACATCTGTGAAGCCTACAAATTGCAGCTCAGAGGCACAAAACTCAAATGAAGGAGTTTAAAATATAAGAGGAAATGGTGGTGGTGATAGTGATCAGGAATTTCTTGATGCTGATAACCACTCCATGGAAGAAAACATGAATGATGTCATACGCTTATTGGATCAAGCTTTTCTTGATAGGTGTGCTGATGTGGTGAGTGACACTTTATTGCCAGATCTAAACTTCACAAATTTGGATATATCCAATAAACTTGCTATGATTCCTCAACTCAAGATACACAAGTCACACACTAGAGATGTTAACCTAGGGGTGAGAACAAGAGGACAAACCCATGACAAAAATGTTTATCTATACTCTTGCTTCGTATCTCAGATAGAGCCAAAGAATGTTGATAAGGCTATGAAGGATGGAAGTTGGATTGAAGCAATGCAGGAGAAGCTGCTTTAATTCAAAAGACAAAAGGTTTGGAACCTATGTCCTCTTCCTACAGGGAAGACCACCATAGTTACCAAATGGGTGTTTAGGAACAAGAAAAATGATAAAGGACTTATCATCAAGAATAAGGCTAGACTACTTTTTTAAGGGTATAAACAAAAAGAGGGGATTGACTAGACAGATGTTTTTGCTCCAGTGGCAAGACTTAAAGTTGTTAGGATGCTCCTTGCTTTTGCTGCATCCAATAATTCCAAGGTATACCAACCTGATGTTAGGTGTGCTTTTTTACATGGAGTGATAGATGAGGAGGTGTATGTCAAACAACCACCTGGCTTTGCAGATCCAGATCATCCTGATTATGTCTACAAGCTAGATAAAGCTCTTTATGGGCTGCCCTAAGCTCCAAGGAAGTGGTATGAGACACTATCTCAGTATCTCTGTCAGTATGGCTACAAGAGAGGTACTATAGATGGAACACTTTTCATAAAAGAAATAGGAAATGACTTGTGCTGGTTCAAGTTTATGTAGATGACATTATCTTTTGGCTAACTAATCTAAAGCTCTTTAAAGACTTTAAGAAGCTGATGAAGAATAAATTTGAATTATGTGCCATGGGGGAACTCAATTTCTTTCTAGGAACTCAAGTGAAGAAGTTGACAATGACATCTTCATAAGTCAGTCAAAGTATGTACATGACATACTTACAAGATTCAACATGACTAAAGTAAGGTTACAAAGACACCCATAGCAAGAAATCACTCACTTGGACATCATCTTGAGGGGGAGTGTGTTGATAAATATCTCTATAGAGCTATGATTGGGTATCTTCTGTACCTCGCAGCCAGAAGGCCTGATATCATGTTTACTACATGTATATATGCAAGATATCAAGCCAACCCTAAGATGTCAAACCTGGTTTCTATCAAGAGTATTCTTAGATATCTCAAAGGTGCTCCTAAACTAGGCCTTTGGTATCCAAACAATTCTTACTTAAATATGTATACCTATACAAATAGTGACTATAGTGGCTGCAACATGACTACAAAGTCTACATCTGGGGGATGTCAATTCCTTGGTAGAGGGATAGACACATAGCAATGCAAGAAATAATCTTATGTATCTACATCAATTGCTAAAGCTGAATATATTGCTGCTGCTAGCTGTTGTGATCAAGTGATTTAGATTTAGAATCAGATGCTGGACTATGGATTTAACTTCAAAGAGACTCCAATCCACATAGACAACAATAGTGCTCTCTCTATCACAGAGAATCCTATGCAACACTCAAGGACGAAACACATCAATATCAGGTATCATTTAATTAAAGATAATTTTAAAAAGGAATTGACAAAACTAGTTAAAGTTAACACAAATGAACAATATGCTGATCTGTTCACAAAGGCTTTTGATGAACAGAGATTTAAGTATCTTGTATTAGCTATTGCGATGATTAACTTGAAGTAGATTTTATTAAACTTAACTCAAGACTATTTCTAAAACATGTGTGTCCTAAGTTGTCTATATTATCACCTACATAAGCCCAGTTTACTTTGGAAGAAAAATTATCAAATAGCATTCCTTAGAATTTTGAAATTTTAGGCATATTTTCTCTCTAATGACATTAAGTTTTCTTTAAAAGAACACTAAGTTTTCAAATCAAGTAACTACTTATAACAAATCTACCTTCAGAAGAAATTTTGATATATTTTCTGAAGCAAAAAATATGCTTCTAAGTACATATATGTTTTTGAAGGACAAATTTTTTCCAAAAGCAATTAAGCCTCGAAAGTTTTATTCTCTTATGAATAAAACTTCAAAGTTTTAATATCTTCCAAAACCAAATATGTCTCAGAAGTATAAATACTCTAAGTATTTTTCTTCCGAAGCTAATTTTCATAAAGCTCAGGAATATCTCCCGAAGTCAAATTGCCTTTAGAAGTTTTTATAAAACTTCTAAAGATAAATTACCTTCGGAAGAGTTTTGCATTCAAAGAAAACTACCTTTTTGGGTGCCTTTTTTAGAGGTAGGACCAACATCTGGATTTTAAAGTTTATCCTTTTACATTAACTTTGTTCAAATCCATTTCACATATATATTCACTCAACGGTTCCCTCTCTTTCACTTTCCTCTTCATTCGTAAAATTCTCTAACCTAAATTCACCCACAAACCGCCTTTTTCTTATCTTCTTTCACGGCAAAGCTACCTCATAAATGGAAAACCTTGATCATAGAAACCAACCAGATTTTTCCATGCATTTACACAGATATCACAATCAAGTTGCTCTGTTGAACTTTGAGAAAGATCCTGGTTTCTCGGATGTTTGTCAGTTCCTAACTCTATCCAACAACTTCACCTCCCTCGCCATTGATCCTTCACTTTGTGAAGATCAAATCTTGGAGTTTTAGAGGACCTGCTAAGTGTCATCATGGATGGGAGAAGGCACTGTCTGCCATAGTGTAGGGGAGGACAATCTTCATCACTCCAGCCTCCATAAACACTCATCTTAGGCTGGATGATGTTAAAGGTGATTTGTACTTCCCTAAGTCTACTATCAACCACTCCTTCAAGAAGATGGCTATGAAGGTGATTACTCTATAAGAATCTTTAGAAAGGGAAAGGTGTCCTCCCAGTGAAGCACCTCCTCTATGTTGTCATCCATAATCCATCCAACAAGCATGGAGGACGGGACCAAATTCCTGAAGACTTGTCCTAAATAGTCCATGGGATGGTTCAGGGGTAAAGTTTAGATATTCTCAATTTGTATATACTAATTTACTTACTAACTTAGACTCCTTAGAACATTAAATGTTCCCTAGATAAGTCCAACACATTCTTAACTGTGAACAGGTAATGTTCTAAAATCGAGAGAGATGAAATCTGACATCTTTAAAACTATGAGAAAACTTACTGTAGGTTTCTTAGGGGTAGAAAAAGCCCTTGTCCAAAAATGCTAGAGCTCATTGCTCAAGGTGACAACCTATTGCACCAGCTAGTGGTGAACCCACACCTTCTACTTCTCAACCACCCACACAGCACCATCACCTATATAAAAAAAATCCAAACAAACCCCTGCACAAGCTACTAAGATTGTGCAGACCCTTATATCCCTACCCATATAGGAGGAAGTGGACATTGGAGCTCCCACTTCACCTGAGGACCAAACCACTCCCATCTCACCAAGGATCAGTGCTAAGGTTCCTAATGCTCAGCCTGATGAGCTCATAACCCCTACAGCATTATGCTTTCACTCAGAGTCTTAAAACTCTAGTGAAGAACCTTCAGGGGAAAGTTACCATCCCTAACCTTTAGATCTTAACCAACCGATATCCAATCTATAATTCTATGATTATGAAGAGATGTGCTTTAGTGAGTACCATGAGTCTTTCTTCTCCACCCCTGCTCAAGAAGAGATGACTACTACTGTATCACCCCATGTCAAGCCCACATCATCCACCCACTATTAAGGCAGATCTCCCTGAACAAGTTCAGGAGGTCCATATGGAAAGGCTCTCACTTCTGTAAGTGATTACATCATTAAGACCTCAACAGGCAACCCAACCCCTCAACACTTCAACTAAAGCTGTCATGGTGCAGGTGAAATCCAGCAGCCAAGAACATAGTGCTGGTGATAAGGAAGAAGACTTAGGTCTTATTCTCTCATCCCCCTGTGTTTTTCTAATGAAGATGAGGGGAGTCTGAAACTAAAGGTGTAAAAACTGAGTCAAACCTACACTTATTTAGTCTGAAAGGTTAGTCACCTAGAACCTCAGGTTACTACCTTACAAAGGAGGCCCAATGACCTACAACTTGATATCAAAGATCTCAAGGGTATGTTAGCTAAGAGACCACTTAGAAGGACTCAACCAGGTCCATAAGAACATGTGGATGTGGTGGACCTAACCTCCAGGTCACCTATACAAGAAGGCAATGCTACCAAAAGGGGAGATAAAGTCTTAGCAATAACAGAACCTGGGAGTTCTTGTCAGAGTATGTACATTGAGGATTCACCGTTGACTGGGTCTGAGAATTATGTTCTCTATTGATGTGACTTCAACAAGGATCGAATATGATGATCGAGTCAATGATTAAGTAGCGTAAATACAGAATCAAAGAACATTAAATGCTGAAAATATACTCATAAATGCGTTGTATATTGATTGGTGAACAAACAAGTTACAGTGGGTGCTAGGGTTTTCAAAATAATGAAATGACAACCACAGACCTCGTAACTTGAGTACTAGGAATCTTACAAATGAAAAACTTACATATGATGGATATTCTGTTCTATTTATAGGCTGACATAAAGCCTGCACAAAATGACTAAACTACCCTGATAACTATATCAAAATACCTGTCTAAGTACAAAAGTCTTCATCAGCATTTATGCTTGAACATTCGCATCAACTAATATGGATGCCTTGGGCTTCATCAGCATTTCTTGATTGTCTTTAGCATTAAGTGTTTGGTCATAAGCATTGACAAATGCGGATGAACAAACACTTGTCAGCATTTCTTCTTGTATCCGCATTAGTTAATGCGGAAGAACAAATACTAAACCGCATTTGTTCTGACTGTTCGCATTTGTATATGCGGAAGAACAAACACTTGTTAGCATTTTTTCTTTGGTCATCCGCATATACAAATACGAATAGCCAACCCTTGTCTTCTGATCTTCATCCGCATATCTTCTTAGACTTGTGGGATGTTACCAATAGAACAACCACCAACCAGCACTTGAATTGGCATGTATGATCCTTACCGGGTCCAATAATACTCCTCCTAAGGATTATACAACCTTAAGTACTTCAAGGGTTTGATGGTGGATGAGGTTGTGAAGATTCTGCTGGGTCTTCTGATGATGCTTGGACTGGTGATAGTGGAGCTGTACCTGGGTCTGGTATAGATGGATTCAAGATTGCCTTGATCATGTTAGCAAAGTCTCTTGCATCGTTCATCTTTTCTCTACTCAGAACATGTATCTTCATTTGACTCATAGTGTGGATGGCTTTAATAGGCATCTTCCTCAGAGATACTGGTTCCCACACACTGACAGTGGACAACCCATCTCTGTAGATCAGTAGAGATCCATCTACATCTACCTCAAGTTTCACAATACTTCCCAAGTTGAGAGGAATCTTCTTTTTCTTTCTTTGTTCTCTTTTTTTTTAATTCTGTCATATGCCATCTTTAAAATTTTGATACACTTCAGAAAGAAATACATGTCAGCTTCTCCTTACCCCTCTTCCCGAAAGCTTTACGGGGACTACTTTACGACGACAGACGACCGCCCATAGGGGGTTTACTACACAAGGCCCCTGCAGAGGGGTTGTTGATTTCCCTAAAATGTCTTGAGAAGATGTAGTGGATATAAGATTCATCAAGCAATCTAACTTCATATCCGCTAAACAGATAGATTTCAGTCTCTTCTTTTCCTCCCCACTTCCTTTCAATTACCATCTCATATGTCTTTTCATTATAGTAGACATTGGAGATTGGTATTAAAGCATGGGTTCCAGCCATCATCTTTCTCTTCAAAGCAATAGTTGGTTTTACATTCACTTCAGGAAATACCAATTCTTTAGTCCTCTTTGTTTTTCTTTTCTTGTCCAGGGGATTCTACAATTTTTTTTCTTTCCTCAAGCATATGGATTTGAGTGAGTCGAAGTTCTTGGTTCTTTTGAAGATCTTCAAAATCTCTTCGAACTCATATCCCCTGTAAATGGCATTATGATTGATCAGTTTAAGCTCTACCAGTTCCTTTAGATCATGAATCTGTAGGGAGTTCACTAGACCAAAGCACTCTATGAAGAATTGAACCAACCCTGAGATCCTTTTGATCATAAACATATTCAAGTCACTGTCATACTTCTAGGAATGATTTTAACATTAATCTTTCCCTCTGGAGTAGACACACCCTGTATCATCTCTGAAGTGGTCAACCCTAAGTTTCAATTGAGAGGGTTCAATGAACCATTTAGGATTCCTGTTGAAGATGGGTGCTAGGACATCATGGTCTTTAGTTGTGAGCTGGACATCTTGGGCAGACACTCTAGATCTGGGTTTTCTCCTCACAACCTCCTCTTCTAACTTTTCATCTTTTCTTTCTTTTCATTAATCATTTGGGAGATTGCAGCTCTTAGAGAGTTTGTCTTCATATTACCCAGTCTTCTTTGTTGTATCCTTGTTTGGAGAGGTAAATTTCATTTCCCTATCAGTCATGGTATAAGGATCAGGATATGGACCTTGAGGAGCTTCAGACTGTTATGTGTGTGGAGTAGTGAATGTGACAGGAGACTTGTCTGGTTTTCTTTCATACTCAGTCACATGAGTAGGATCAAGAAGTTGATTCATCTTGGTTACTTCTTCTACCATTGACTCATAAGTCATCCCGAACACTTTATCTGCATCATAACCATGATTGATCAGAAACATGGCCTTGATCATTAAATCATCAGTTTATGCCTTCTCCACCATTTCTTCCACTAAAGATTCCACCTTCATAGGACTACCATTAATCATAGGTTCATCAGCCTAGTATCCTTCTTCAATCTCTCCCTCTTCAAAATCTATAATGTCAATCATCTCTTTGAGTTGTGCCTCAGCCCGTGCAATTGCAGTTAAACTTCTTGGGTCATCCTTTTGTTTCTTCTTCACA
Source organism: Flaveria linearis (assembly GCA_024085815.1). Taxonomy (NCBI): domain Eukaryota; kingdom Viridiplantae; phylum Streptophyta; class Magnoliopsida; order Asterales; family Asteraceae; genus Flaveria; species Flaveria linearis. The sequence continues at coordinate 76,657,127 of CM044005.1, forward strand.
GGCTCCTCTTCCTCCACAGGCCGTTTACCCTTAGCCTTTTCAGACAAGTACTTTCTCTTTCTTGAATAAGTGTGTACATATGGTCTGGATGAGGATGGCACAAAGGTTTCACCTGTTGTTTGTTGTTGTTCTTCTCCTTCTTTCACAACAGCTTCATCTTTTTATTTTATTCTTCACATAGTTTTTAGATGAGCTCTTTTTGCTCTTTAGATAGGGTGACTGCAAAAACAATCTGCATGCTTAATTCTCTCTCCAATGGCACTGGAGATTGAGGAATCACCACTATTTGTTCCACTGGAGGTCTTTGATCTCTCACAAATTCCCAGAACTCATCATCAATGGTGAATTCTCAAGTAGAATAACTGTCAAGCTCTTCGATTAAGTCTCTAAGCTCAAAGTCTTGCTTAATATTTTCTTCAGACTGTTCACTTGAGTATACTACCATGGCTTGATATGGTTCCTTTTCCTTTTTAGGTTCATCATATTTTATTTCTTGTTCATCAGCTAGCTCCTCTTTGATCTTAATCAACATTTCTAATTCTGGGACCTTTTTTGTTAGAGTCTCATTTTGTCTGCTAAGATCAGCTATGAGATCAGTTTGACTTTCAATCAAGTCCTCATGTTCTTCTAAGGCAAGGGTCTGTAAGGTCACAGTATCAAAATGCCCACTGATTTCATCCGTAGCTTGTTTCAGGGTAGCCTTAAGTTGATCTATTTCTTTGTCTTTCTCATTCTTTTCAGACTCATGTTTTTCTTTGAGTTCCTTTATCTCCTGTTCTTTCTCATCCAACTCTAGAAGTCTATCTTGTATAATACCAGCTCTTCTATTAAGGAACTTTTCCATCTTTGCAACTTTCAACAACAATTCTATGATCATCTTATCCTTCTCATCAGGCTTGTTGGTTCCTGATTCTGCATAGCTTTCAGAAGGAACGGCCTCAGATTGAGCTTGTCTTACAGGCATTCTTATAGTATGAACCTCCTCATCCTGAGATGACTCGGATTCATATGAAGAGGTGGTAGATTCACCAGACTCTACAGATTCAGCAGCACCAGGAGAAGTGTGAAGTGGAGAAAAGTGAGCTTGAGGAGGAGAATGGATAGGAGATGGTCTGAAAGCAGAGGCCATTTCCGCTTCTTGAATAAAAGGTCTAGTATGAAGATCACCACTAACATTAACATGTGGTGACACTGGCCTTTGTTCCTCTTGTGCTTCTTCAGCATGCTCATCAACATGTTGTTGATCAGGAGCAGCTTGTTCTTCTTCTTCATGAGCTAGCTCATCAGCTGGAGCTGTATCTTCTTGTTTTCTTGTTCTTCTATGACTTCTTCTTGATTGATCTACTGTAACATCCCAGGAAGCAAGGGAAAGAAAGTCCAACTATAAAAATTCCTTAGATCCCTTTTTTGATGTACTTACAGGACTTCACATTATAATAGGGAATGTCCATTATAGGTCCTACAGGTACCAGTTGAGGAAAGGCTTCATTGATGAGACATTGCAAGAATCTTGGATACATGAGAAACATATGTCTTCTTCGCTCTTGAATGTTAGACATCAGGCCACCGAATACATATGCTGACATGTTGAATGACCTATTTATGCAAAGAGCACATATAGCAGATGATGTGGTAACAGGGATGGCATTCCATCTTATCTTTCTTTTGGATAGACAATGTTGGTATGTGTGTATCAAGAATCTCCATTGTAGATCCACCAACCCTATAACTATCTTTATTCTTTCATATCCTCCTTCATACCCAATGTTGGAAAAGAAGGTCATGATCTCCTCATCTTCAAGTTCCAGAGAAGTGTTAGCATCATCACCAAACTATAAACATTGTCTCATAGTTTGTTCAGTTATGGAAAGGGTGTGATCATTGGTGATTCTTCCGGATAAGGTTTTGATACCATCGACTCTGCAACTTCAGCACCACTCCAGAATGATCTCATGAAGTTCTCATAAATAACAGGGCTCACAGTAATTGCATGAGCAACTCTATAGGTAGATATAAATCTGATCATGTCTCTGAGTCCTTTTACTTCAGGCACATTAGGGTCAAGATATCCACTAACATTGTGGAATTTACTCCATGTGAAATTAGCCATTGACCTTTGCATAAGAGACATAAGAATTAGTACTTTGATAAGTAATCATCAATTTACACTGGTGAAATCAAGTTGACTGTTTCTATTTTGACTTTGTTAAGTCAAAATTGAAGAGTCATGGATACTGTTTCATAGAAATCTGGCCTAACTTGATTTTGCAATGCATGAACAATTCTATTACATTTTATGTTTGTTTTTTATGATAACTTTCTGTTTTGTATGTCCATTAACATTGAATATTAAGTTTTGAAGTCGAGATTTTAATACATTGTTCCCCTGTTCTTGTGATAGACCTAGGGTTTTGAAAATCAATTGTTTGATGTTAATTTTCATGATCATTTGTTTCATTGTACTCGGAAATGTCTATCGATCCTTAGTTTGATGTTGATTTTATGATTCCTTCTTTATTTAGGGTTCTGAGTTCGTCATGTGTTTGACGGTTTCCTTTGATTTTATTGAAAATCACCTTGTTTTGATACTACTGTTGTTGAGAATCAAAATAGAGGCAATATGATGCTTGTAGAACACTGAAAACAGATTAATTGTGATGATGTTGATGATGAATGAAGAATAGTAGGAAGTTTCGCTCATCGCATTTTAAAGTCTCTCAAATTTGAAAAGTATTAAATGACCTTTGTTGATCTATTTAAATAGTCAATTTTAATTGCTTTTGCAAATTCTAGAAGTTTAAAAACAAATACGGACAACTACTGTAGCAAATATGGAATATTAAATCTGTCAGTATTTGTTTACTGTAACAAATGTGGAAGTGTAAAATTTGGCAGCATTTGTATATTGTAGCAAATGCGGAAGTTTTAACTTATTAGATATTTGCACACTGTAGCAAATGCGGAAGTTTTAACTTATCATACATTTGTACTGTATCAAATGCGGAATCTTTAACTTATCAGACATTCGTACTGTAGCAAATACGGAAGTTTTAACTTATCACACATTTGTACAATATACCAAATGCGGAAGTTTTAACTTATCACACATTTGTACACTATACCAATGCAGAAGTTTTAACTTATCAGACATTTGTACACCGTATCAAATTGTAAGGCCCCATTCCCGGGCACCTCACAGTTGGTCATTCACAGCATAAAACATACTTATTATAAATTTAAGCAGCGGAATTAATTTAAACAAAAGACATTCATTTCATTAAAAACACTATTGCTAAGCAATACATTCTAGTTTATAGGTCACAAAATGTTAGATGAATGAATTACAAAACAACAGTATTGTCAAAAGGTGAATGGATGTCAGTCTTTGCCTGCCGAGTAGCCATCCCCGTGTGCCATCCTCAGCAACCTGTCACCTGCCAACTGGAAAATACATAAAAGTCAGCGTTGCTGAGTGAGTTCTAGTTTTATAATTAAAATACTTTATTTTTCATTCAAAACAGTTCCTCATTTTTTAAAGGTGATCATACATCGTACGTACACATAGGTAATATTTTTATTATCTTCACCATCGTTCAATTCGTACTTTTATCATTCTTTTTCCGGTCTTTTGCAACACATAGTTGCTCACCCGTTAACGATCTCTAGGATCTCAAGACTTTTGGTCTGTTGTGACACCGAGTCACTCACCCATTACCAACCTCACAGGTTGTAAGTCTTCTGCGGTCTTTTGCAACACAAAGTTGCTCACCCATTAGCAACCTCAAGGATTGCAAGGCTTTTGGTCTGTTGCGACACTGAGTCACTCACCCATTACCAACCTCACAGGTTGTAAGCCTTCTGCGGTCTTTTGCAACACAAAGTTGCTCACCCATTGTCAATCTCAAAGATTAACCCTGTGTGCATCCTCCGGGGTAGCGAACCCGCATCACAGTTGAGCAAACACCTGCCATGGGTGTGCACCTCCATTTGCTTGCAAGACTTTCGTTTATTCATTTACATTCCACTTTCTTTTATCATTAGTCTTCCACTTTATTAATGATAATAATTCCTGTCTTGATCATGATCATTCCACGTAGAGTCATACAATATTATTATTAATAAGCATATTAATAATAATAGTACTGTTAATATTAATAATGATATTAATATTATTTCCAATAACAGCCCTAATCATAACATTAATTAAAATATTAGGGAAAGCGTATTAATACATTCAGACATAATCATATGCATTTACTAAAGTCACAGTCAACACTTATTCGAAACCCTACTGCACAGACCCCAAGGAAATTCCTGTTAAAAAGTCTAAGTATTTGGGCGTAAGAGCCCTGTTCAGGCGTTTCACCACTGTCGGACTTACCAGCTTACACTTAGAAATTTTTCAGACTCTGGGCGTATGAGCACTGCTGGGCGTATGAGTCCTGTTGGGCGTATGAACCCTGTTGGACTTTTCATCCTACACTTAGAAAATATTTTCTGGTCATACGACAACTGTTCAGACTTTTCACCTTTTTACTTAGTTAAATTTTCAGGCTCATGGGTACTGTGGGACTCATGAGTACTGCTGGGCGTATGAGTCCTGTTGGGCGTATGCACCCTGTTCATGTGTCTAATTCATATTCCAGATCCCAAACATCATAATGCCTAGTTCTAAACATGCACACATGGTTTCCAGGCATAAACCTAACATAAACTTAAACCTACGTTCATCCCAAAACATATTCTATAAACATATACATGCACATATTATACGGGTATTATACCCAACTTTATAAAAACATGCTTACATGCATTTTTCCAGCCCCAAAACACTTAAAAACGAGTAAAAAGGGGTCTAGAAACTCACCTTTGTGGTTCTTCAAATTTCACACTCTTCACCCGAGCCTCTTCGGCTGTTCTAACACCTAAAACACACACACCATACCACCCGAACACACAAGTCACATTTATAAGCACATATACGGGTCTAGAATCATCTAAAGCATTCAAAAACTCGAGATTTCTTACCAAAAACTTTGAGTTTTCAGATTCTTCTTCAAAAATCCCGAGAACTTTCTGCTTTTGCTGCTTTCTCTCTCTAAAAATATCGAATGAGAGGATATGCAGACAACATGGGCGGCCATGCCTCCCTTTTTGTACAAAATAAATGTGAACTTTGCCCATTTGGCACTTTTGGTCCCTTCTTTTTAGTTGACTTTTATTTTCTCTCCTTTTCTTTCTTTTTCTTTCATTCTTTTATTTCTTGCTAAAAAAATACGGGTGTTACAAGTTCACCCCCTTATATGGGTTTCGTCCCCGAAACCTGTTATTCCTCAAACAGATATGGGTAATGTTGTCTCATCTCCTCTTCAGTCTCCCACGTAGACTCGGATCCCTTCCTGTGCTTCCACTGTACACGCACAAGAGGAACCACTTTATTCCTTAACCTCTTCTCCTTACGATCAATGATTGCCACTGGTTGCTCCACGTAATTGAGCCGTTCGTCCACCTCGATATCCTCCAGTGGTACAACCATGTCTTCATCGGCTAAGCACTTTCTCAAATGAGATACATGGAATGTAGGATGAATTCCACTTAACTCTTCTGGCAATTCCAGTCGATAGGCTACCTCTCCTGCTCGTGCGACAATCCGGAAAGGTCCTATGTATCTCGGGCTTAGCTTACCTCGTTTCCTGAATCGGATAATTCCTTTCCAAGGTGAGACCTTCAACATGACTCGGTCACCAACCTTGAACTCTATCGGTCTTCGCCTCTTGTCAGCATACGACTTTTGCCTATCTTTCGCCGCCTTCATGAAGGCTTTGATCTTTTCCAACTTCTCGGTCGTAGCTTCGATCACCTCAACACCTCCTAACTCTTTCTGCCTAATGTCTCCCCAGCACACGGGCGTCCTACATCTCCTACCGTATAGCATCTCGTAAGGTGGCATGCCAATGCTGGCGTGATAACTGCTGTTGTACGAGAATTCTGCTAACGGCAGGTGGTCGTCCCAACTTCCCCCAAAATCGATCACGCACGCCCGAAGCATGTCCTCGAGTGTTTGGATCGTCCTCTCAGACTGACCGTCCGTCTGAGGATGATATGCTGTACTAATGTGTAGCCTCGTCCCCATTGCATCATGAAATCTCTTCCAAAACTTAGAGGTAAACCGGGTGTCGCGATCAGACACAATAGACACCGGTACACCATGACGAGCTACAATTTCTTTGATGAACAGATCCGCCAATCTTTCAGATGAGTACGTTTCGCGGATCGGTAGGAAGTGAGCACTCTTTGTCAAACGGTCAACTATCACCCATATGGCATCATACCCTTTCGGGGTACGTGGTAGCTTCTTAATGAAGTCCATGGTGATGTGCTCCCACTTCCACTTGGGTATATCCAATGGTTGGATCTTCCCGTAGGGTTTCTGGTGTTCCGCCTTCACTTGTAAACAAGTCAGGCACTTACTCACGTACTCCACTACGTCGCGTTTCATACCCGGCCACCAGTAATCCTTCTTCATATTGTGGTACATTTTGGTAGCACCGGGGTGAATGGAGTATCGGGTCTTATGGGCCTCATCCATGATTCTTCCACGTAGATCCCCGTATCGAGGGATCCACATTCGCCCAAATCGGGTCTTAACACCAAGAGTGTTCTCACCCAATTCCGTAACCAGACCTCTCATCCTTTCGGAGTTAAGACGATCTTCTTTCAAAGCCTCGTCTTGAAACTCCTTAACCTGTGTCATCACGTCGGCGGTCATGATCAGCTGATAAGCCTTCACCCGAATCGGCTCAGGCCTTTCTTTTCGGCTAAGGGCATCGGCCACCACGTTGGCCTTGCCCGGATGGTAATGGATTTCGCAGTCATAATCCTTTATGAGTTCCAACCATCGCCTTTGCCTCATGTTTAGATCTTTCTACTCGAAGAAGTACTTCAAGCTTTTGTGGTCTGTGAAGATGGTGCACTTCGTCCCGTATAGATAGTGCCGCCAAATCTTCAACGCGAAAACCACCGCGGCTAATTCTAGATCATGTGTGGGATAGTTGACTTCGTGGGTTTTCAGTTGTCGAGATGCATAGGCTATTACCCTTCCGCGTTGCATCAACACGCAACCTAGCCCAGAATAAGATGCATCTGAATAGACCACTAAGTCTTCATTCCCCTCGGGCAAAGTCAAAACAGGAGCTTGTGTTAGTCTTGTCTTCAACTCCTTAAAGGCAGTCTCCTGCTCTCGACCCCACACGAATTTCACGTCCTTACGAGTCAGCTTAGTCAAAGGTGAGGCTATCTTGGAGAAGTCTTGAATAAATCTCCTGTAATAGCCCGCCAATCCTAAGAAGCTACGAATCTCGGATGGCGTCTTTGGTGATTTCCATTGCATCACAGCCTCAACCTTTGCTGGGTCCACCATGATTCCCTCTGCATTTACCACGTGACCCAGAAATTGCACCTCGCGTAACCAGAAGGCACACTTGGAGAACTTAGCATACAGTTTCTCCCTTCTCAAAGTCTCCAATACTTCCCGAATGTGACCGGCATGCTCTTCTTTGCTTCTCGAATAAATCAGGATATCATCGATGAACACAATCACTGATTTATCTAACATTGGCCGACACACTCGGTTCATCAAATCCATAAAAGCAGCTGGCGCGTTAGTTAGACCAAATGACATAACGAGAAACTCATAGTGTCCATAATGCGTACGGAAAGCTGTTTTAGGAATGTCTTGCTCCTTTACTTTCAATTGATGGTAGCCAGATCGAAGATCTATCCTCGAGAACCAACTGGCACCCTGGAGCTGGTCGAACAAGTCGTCAATCCTCGGTAACGGATACCGATTCTTTACCGTTAGCTTGTTCAACTCACGGTAGTCGATACACATCCTCATACTACCGTCCTTCTTCTTCACAAATAAGATCGGAGCACCCCGAGGAGAGATACTCGGTCTAATAAAGCCCTTCTCAAGCAACTCTTGCAGTTGCTCCATCAACTCCTTCATCTCCATCGGAGCTAATCGATACGGTGCCTTGGCGACAGGTTGGGCACCGGGTATCAGGTCGATTTGAAATTCGATTTCGCGGTCAGGTGGCAATCCCGATAAGTCTTCCGGGAATACATCTGGAAATTCACACACAACTGGAACATCGGATAGTTGTGGTGTTGGCGCTTCCACATCCTTTACGTAACATAAGTAGGCGCCGCACCCACGCCTCATGCACTTGCCCGCCACCGCCATCGAAATCACCTTCGGGATCATCATCACCCGATCACCGTATATCGTTACCAGACTTCCGTCAGATGCCGTCAGTCTAATCATCTTCTTTCGACATACGAAATTCGCTTCGTAGGTTGCCAACCAATCCATCCCTAGCACTACATCAAATCCACCTAGGGGCATCACATGTAGTCTAGCAGCAAACCTATGACCTTCTAATTCTATGGCACAGTCCTCTATCACATCAGTAACTCTAGTGGACTTACCAATAGCGGTTTCTACTTCAAAGGGCTCATCAATGCATTTTCTACTAGCAGATAATTTAACACAGAAAGTAGCAGAAATGAAACTCCTACTAGCACCAGAATCAAATAACACAGAAGCAAGAGTTTGATTTACTAGAAACGTACCTGACACAACATCGGGGTCCATCCTAGCCTCCTCTCTGGTCATGGTGAAAGCTCTGGCGCTCGCCTTCTGCCCTTCAGCCCCGGCCGTCTTCTTTGCCCCGGAACTCTCCACCCTCGGCTTTCTGCAGTCCTTGCTCATATGGCCCGCCTCGCCGCAGGTGAAACACCTCGGCTCCTTACAGTCCTTCGAGATGTGGCCCAGCTTCCCGCACTTGTAGCACACCTTGGGCCCCATTCTGCACTCCCCCGTGTGCTCCTTCCCGCACTTGCCACACCTTTTGGGCCCTGAGCTTAATGACCCCACCCTGCGGTCATCCACTCTCATCCTCTTGTTGTTCGGGGTAAAACCACCACGCCTGAACCGTTTCCCATTCCAATTTCGGTCCCCACCACCAGCCTTCTTCACCTCCGCATCTGCTACCTCCCTCTCGTCGTAGAGTCTTCCAGCCAAATCCACTGCCGACCTAAAAGTGCTCGGCCGAGCAACAATCAAGTGCCTGCGAATGTCGGCTGGTAGTCCCTAAATGTACCGGTTAATCTTTCGGGACACCGGCGTCACTTGTTCCGGCACCAACCTCGCCATCTCATTGAATTTGGCAGTGTACTGCTGGTGGGTCATGGTTCCCGCCTCAAATTGTAGGAACTCCCTCTCGATCTTATCGAGTTCCCTGTGAGGACAGAACTCCTCAATTACCAACTTCTTCAACTCGGACCACTTCATTTTCCCGATGGCCCTGCTGCCCTCAGCTTGGACGATATTGTCCCACCAACATAGTACTGAGTCAGTAAAGGAGTGGGTGGCAAATTTCACCTTCTGATCTTCCTGGCACTCACTGATCTCGAGTACCGCTTCCATCTCCCTTACCCACCGATGGGCAGCAGTAGCATTGCCATTTCCATCAAAAGTCGGGGGCCTGCACCTCTGGAATGCCCAGTAATTGCATCCCTTGGTCGTCACCCCAACCACATCATCTTCCTCTCCATCAGATACTACTATCTCAGGATCCGGTCGCTCCTCTCCTCCCTTGCTTTCCTTTCCGGTCGACCCTCTCCTGTCCTCTTTCTCCTTCCTCTCCTCATTTCTCACAGCTCGAATAACGTCGGTCACCACAGATGGCATAACTGCCTGCAGGATCTGGTGTACCTCATCAGCAATCGCCTCCCTAGCTGAGGCATTCAGGCTTGCATTCTCAGTTTCTTCGTTCCGATCAGGAACCTCAGGGTTCACAGGGGTTGTCTCTGGAGCTTTAGTGCTGTTCCTAGTCGTACGCGGACGACCTCTACCTCTGGCAGCCTTAGAAGGTTTCTTCCCAGCCATTTTCCTATGCACTATAAGATTCAAACACTAAAACAGTCATTCAAGGAAACAGCTCAGTTTATGTCAAGTATAGTAAGTCCCTAATTACAGTGGCCAGTTGTGATTAGCCATTTACTTTACTCTCCACACCCTAAGCACTTCCTATCCTGACTATATCAGCATCTAAATCTACTAAGAACACATAAATCACATAGCACACGCACATAACACTGATTAACTTTTAAGAAAACAATACCTGATGGCACATGGCTACTCGGGCTGACATCCCTCTTCCTGTCCCATTCTCAGTTTAAGTTAAGGTTTATTTTTGAAAAATTTACCCGTTTCACTTAAACTTTGGCTCTGATACCAACTTGTAAGGCCCCATTCCCGGGCACCTCACAGTTGGTCATTCACAGCATAAAACATACTTATTATAAATTTAAGCACCGGAATTAATTTAAACAAAAGACATTCATTTCATTAAAAACACTGTTGCTAAGCAATACATTCTAGTTTATAGGTCACAAAATGTTAGATGAATGAATTACAAAACAACAGTATTGTCAAAAGGTGAATGGATGTCAGTCTTTGCCTGCCGAGTAGCCATCCCCGTGTGCCATCCTCAGCAACCTGTCACCTGCCAACTGGAAAATACATAAAAGTCAGCGTTGCTGAGTGAGTTCTAGTTTTATAATTAAAATACTATATTTTTCATTCAAAACCGTTCCTCATTTTTTAAAGGTGATCATACATCGTACGTACACATAGGTAATATTTTTATTATCTTTATCATCGTTCAATTCGTACTTTTATCATTCTTCTTCCGGTCTTTTGCAACACATAGTTGCTCACCCGTTAACGATCTCTAGGATCTCAAGACTTTTGGTCTGTTGTGACACCGAGTCACTCACCCATTACCAACCTCACAGGTTCTAAGTCTTCTGCGGTCTTTTGCAACACAAAGTTGCTCACCCATTAGCAACCTCAAGGATTGCAAGGCTTTTGGTCTGTTGCGAGACTGAGTCACTCACCCATTACCAACCTCACAGGTTGTAAGCCTTCTGCGGTCTTTTGCAACACAAAGTTGCTCACCCATTGTCAATCTCAAAGATTAACCCTGTGTGCATCCTCCGGGGTAGCGAACCCGCATCACATTTGAGCTAACACCTGCCAGGGGTGTGCACCTCCATTTGCTTGCAAGACTTTCGTTTATTCGTTTACATTCCACTTTCTTTTATCATTAGTCTTCCACTTTATTAATGATAATAATTCCTGTCTTGATCATGATCATTCCACGTAGAGTCATACAATATTATTATTAATAAGCATATTAATAATAATAGTACTGTTAATATTAATAATGATATTAATATTATATCCAATAACAGCCCTAATCATAACATTAATTAAAATATTAGGGAAAGGGTATTAATACATTCAGACATAATCATATGCATTTACTAAAGTCCCAGTCAACACTTATTCGAAACCCTACTGCACAGACCCCAAGGAAATTCCTGTTAAAAAGTCTAAGTATTTGGGCGTAAGAGCCCTGTTCAGGCGTTTCACCACTGTCGGACTTACCAGCTTACACTTAGAAATTTTTCAGACTCTGGGCGTATGAGCACTGCTGGGCGTATGAGTCCTGTTGGGCGTATGAACCCTGTTGGACTTTTCATCCTACACTTAGAAAATATTTTCTGGTCATACGACCACTGTTCAGACTTTTCACCTTTTTATGTAGTTAAACTTTCAGGCTCATGGGTACTGTGGGACTCATGAGTACTGCCGGGCGTATGAGTCCTGTTGGGCGTATGAACCCTGTTCATGTGTCTAATTCATATTCCAGATCCCAAACATCATAATGCCTAGTTCTAAACATGCACACATGGTTTCCAGGCATAAACCTAACATAAACTTAAACCTACGTTCATCCCAAAACATATTCTATAAACATATACATGCACATATTATACGGGTATTATACCCAACTTTATAAAAACATGCTTACATGCATTTTCCAGCCCCGAAACACTTATAAAACGAGTAAAAAGGGATCTAGAAACTCACCTTTGTGGTTCTTCAAATTTCACACTCTTCACCCGAGCCTCTTCGACTGTTCTAACACCTAAAACACACACACCATACCACCCGAACACACAAGTCACATTTATAAGCACATATACGGGTCTAGAATCATCTAAAGCATTCAAAAACTCGAGATTTCTTACCAAAAACTTCGAGTTTTCAGATTTTTCTTCAAAAATCCCGAGAACTTTCTGCTTTTGCTGCTTTCTCTCTCTAAAAATATCGAATGAGAGGATATGTAGACAACATGAGCGGCCATGCCTCCCTTTTTGTACAAAATAAATGTGAACTTTGCCCATTTGGCACTTTTGGTCCCTTCTTTTTAGTTGACTTTTATTTTCTCTCCTTTTCTTTCTTTTTCTTTCATTCTTTTATTTCTTGCTAAAAAAATACGGGTGTTACACAAATGCAGAAGTTTTAACTTATTAGACATTTGTACACTTAGTAAATGCTGATGAAAAATTTGTCTTCTCGTATTTACTTCAACAATCGCGGATGTATAATCAAGTTGTCCGTATTTATTGAACTTCAAAACACACCATGATAGAAGAGTGTGAGCACACTTGTAATTTGTAATACTACAAATGCACAACCAAATTTTAGTATTAAAGTCAGACATATTTGGGAAATGCGGCTGAGAAAACGAATGCGGATGAACAATTTTGTCTATATTAGTTTTTATACTTCAAAACTTGTTGTAAATATTTATTATGAGACTAATGCGGTAAAGTTAACTTATTCGCATTACTTTCACTTGCTTTTCATGAATCAAAACTGTTACCCGCATTGGTTATATGCTTGGGTTACCTTCACTTGCATTAACCAATGCTCTTACCTGCATTAAATTTTGAACTTGTCAAAACTTAATGTTTCTGTTGTGGGTAGTTTTGGCTATTCTTGCTTTGATGTTTTGTCTTTTATGAAGATGTGTCTTTTGCTTTTTATTGTTATAAAGATGAGTCTATTGATTTGATGTTTATGAAGTTTTGACTGTTGCTTGAATTGTCAATTCTTGCTTGGACTTAATTATACACCAGATGTGATACCAGTTTCCCAGTGTTGACTGATCTTGGACTTTTGTGCTTCAGGATGTCTGCATATACTAAGATACTATGATATAACTTCTACACCAACACAGTCATTTTTCTGATTTTTTATATTTTTAAGTAAGGAAACAACTATATATAATGTTCAAAATTTTAATTACTCCCCCTAAAGTTTATATCTATATGAGATAAAAACTTCAAAGATTTAAAATTTTGAAGAGAAACTGCTTTTGTGATTTTTGTTTTCTTATCTGTACATGAAGTGGAGATATACCTTTCTTGGGATTATATCAATGTTACCTTTCACAAGTGCAAGCAATTGTTAGTAAAACAGAAATAATCATGAACATATTGATCGAAGGTATGTTTGTCCTCTTAAACTCATGCTTGGTTAATATTTTCATGCTAGTGATCTTTATCATGTTTTTGAGTTGATTGAGTATTCGACATGTATCTCACACTCAAAAGCATGGTAAGATCAACCATCTGCATGTAATGAATGGTGGAACTTTTAAAAGCTTACATAACCAGCTCATTTTACATCTTATTTGATTGATCCTCATTGGATTATTTTACTTTGATCCTTTTGTTTATTTGATCCACATTGGGTTTTTTTTCACTTCACTTTGGAAGGTGATCCTCTTTGGGGTTCTTTTTGTTCATTCACATGAAATGTATTTCTTTTAATGCTTCATCCAAGTTGGATGTGTTCCTTATTAGGAATCTTGTTGGATCATGACATCAGCACTATGTGCTTGTTTCTCTAAGTCTTTGCTTAGCAAAACAGAAGAGAAACTGATATGAGTAAATGAGATTCATAAGGCATCATTACCTGGTGTGTTTAGGTTACTACACATACATATTTGGATAAGCTAATACTTACGCACACTTTGAGATGAAAGCTTCACAGTTGAATAAGTGCTTTAGTTCATCACAGCATGTGTCTTCTTTTTTTAAGCTAAGCCTACCCGCATATCAGATAAGTAATGTCAGTCAATTAAGATTTATAAATAAGTATAGTGAATGATATAACGACTATAATTATATCATTTCCCATAAGAGTATAAAACATATACTTCTGCAAGATGAATTCTTTTCGTAATTTTTGTAATTTTTAAATGTTTTTGTAGATTTTGGTTTTTACTCAAGGTTAATCATACTAATTGATTGAACTAAGAATTCAAATCGACTTAGATCAAATGCCTTAGTGAATAAATCACCTGATTGATTATTAGTATGATCCTGTATTAATTTGATTAACCCTTTTTCAGAACAATCTCTCAAAAAATGATATCTAATTTCAATGTGTTTTGTTTTTAAGTGTTGAACTAGATTATTTGTTATAAACATGGCTGTTTTTTTGTCAATAGGAATTGGTGTGTGCAAGAAGTTAAAACCATAATTAAGCATCTGGTTTTGAATCAGAGAACTTAAGAGTAACAAGCTGATTCTGCTATGTACTCAGCTTCTACTGTTGAAACAAATGTATTTGTCTACTTCTTGCACTGCAAGGAAGAAAAGACTCTACAAACATGCTCCTACCCTCTCCCCAATTCAAGAAAATCCTAAGACAGAGGCTGTGGCAACTGAACAATCTCAAGTAGACAAGAAAGCAAACAGACAAAACATGATTAGCGCCCTGAGTGCCACAGGCCTCTATCAGGCATCTGCACTTCTTCCCTTATCTTATGAATACATAGAATTTGATTACCTTAAGCAGCTTGAGCAACAAGAGATAAAAGAACAAAAAGCTACTAAGAGGTAGATGAGAAAAGAAGCTACAAAGTCAAGAGCCATCATCCAAAAAAGACAAAAGAAGTCTACTAATAGGCAGAGGATGATAAGCTTCTTAAAGATGTATGAATTCTCCAAAAGGAGGCTTGGTCTAATGTCTCTATCCACTATGGATGAGCACATCAGAGTGATCAAGTAGAAGATTAAAAGGGGAGAGCTTGTTGACTTCCATTCTCCACCAAGTCAAGCTCCTCCTAAAGTTGAGATCAATGTTGAACCCCAAGAGACAACACAACCTGGATCTAGTGCTGGATCACAGCCAACTTCATCTTCTGATCTACAATAGGGTCCTGATCCATCTCCTTCTGAACCTATAAGGGAAGGCAATCCAACTGAGAAAGACACACAAGAACAACCTGGTACTAAAGGCCAGTCTTCTCAGTTAAAAGCTTCAAAGAGGAGAAAAAGGATGGCCATGAAGAGGGACACTAAGAAGAAGAAGAAGTCCAAGGCGTACACCTCCACACCTCAGGATGAGTCAAAGCATCCTGAGGTAGCTCAAGAAGAGGATGCTCAACCAAGTCCATCACAAGTAGAGCCTTTTGCAGCTAGAAGACTCATCCTGTCCTGGACTGTTGCTGCAAAACTAGATAGATGGTATGTCATCAGAGATCAAGGAGGTTAGGATGTCTATTATTAGTAAGACATGCTTGATATTCCTCTGCATGATCTCTATGACATAATAAGGTACTATGAGAGTCTGAGGGATCCTAACCAAATGATGAAGAAGGGAATGGTCTTGATCTTAATAAAGACTGTCGATATCTGAGTAACCTTTTTAGTTTTGGTAACATCTGCCTAGGGGGAGTTTGTAAGGTTTATAATTGAAAGATTGATACAACCAAGCAACCAAAGAGCTTCATGCATGCATGCATGAAGTGTAGAGTATAGGGAAGATTTACACAACTCAAAGAAAATATTCTAGGTGTAAAATCTTCCGACGCCAAAGACCAAATCTTCCAAAGCCAAAGATGAAATCTTCAGAAGCTTCAGAAGAAGTTTTCTAAAGCCAAAAGACTATAGACTAATTTCTTCTGAAGATAGAGATGACATGCTTTCTCTAATCCCCTTTTGAAGAAAGTTGACCAACTTTTCTTTGCCACTCTGAAGACTTACCAACTTATACAAGTTGGTGAAAAGGTCCATGCTTTTGTAAATTGTAGATTATGGTATTCTGGTCTATAACTCTCTACTTTGTATCTTTATTCTTTTTGTAATATATTAGGATGTGAGCTATGGCATGTCATAATCACAAGTCAAAAGGCAATCTACCTTTTGACTATACATTAATCTTGTTGTCTAGATTAGTGTTTCCAACTGGCTTTCAAAGTATAGCCGGCTGTAGGATGTAGTATAAAGTATCTCAGGTTCTTGTATTTAACTTTATGCTTTATAACACTTGTAATAGAACTTGAGAGCCATATACAACATTCTTGAAAACCATATTTATCTTGTTTTTTGTTCTGTCTCATTACTTACTTGTGTTCTTAGTATCTTTCACTTAAACCTAGTTTCCTATTTGATCTATTAAGTGTTCTAATACTCTCCTTATTGTGAGACTAATTGTATTGACCATCTTTTAATCGGTCATGCACTCTCTTTATTTTAAGAGTTGCTTCTCTATTTTCCACCATGTGCAGAGATCACCTAAGAAGATCACATATAACAGGCAAAAGGAAGCGTCGTAGCAATGGGTGGTGGCACTGTAGCCACTGACAATACTAATTGAGAGTATATATAATATAATGGATCATACATTTTTAAATGTATGAACTACACACCTAGTTGTGGTCTATTTGAATTCTTTATTTGATGTAGAATATTTTGTTTCATTATATAATTTATAAATTAGATCTAAACAAAAATGATAGTCATAATATTTCAAATTCAATTGAAGTTTCATAGCCAAACACGAATCATGTTTGAACTTGACACGAGTTGTGTTAAAGCATTGAGATAGAGGGTAAA
This sequence comes from Flaveria linearis, assembly GCA_024085815.1. Lineage (NCBI taxonomy): Eukaryota > Viridiplantae > Streptophyta > Magnoliopsida > Asterales > Asteraceae > Flaveria > Flaveria linearis. The sequence goes on from CM044005.1 coordinate 76,673,957, forward strand.
TAGGTCGAGACTATACATGAAAAGCACCCTTTGCGGACCGCTTCGGAAACCAGAAACAAAACAAAAATACGATTCAATCGAAACAACTCAAAACTTCACATAAGTATACCTTAAGATAGGAAATGAGTTACAAAAGCCATAATATATAAAATAAGGTTTCTCTATGAGTAGAATTTGAAATAGGGGCTTAGCACACCCCTAACCCAATTATAACCCAGACGGTATTGGACGTAGATTCTTGGTGTTATAACCCATCGCAACTAAAATTTAAATGACCCGAGCTTAAACCCAAACATATATCTATTCTCACTTCCACGACTTTCTCTATCTAGATAGTGGGGGATCATCACCCTCTTTCTTTCTCTCTCTCCTTCTCTCTATAGAAATTGAATATCCATGATAAGGATAATAGTGGTATGCTAAAAGATGTTGTTCTAGTTGTTAATTCTCATCATTTGATGCTTGAGCAAGGTGCTAGATCATGAAGAATTTATGGGTAAGTAACCACACCATGTGTTCTTAGTTTTGTTGATGATCCATGAAATTTTTAATGATGGTTGTGAAGTTTAGGGAGCTTGATCTTCATATGGAACTAGGAAGATCGGGTGTAATGCGATCTACATCAAAAATTTCAAGCTCTAGATCAGAGGATTCACATTAAAGGTAACTTTAAGTTGATGATCTTAAGTTCATGAACTTGAATGGTGGATTATTTAGGTTTTAAACTTGAACCCATGATTTAGTAAACTTAATCCACATGTAATAGGGTGATTTTGGTCATAAAGGATTTATAAACATTGTTACAACTTGATCTAAATGAGATTGGTTAAGTTAAGTTGATTATGTGTGTTAAACATTGATGAAACCTCACCGGTCTAGTGATATATGACCGCTACATGAAACTATAGATTGTTTAGCTCCTAATATATTGTTTAGTTCGTGAACTTGATAATTTAGAGGCATTGTTGACTTTGAAGCTAATAATGTTGATGACTAGTGAATCTAGGTATCTGAGTGAATTGGATGCTTAATAGGATTGTAAGGGCAAGATTGAAGCTAAAAATATTAAGGATGTCAGGCTAAGTTATCATAAACGTGATAATATGTTGGAGTTTGCTAGTGCATGAAATAAAGGTTGCACACTGCTTATGTTGGCTGGTTTATAGTTGGATATTAATATTGATATCAAGCTTGAGATTTGTATTAATATTGATCATGGCTACTAAGGGTTGACTTTGCTTTCCCATTAGTTTGCAGATTATAAGATCTGTTGAGGATTTAGGTGAGTTGTGATCTACCCACTTTTTCATGTAGTATTAATCTGTGGGACTGTGTTTGAGCTTTAAATGATTTTGATTAAAGAATAAATTCTTAATGATATGTAAATCATATTGCACTATATAGGGTTGCTTCTTGTAGTCTTACGTGCAAATTAACCATGGTGATAGATGTTGAATTATAAGCTGATTACTAACATAAAGAATGTTAACTAGAGTCCACTTACGATTATATTGAAGCATAGATATGTTGGGATGTATTGTGATGTCTTTGAAGAATTATGCTTTAGGAACAAAGGATTAGAGGATGAGAACTGACGAAAAAGGAAGGAGTTGAGGATATCTTCAAGGGTGGAATGGCGTAGACAAATTCAAGCGGACGACCAAAAATGTCATGATAATAGAAATTGATATCGAATGGCCTTATGAGAGGATGGTTTTTAATATAAGATTCACATTGATGAATCCTAATTAAGATGTTGGACTATAGCCCTAACAGGGGGCATTGTTATACTACTTTGGTGCAAAGACATAAATTGACTTTGACTAGTCTGCGATGAGGTCATAGATTGACTTAGATAAGACTTTAAGCCTAGGTAAATAAACATGTCACATACATATGGAATATATTGATTGGGAATTTGAACCCAAGCCTTGCTAACTAATTGTGACCTGTACATATATTGTATATTGATAGGTGTTCGGATTCGAGCCTAGATCACTACTCATGACATGGGCATATGTTGAATATTAATTAGGTGTTCAGCCTAACCCAAAATCACTAATGTGACAAAGGCATACTGACATTGTTACATCACCAAAGTGACTATAAGCTGTTATGAACATGGCAAGCCACCAAAGTGACTACAAAGTATTATAAAAACTATAGGAAACTATTGTGTCCATATAATGATATTGTTAAATCACCAAAGTGACATAAGCAGCTGTAGAAATGAAAAGTCACCAAAGTGAATATAAATCATTGTGAAAAAGGCAGGACACTATTATGTTCATAATTGATTTTTTATAAGTAAGTGAAATGACTAGTCACTATAAAAATGGCAGGACACTAGAGTGTCCATATATTGATATTGATAAGTCCTTGAAGTGAGTATAGATCATTGTGAAAATGGCAAAACACTATTATGTCCATGCATTGATATTCTTAAGTCACTAAAGCGACTAGAACACATTATGAAAATAGCAACTCACCAACATTACTATATACCATTGTGAAAATGGAAGGACATTATTATATCCATATATTGATATTGATAAGTCACTAAAATGATAATAAATCATTGTGGAAAACAGTATGACACTAGTTTAGGTGGATCTCGTTGATTATGTGATTCGGTAGATGATTCGGAAGTTGGTTCAAGTCGTTCACTTTGCCACGAAACCAATCCATGGCATAGCAAATGGCGTGGTGCTACAAAAATAAATAGGAGGATGGAAAGAGAAGATCAATTTAGCTATGGTGCCCGTAGATGATTCAAGGTCGGGGAAAGACTCCTGACTAACCCCTTATGTGTCGAAGAATGCTAGCTCTTAAAGCAATTTCTTAGATAAATCCAATGTTGTAAGATTTGTCATGGCAATTATTAATGGAATTCCTTCCTTGTTTATTAAAGTGACAGAATTTTTATTTATTTCCAGGAAGTTGGTGGGCTCATCATGAATTAGGTCGGCTGGCACATAGGGACGAAAGGGTTTGCTTGTCGGAAACAAAATAATAAAACACAAAAAGAGTCCTCGGTAGTCCTTTCTCCCCCTTTCATCATAAGGCGGACTATTGAATAAAGGTAGGGAAAAAGCTTTCGCCAGGTCTAGGTCCACTCGTTGATTCCCAGATCTAAAATGCAAATCGGCAATGTCCATATAATGATATTGATATTTAATTGTGAAGAATAGGATGTTTGGACCTACTTTCCATAAGAGTGGCTATAACTCAGTATTGAATTTGATACTATGACTTGACTAAACTATATTGTGAGTACCATCCAAGTGACTAACTTTGTTGATCTTTTAAGAGGTTACGACTATTAGGAAATAATGATTTGATGTCTTCTAGTTTCTGATAAGATGAATTACCTTGGAAAGGATTAACTTTGAAGAAATAAACGAGGATTAGGAACGTTGGGGTAAATATTGATGTTGATAAATTGATGTGAATCGAGGATTCTAGTTGTACTTTTAAGATTACCCTTCCACTACTTGTTGTTACAGTAGTGGACACTATGCTGCACACACTGATAATAGAATGATTTCCTTAATGTATTGCTCATAACTAGCCAACTATTTACAGTTGACGTGCTTTAGTTAGTGATACAGGTGCAAAACGAGCAAGAATATTGTCTAGCAATTATCCGAAGACCATTTGTTGACTATCTTGACATTTATGTAACATCCATTGCCCTTGAGATAGTGGCCTAAATGACTCATTGTACACTTAACTTGGGATATCATAATTTTGTATACTTTTATTTGTATTTTGTTATGTAAACACTAAGTTCTGTGTTTTCTATTCATATGGAAATTGCAATTAAGTTCTACAAAATATGGTCATAAGTGAAAGACTAGCGTTGTTAATTTCTTAAAATGTTGCAATCGAGTTATGCCTATGAATTGGATGTGATAGTTTCACTTGTTAGTCTCAAGTGCAAATAGAAGTACATCATTTTAACTTGTTAACTCTTAGATCCTTTACAATCTAAATACTAACCAATTAGGTGAAATATCCAATAAAACCTAACTTAAGAATAATTTAAGGTGTAGAAAATATTTACATGTTATGTATAATTTAAACCCCATCACACCTCATTTGTGGATTTTACATATCTAGGGGCCCGTCTAAATACATCTACGTGAGGTTTTCTAGGTTTCTACACATATGTGTTAAGTAATCCAGCTGCAAACGCTTCATTTGATCTTGTAAGCATGAGATAGATTTGGCTACCCATAATTTTCATGCCATTGTGGGATCTGTTAATTCTTTTCCTTCTTCTATGTGTAGCTCCTTATGGTTTATAGCCAAGCTTGATAAAACTTGGTAGCAAGTCACAACAACACTTCTACTGTTGTAATGCAATTTCAAGATTTTGAGTTAAATTAATAAACCTAAAAAATGTCTAAGACTACTAGATATTCATGTGAAAATGAACGCACAACTTTCTTTACGTTGCACAATGAATCTTCGAGGCTTTCTTTGAGTTGGTCATATCACGTAAAAGTTTTTGTCGCTAGACCACCAAATGAACATTCACCAGACATCGTTTCTTGGCATGTAACACTTTTAGGTGGTTGGATCAAAATATCGTCAACTTTTATTTTCCAAATCATACCCTTGAAACACAACACATTGCCTTCTTTTCCATTTTTCTTCTAAGATCATTTGGTATAAAAGCATAACAATCCTAAAGACCCTTAGGTGGTTGACAATCGGTTTCAAGTAGAGTAATTTGTCAATAGGTGACTTTATTGTGGTAATCTGTTAATAACACAGGCAATGATTTTCATTACTTTGGCCTAAGAATACCATGGTATGTTTTCTCATGGATCATGCTTCTACACTATTCAACTAGTTGCCTATTCTTTCATTATGATACTCCATTCTTTCGAAGTTATTAGTTTTGCTATGTACTCACCTCCACTATATGATCGAAGGCACTTCATTTCTTTTCTAATTAAAACCTTAGCTTCGCTTTTGAACATTCTAAACTTCTTAAAAACCTCAGACTTTTGTTTTAAGATTTTAACCCTTATACATTGACTAATAATGAATGTTGGTTAGCATGTGTCGCATACTAGTTGTCCAAGCTAGCTTTAGCTACTAAAGACTTCCGAATGTATCAGTTATAATTGAGCTTTAGCTTGGTATGACGAGTTGTCTAATGGAAGCTAATGAGCCTTGTTATATTGGCAACCTACACACACTATGTCTTTATAATTCACTTATTATGTTCAAGTCAAATTTAATGACATTATCTAAACATAAAAGTTTTAGGAAAATTGAGAAGAGAAATTAAAGAAGTGGTATAAGGGTTCACATGTGAAACATTCATAGTAGTTAGCATTAAGGTCTTGACATGTGAATAAATTTAATTTCAAAAAAATAAATATAGGTTTTCATATGTTGGCAATTATTTATGTCATCTTCTTTGTGATCATAGTTTTAAATTGTCTTCATCCTCTAATTATGTCTTTAAGTAGCTCGGGCCAGCCCTATAATATTCAACTCGTTGTATTCAATATCTTAATCATCATCTTTAACTTTGTATAATGGTTTGTTGTTAGGAAATGAATGATAGAATGGTGGAATACAATGGATGGTAGAATGGTGGAACACAATGGATGATAGAATGGTGGAACACAATGGATGAGCTACGATGGGTAAATGGAATAGAAAAGATAGATTTTTTTAACAGTTGGGTTAGTAATTAGTAGTTTATACCAAGTTAGTAACTATTCATCAATGCTATTATTTGAAGCTTAGACCTTTAAGACATACAAAGCCTCCTACTTTTCCTTTGACTACTTAGAACAAGAGATAATTGGCAAGAAAATATAGATGAATGAAAGTTTTAGGAAATGTCATAGCAAACTAAGCTATAATTTCTATTTTGGGAAGCTTTTTGCTAGGTAATCACTATTTGGAAAGAATAATTTTCAATGAAATGTTCGTAGCATAAATATTTTTGTCAAATATCATTCGTACTCGAAGCAAAATTTTAATTTTCAAATATTGCCCGTTTCAACCCATTATCCCACCTAATCCGACCAACCTACTTTCCCAAATTTAATCACATTTATTACATTATATGGTTTTAATTTTAAATTCGCTTTAAATCTTTGAAAAGACTTCTAGCTTCTAACAATACGGAGTGCATATAATTTTCAGAGATTACTCGATGGGAACCCACCGGAACCCTATTCCGGAGAAGCTTCAAGGCCGTATTACGAAGTTTTTTGTCTCAAACTTGCCGGACAATTGTAGTGGAAATGATTTAGCGGAGCATACTCGATCTCTGGGGGATATTTTCGATTTATACATTGCTAGAAAAAGGGATAAGTTTGGTAAATGGTTTGGATTCATCTCTTTCCTGGACGTGAAGGACTCGGTAGAGATGGTAAGGAAGCTTTGTAAGGTTAGATTGGGAGACTTTGGGCTGAAAGCAAACGTTGTTAGGTTTGAGATAGAGGATGGTGAGAATAGACAGCCACCGCCGGGTAATATGAATGGCATGAAGAAGGAGAGATACGACAACGGAGGTGAGGGAGGTTCTAAGTCTATTCCCAAATCGTTCGTTCAAGACGGCAAGACGTTTCAAGAGATGCTAACGGGCAGGAGTAGACTCAAAGAAGTTAAGATCGATGACAGTTTGATTGCTTTTCAAAAGTCACACGGAAAGGCTCTGATTATGAGAATGTTAGACCTGGAAGCGCTTAAAAATATTAACATTGTTCTTAAAGATATTGAAGCAGGAGACTGCATGGTGCAATACTTGGGTGGTCTCTCGGTTATGGTTATGTTTCATAGTCGTGAGGAGGCCGAGAAGGCGTTGGTAGTGGCAAAAGAAGTGATCGGTAGATTCTCAGGCATATGGGTATGGGAAGGATAAGTGTTCGCGTTTGAACGCTTGGTTTGGCTGAAGTTAAAAGGTATTCCGTTGAATCTGTTACACGACTCCATCATCGAGAAGGTGGGACAACAGTTTGGCAGAATTATTCATAAGCCGCCAAGATCGGAGTTCGACATCGATTTATCGCATGAATACATCAGTGTGTTGGTAGGAGAAGGCAGGAAGATTGCAGAGGAAGTTATGGTGAGCTGGAGAGATAGAAGGTTTAGAATTTGGGTGGAGGAGGATGCTAGAGAATGGGTTCCGGATTTGTTGGAAGTTGATAAGGAGGATTGCTCTCCGGAGAAGACGAACGTTGATCAGGATGATGTTAACGATGAAGGGGATATTATGGATGAGGATATCAATAAAGCCCCGACGGTGGGGAACGATGCCGTTGATGGTGAAGGTTCTGCTATGCCGGAGAAGCCAGTTTTGGAAACTACGGACTTTTCGGAAACCGTAAACATTGAAGTAAATGAGGTAGTTATGAGCCCCAATATTCTTGGAAATGATAATTGTGATTCCTTTATTCCAGGGCTTGCTTTTAATTTTGAGGAGGATTTGAATTATGGTAATGATTAGGATGTTTTGGCTGTTAATATTAACAAAAGAAAAAAGAAAAATTGTATTAATATGGATATGGGTCGAAAACTAGGTGACTACTCTAGTAGTCTGGAGAAATCCAAGGTGGTGAAGAAGCCCAAAGCTCATATGGGCTTGGAAGAGGAGTTAGATGTATATGGCCCAGAAATAAGGAATTGTATTAATGAAGACATCGAGGGCCTGAAGAATAATTTGACAGAAACTGAGGGGCATAATGGTAACTTCACGGACGCAACAAATGAAGACATATATTCTACTCCAAACCAGTCGCTGGGTTCTGTTGACAAAGGAAAAGACAGTAGATGCGAAAACTTTACTTTTTCTAAGAATCAAGATGAAGGTAATGAAGTGGAGGAAACCATTCAGCTGGCTAACAAGTTGGGGGTCGATCTACATAACCACAGAACTCTGATTCAAGAGGCAATTCAAGGTGAAGGGTTAAAGGTTGGTTTTAGATGAATGTTCTTTCAGTTAATATAAGAGGGTTGAGGGCTGGGGATAAAGCTTCATGGTATAGGAGATTACGTAAATTATATGGGGTGGAGTTTATGAGCTTACAGGAGACAAAAGTTTCAGGGGTGGGGTTGGGAGAAATCTCAGCTTTTTGGGGTGATGGAGGGGTGGATTTCGATGTGGCAGATTCGTCGGGTTTTTCGGGAGGTATGGTTAATATGTGGAATCCTAAGATTATTCAGAAGTTGTCTTGTGTGCAAAATAAATTTTTTTATAACATCCAGGATCCTAGTTTCGGATGGGACAATGATGAACTTGATTAATGTTTATGTGCCTCAGAGGGCTGGCGTGAAAAAAAGATTATGGAAGGTTCTGTCCAAGGTTATTAGAGGATGCAGCGGTTTGGTGGTGTTAATGGGCGATTTTAATGCGGTCCGTTTTCAGGAGGAGCGTAGAAATTCTGTCTTTAATATGGGTGTAGCTGCTGATTTTAACGATTTTATCGAAAGTGTGGGGCTTCATGAATATTATATGAGGGGTTTTAAGTACACGTTTTTGACAGATGGCCTTCCGCCTGTTTGAGAGCTTTGAGTAGGGACCACTCGGATCATTGCCCTTTGCTCTTAACAGTGGTTGATGCAAATTATGGTCCTAAGCCATTTAGGTGGTTCAACTCTTGGTTGGGTAGGGCGGATTGTGATAAGGTTGTGGTTAAGGCGCTGACTGAAGGTGAGTATACAGGCTGTCCGAATCAGATTATTATGGCCAGGTTTAGAAACACTCGGGATGCCCTTAAAATTTGGTGGAAAAACATACTTAAGAAGGAAGGTGAAGAATTAACATTGATGAAAGAAGATATGAAAAAACTTGAAATCGCTATGGAAGAAAGGGAGTTAGAGGAAGAAGAAGTATGGGTGTAGGAGGAGTGTAAACAAAGGGTGGATTATGCGAATATGTGTCATAATAGGGATTTGAAGCAAAAATCAAGGGTTAGATGGGTAGTTGAAGGTGATGAAAATTCAGCGTTTTTTCACGGGATTATAAATGGTAGGAAGGCTTCCAATACTATTCCGGGGATAATGATCGCGGGGGATTGGGTGGATAAGCCTTCTCAGGTTAAAAAGGAGGTTCTCAGACACTTTAGGAACCATTTTAAAGAGGCGTTAAATAGAAGACCAGAATTTCGCTGCCATAATTTGAATCGTCTTGAGGCTGGTAAAGAGGTTGGGTTAATTGATTGTTTTTCTAAAGAAGAGATAAAAGAGGCGGTATTTGATTGCGGTTCGGATAGAGCCCCGGGGCCAGATGGTTTCAACTTCAGATTCATCAAACATTTTTGGAGTTATCTTGAAGACGATTTCCTAAAGCTGTTTAACTGGTTTCACGAGTTTGGAATTATTAACAAAGGTTGCGGCTCCTCATTTATAACTCTTATCCCTAAAAACAAAACTCCTACGGGGCTTAAAGATTATAGACCGATCACTTTGGTAGGAGTTCTTAGTAAAATCATATCGAACGTATTAGCGCTTCGGATCAAGAAGGTGTTGGGGTCGGTTGTTTCTAACACACAATCAGCTTTCCTCAAAGGTAGATTTATTTTAGACGGCCCGTTAGTGATTAATGAGACTATGGGATGGTTAAAAAAGAATGGTAAAAAGGCTTTCTTGTTGAAGTTAGATTTTGAGAAAGCTTATGATAATGTAAACTGGGGATTTTTATTATCGGCTCTTGATCAAATGGGTTTCCCAGGGAAATGGTGTTTGTGGGTGAAAGGGATTCTAGAGTCGGCTCGTTCTGCGGTCTTGGTTAATGGGTCGCCTACTATCGAATTCCAATGTCAAAAAGGAGTTCGTCAAGGTGACCCATTGTCTCCTTTTTTGTTCCTTATAGTTATGGAAGTTCTTCATTGTTTTATTGATAAAGCAGTGGCGGAAGGGATGGTTAAAGGTATTCGGTTTGATGAAGGAACATTGAACCTTTCTCATTTGTTCTACGCAGACGATGCGCTATTAATAGGGGATTGGTCTAAAAATAACTTGATATCGGTGGCTAGAGTACTTCGGGTGTTTCATTTATGTTCAGGTTTAAAGATTAACATCCAAAAGTCATTATTATATGGGATAGGTGTAGAGGATATGGAAGTCATGGGGATGGCGGAGGCGATCGGGTGTCGTGTGGGTAGTATACCGTTTGAATATTTGGGGATTCGTGTGGGAGCTAACATGAATAGGATTTGTCATTGGGAGCCGGTGGTGGATACGGTTAAAAAGAGACTATCTTCTTGGAAGGCGAAGACACTATCTATGGGAGGCCGTCTTACTCTTATTAAATCGGTATTGTCGAATATCTCCATTTATTATTTGTCTTTTTATAAAGCCCTGGTTGCGGTGATAGAGAAGATGGAAAAACTAATGAGAAATTTCTTATGGTCGGGTTCTAGTGATATTAAGAAAATGCATTGGGTTAACTTCACAACAGAATGTGAAGGCTGTCTTTGATGCAGCCATTAAAGTGGTTCTTCAGCCACCAAAGCAAAAGAAGAAAAAGAAGAGAAAGGGTCAAAAGGGGTGCTCAATATTGTGATTTCCCAAACAAAGTGAAAAATGAACCATGTGGTGCTAATTACCTTTCTAAGGTATCTGATAATTGCTCACTATTCCTTTTAATGTCTCAAGAAAACAAGTTGTACTGTGCTAAGTATGAAATAGTTTGGAGGTGTTTGTAAGCTCATATGTATATTGTTGGGGGTATTTTTGGTATCTGTAGTTTGCTCTGTTTGGGGTGAAATCAATTTGGTGTGGTTTTTGTAACCCTAATTATATGTTTAATGACAATTACCTTGTTTTATTACTACCTAATTCTTTAGGCGAGATATGGTACACTTGCACATCTCTGAGCACATGATAGAGGATAGGAGTGAGTGGAGACGTAGAATTAAAATTAAGGACTTTTAGTGGTTTCTGTAGCTAGGAAATGACTTTGTTTACTTGTTACGGGGCCTGATGTGTATGTAGTACGCTTGGACCTTTTTAGGGGAAACTTGCTGCTTTCCTGATGCATGCTTGTTCATTTTATACTTTCTTTTGGTGATATTTTAATGTTTGTTGTATGATGTGTGCTGTACCATATACCATATATCATATATCGTACGTTTGATTATATGTTGATTCGCTAGCGTTATAGCTTTTGTATCGAGCCAGGGGTCTCTTTGGAAGCGGTCTCTCTACCTATCTGGATAGAGGAAAGACTTGCCACCACCTACCCCTCCCAGACCCTGCTCTTGAGTGGGATATACTGGGTTTGTTTGTTTGTTTGTTTCATTGGGTTTCTTAGGAGATTATTACTTCTCCTAAGAAACACGGGGGCTTGGGTGTGGTTAGGTTGTCGGATATGAATTTGGCCTTGCTCGCAAAATGGGCATGGAGGTACAAGATGGAAAAGGATGCTATATGGAGGAAGTTTATTGAAGGTTTACACAGTGGCAGGGGCCATTGGACTTTTCTTCCTTTAAAAAGATCTTTGCCTGGGTGTTGGAAGGTGATAGTAAATTTGGTGGGTAAAACGAAAGCTGATAACAAGTGCATGCAACAAATCCTTAAAGGGGTGGTTGGGAATGGTAGTAATATTCGGTTTTGGTATGATTATTGGGTGGGGGATACTATCTTAATGGAAAGGTGGCCTAAATTATATAAGCTAGAAAGGAATAAAAGTTATTTGGTTCGGGACAGATTCGAGAATAACATGGCTGTTGCCAGCTTTGTTTCGAGCTGGAGACGACACCCGAAATCAGTGGTAGAGCTTTCAGAAATGCAGGACATGGAGCGCTTGTTGATGGGGCAGCGGCTTTCGGATCAGCAGGACTGTTGGTCCTGGACCACGGCTACGGATGGCATTTTTTCAGTTAAGAAGTGCAAGAATTGGCTTCAAGGGGATCGAATTGGACCGGCCCATCTTTTGGTTAAATGGGAGGATTGGGTCCCGCTAAAGGTATTTTTGGTTGCTTGGAGAATGGCCAAGGATAGGATGCCTACTCGTTCGGCATTAATCCAAAGGAATGTGCAGATTCAAGATGTGACGTGCCCTTTATGCGAGTTTGGCCAAGAAGATGTTAAACATTTAATGGTTGATTATGGTTTCTCCTATGGCGTATGGTGTGGTATTTGTAAATGGTGCAAAATTGATCCGGTCTATGCTTTTATGTTTGAAGATTGGCTTATGCTATATAGGAATGTGCACAGAGGGAAATGGAGGAAAAAGATTGTTCGAGGCATTGTGATGATTACCATTTGGGCGATTTGGAACACTAGGAATGAAAAAGTTTTCCAAAACAAATCCAAGAAGATTATGGAAGTTGTGGCGGAAGTGAAGTCCAAGACGTTTTTGTGGATTAAATATAGATCAAAGTTTAAGGATATTGTATGGTTAGATTGGTCTAAAAACCCGTTGTATATGTGTATATAGTTTTTGGCGGCTCTTGTCTTTTTAGGGCCTGCCGGTGTTAATGAAAGTTTCTGTTAAAAAAAAAACAATACTGAGTAATAAGTAGTAAGAATCCTTTTCATTAAACTGATATCCTAGGCCCATTAATTTCACCCCCAAACCCTCCCCCTCTTGGTTAGAAAAATAAAAAAAATAAACAATAGAAGTAAATATAAAATTATGCTCATGTTGATGGAGACTTTGTTCTTTATATACATTTTAGACTTCCAAACTTTTGTTCATCTCATTTTCTTTTCTTTTCACACGCTTAAACGTTCTAGTTTGTGCTTTCTCTTCTAAATCTAGCTAACTCTTCTAAACTACAAACCATCTTCTTCCTTTTTCCATATTCTTAGTAGAATATGTCCAAGGCAACAATTTAATTGTTCATATATTAAGATTTAAAATCTTGTTTCTTTATGATGAGGGTTTTTAATAGGTTTGCTTGGAGTTTGGCATCGGCCATATGTCTTTTGTCGATGTTGAACAACTTCCATGGAAGAGGAGGAGCTATGGCATTCCACGACATTCATCGTAGATATGAAATTGATAATGTCCAGGAGGTTAAGCAAGTTTATAGAACTGGTTATCACTTTCAACCCAAGAAAAACTGGATGAACGGTATCTCTCTCTTTCATTCATTGTTAATAATGTATAAATACATAGTTGCATTTGATTGTAGGATCACTCTATAGTATATAACTCTTTGTCTCATAGTTTGTCACTATTATAATAAATTCCTGAGTTATCATTTTTCCTAAGTTTTGTTCTCTCTATGTTTTGTTGTTTTGCATTTCATGTTATGTCGTAAAAATAGTATTAAGGGTTAATGGATATTTAAAAAGGTAAAGAGCCGGCCTTGTTTGAAGTTTATTAGTTATATAAATTTATATAATTCACGAGAAAGGTGAAATGCGTGTTGCTTTCTTGATGCAAGTTTGAGGTCCGTGATAGAAGTTAGTTTTATGTTAATGCATGCTTTTTGATACTTGTCAAATTATATGTAGGTTAAATTTATTCAACAACAATATGTTTGCTCTAAAGAGCAAGTAATTAACTTCTATTTACAAGAATATCAACAACTATCATGTGTATATATTATAATTATAATTATAATTATATCTTGATGATCATATTTTCAAAGACATCAAACGTGGCGTGAAGATTTTCAAGAGATTTTGGTGTCAATACTTACATGCGTTAAGCATAAAGGAAAATTCACGTATCTAGATTGAGGTTATTGAAGTGGCTTTAATTTTAGTTTTTTTTATGTAATATTGTCTCGCTAGCTCTGCCGCTAAGTTTTTTAGTAAAATTTTTCGTTAGAAATAGAAAAGAAAAAACTAATCATGTTTATAAAAACAATCTGCACTATTCATGTGCGTCTTATAGGTTAATTATTCATCACATCGTTGTCCTCGTCATAAGCGCTAATCTAAGTCAATGCCCTCGAAATTTAATCCGTAATAAAACAAATATATTTTGGACCTATTATGACAAGTGTTTGAAATATATGATTTTATCATTCAAGATTCTTTTTTTTATTTTGGACCAACACAAACTTTGTTTCATTCGCCACATATCATATGCCAAACAAGTTACTTGGCACCAAAAAAACACACCAGATTATATCAAGGTTTAAAAACTAACAAACCACATAACTCATAAAACATTCATGATTAAACAGAACGCGTATGAACCTAGGTAAAATTAAAATTCTTCCAATCTTTCCTAGTTATATGCAATTGTTTAGATATGCTCTTAGTCCACAAGAATCCCAACGCCTTCATCTCTTCTTTTACTCTATGTATTGACGCCCCCTTGTTGTTAAATATTAAGTCGTTACGCATGTTCCAGATACACCATAATTCAATCAATACAACAGCTTGAAACATCTTCTTCTTTTTCTTCTATCCGGGAAAGACCATATGCATATCTATCAAATCTCTTATCCATTCTAATTATATAATCAATAGGTCTTTAACAACTAAAATAAATGTTAAACTTCACTTATTCAAGATGGAACAAGTTGTCTGCCAAAAAAAATAATAATAAGGATAGGTTCAAGTCTAAAAAGGATTTTTAACCACTCATAAAGTGGTTCAAACGAAGTTCAATTGAACTCAATCCAGTGATATTAAAACCGGTTTGTCAAACTTTACGATCTTAACTTTTAGGATTTATCTTTTGGATTTAAACTTGTAAGTAGGTTTTAAAACTTTTATGTTTTCAACTCATTGTGTCTTTTTTATTCATGATCGTGTTTTTCTCCTCGTTAATGTGTCTTATAGCTTGTGATGCTTTTCAATGGTTTTTTTTTTTTTTTTTTTTTTTTTGTTATTGTTGGTGGTGGTGGTGCATGTCATTGTGTTATTTTTACACTTCTTAGAATAAGATGTCTTTTTGCTATAAGCTTACTCTAAAAATATATCATTTTTATTTTTCTGTGTTTATGTAACTAGTAGTTCTAATTCCATCTAAGTGCTAGTTATCTATTCTTTACTAATACTAGATTAAAAGATTAATTTATTACATTGATTGAATAAAAATTATTGAATTATATATACAAGAGTTTTGGTAATAAAAATCTAGGACTTAGAAACATAAACTATTTATTATGTTCAGAAAAAGAAGCAATAAAAATAAATGATAATTAAAGATTAGGCTTTAAGAAACAAAAGTGAAAAACAAACTAATAATCAGGTGAGGAAATAGTAGGCGAGAAGAAACAAACCGGAACTCATAAAATTGTGACAAGTTATGTATAATATATATTTTTTATTATATAAAAATGATAATTTTTAATTTAAATTAAACTAAATTTTAGGATCAAAATAACACTAAGGATATAGTTTGTCTAAAATTAAATTACTGTGTGTATCAAACTATATTATTGTCTCGGATAAGATCTAACCCAGCTGTTATCATTTTTATGAATTTTTTATTTTCATATTTAACATTTAATATCAGTCTCTTTGTTATTATCAAGACGCAAGTATGAATTTGCTTTCAGATTTACCCACCATATGTACTAAACTAATGTTTTTTTTGTGATTATTTTATATAAATCCATTTTTTATATCTAATTAAACTAATGTTTTTATTGCATGATATCGATGTGGGGCACAATTATATTCAACCAACGTAGATCCAAATGGTAAGCATATTTTCTAATGCTAATGATTTACAATTACATATTTGTTAAGTTGTTAATTTTATAACTTTGATTTGCTTTCTTTTCTTTCTTTTTTTTCATATAAACAGCACCTATGTACTACAAAGGATTTTATCATTTGTTTTACCAATACAATCCAAAGGGTGCTGTGTGGGGTAATATTGTGTGGGGGCACTCGGTGTCAAAGGATTTGATAAATTGGCTCCCTTTGGAGCCAGCAATTGTACCCTCAAAACCATTCGATAGATATGGTTGTTGGTCAGGATCTGCTACGATCTTACCAGGTAATAAACCCGTAATCATATATACCGGAATTATTAATGAAAAACCAGAACCCGGCCACCAAGTTCAAAACTACGCCATACCTGCCAACTATTCAGATCCCTACCTTCGAAAGTGGATCAAGCCCGACAACAACCCAATCATCAAGCCAATACATGAAAATGTTTCATCTTTTCGTGATCCTACGACAGCTTGGTTCAATAATGGTCATTGGAAACTTATTGTGGGCAGTAAGAGGGACCATAGAGGCATTGCCTATTTGTATAGAAGTCGAGATTTCATTAAGTGGACCAAGGCAAAACATCCATTTCACACAAAAAAGAAAACTGGTATGTGGGAATGCCCAGACTTTTACCCAATATCATCTCAAGGTACAAATGGGTTTGACACTTCAACATCAGGGGATGACGTTAAATATGTTCTTAAGCTCAGCCTAGACATGACTCGGTTTGATTATTACACGATCGGAACTTACAACCTTGTTAAGGATAAATATATCCCGGATAACACATCGATTGATGGGTGGGCAGGGTTAAGGTATGATTATGGAAACTTTTATGCCTCTAAGACATTCTTTGATCCAATCAAAAAACGTAGGATTTTGTGGGGTTGGGCTAACGAGTCAAGCACTAGAAGTGAAGATATTGCCAAAGGATGGGCCGGAATTCAAGTAATTATATCGATACCTCTATGTGCATTATTTCTTTAATTTTTAATTGAAAACTTACTTGAATATTTATTGATGTAGCTTATTCCACGCAATGTCTGGTTGGACCCTAGTGGACACAAATTGCTACAATGGGCGGTTACCGAATTGGAAACTTTAAGGAGTCAAAAGATAGAATTAACTAATCTGAAACTCAACAAAGGTGATACCATTGAAGTCAAAGGCATTAATGTAGTACAGGTTTGTATCGAGTTATATTTGTAGAATGTTTTGTATATGAGATGATTGATTGGTTATTTGTTTTTAATATGATATGAATGCAGGCCGATGTTGATGTGACTTTTATGTTTACAAGTTTGGATAAAGCTGAGTTATATGATGAAAAATGGGGAAAATTTCCTCCGGAAGATCTTGCTAAAAGTATCTGCGGGATTAAAGGTGCAACTGTACAAGGTGGGCTAGGGCCATTTGGGCTTCTTGCGCTTGCTTCAAGTAAGCTTGAAGAGTATACACCTGTTTTCTTTAGAATATTCAAGACAATTGACGAAAAACATAAAGTGCTATTTTGTTCTGATGCCACCTCGTAAGCATTCTCTCTTAAGATTTTTAAGTAGATCAAAAAAGTAGAGTGTGACTAATACTTGTTTTGATTATATAAACAGTTCCTCGTTAAACAAAAATGAATACAAGCCATCATTTGGAGCCTTTGTGGATGTTGATCTAACAAAAAAGAAGCTCTCTCTTAGAAGCCTCATTGATCACTCCATCATAGAAAGTTTTGCGGAGGGAGGAAGAATAGTTATCTCATCCAGAGTTTATCCAACACTAGCAATCAATAAGAATGCAGATTTGCATCTATTTAACAACGGCTCTGAAATCATAACAATTGAAAGACTGAACGCCTGGTCAATGAAGACGGCTCATATCAACTAGACTCGGTCATTTCATGTCACATCCTTAAAGGAGTAGAAAATAATTTTAATATTATGCAGTGTTGGAATAATTTCAAGAGTTAAAGAAGTGTTAAAAGTGCAGGGACTAGTTGTGATAGTTGTGAAAGTTTGGGGTTTTATTGTGTGTTTTTCTTTGTATGTTTTGGTTGTTAACAACGGTTAGTTGTTATATAATAACGATTAGAGTGATATGAAGATCATCTTCTTCTTCGTTTTGTTTTGTATTTTGCTTCAAGATTGAATAAAAGTTTTTCTTCACTTTCTTGATACCTAGTTCTACAAGTGGTATCAGAGCTTCGGTGTAGAAGAAAAGCTCGAACCCTGGTTCGAAGGACTGAACCGCGAAGGCATATGGGATTTCGATCAAGATCCGAAGGACTGGATCTCGATTCTGAGATAGGGAAGAAATACCACCGGCGTGAGAAGAAACGATAGCAGGATCCACCAGTCAACAGATTGTAACAGTACGTGATCCCGTTACAATCCCCCTTCAGTGTCCCATGCTCACAACCACAAATTACTCGATTTGGGCTGTGAGATTGAAGGTAATCTTCAATGTTCACGGCCTGTGGGAAGTGATCGAACCACCAGAAGGCTCCACGCCAGATGTGAAGAAGAATAACACCGCAATCGCGTACCTATTTCAAGCTATGCCGGAAGACCTAGTTCTTCAGGTAGCAAGTCTAACCTCTGCCAAAGACATTTGGAATTCTCTGAAAATGCGGTATGTAGGCGAAAGCAGAGTCAAGAAGGCTAGATTGCAGACGCTCAGAAATGAGTTTGAAAACCTCAAGATGAAAGACGGAGAAACCATCGACGATATTGCAGGACGAATTACTGTGATTTCTTCGAAGGCGAGTGAGCTTGGTGAACCATTAGTGGAGGCTGCATTGGTAAGAAAATTGCTTGATGTGGTGCCAGATCGATTTATTCAAATTGTGGCATCAATTGAGCAATTTGTGGATCTGGATACCCTGAAATTGCAAGAAGCAATCGAGCGTTTGAAGGCGTTTGAAGAGAGAACCGGAATGAAGAACAAACGCAACCAGGGTAAAGATGATCAGTTGTTACTCACATACTCCGAGTGGTCTGCCAAACAGAAGAGCTCAGATCAAAGAGGTAAGTCAAGATCAAAACTCAACCGATCTACCCGTCCCGCCAAGACTGGAGACCTGCCTAAAGATCGGGAAACAACCAACTCAAGGTCGAAGTCAGCAAGAGATCGACAGACAAAAGATAAGTCACGCATCAAATGTTTCAAATGCGCGGAATATGGGCATTATGCCTCGGAGTGTTCGACCCAAAAGACCAAAGACGACGAGTCCAATCTGACCCAAACTGTTGATGATGGGCCGGCATTACTGATGACGACAGTTCAGAACAATCCAAAGGAGTTGGTATTCTTGAATGAGTCAAGACTCGACCCCTCTAAATTCAAAGAGGAGTCTGTGGATCAAGATACTTGGTATCTTGATAATGGCGCCTCGAACCACATGACTGGCAACAGAAAAGCCTTCTCCATCCTAAATACAGATGTGGGTGGCAACATCAGATTTGGAGATGGTTCCACAGTCGTAATCGAAGGGAGAGGCTCAGTGGTTCTGAACTGTAGGAATGGGGAACACCGAGTGCTATCCGATGTCTACTACATCCCTATGTTGAAGAACAATAGACTCAGTTTAGGATAAGCAACTGAGGGAGGGTGCAAAATAAAGATGAAAGGTGACCAACTGTGGCTGTATGAGAAGGATGGAAAACTTCTAATCCAAGTCAAAAGATCAAGTAAGCGTCTCTATAAGGTACCATTGAGGATAGCTACTGCAGCCTGCTTCCTCAGTCATGCACAAGATCCAGCGTGGATGTGGCATGGAAGGTTGGGCCACTTGAACTTTGATGCATTAAAGGAAATGACAACAAAGGGGTTGGTTAGAGGAATCCCCATAATAAAGAAGCCACTACAAGTCTGCACAGCCTGCCTAGCTGGTAAGCAATTTCGGTCACCTTTCCCCACACACACTATATAGATCAGGAAAGCCCCTAAAACTGATTTGTATGGATGTGTGTGGTCCAATAACACCCAACACATTAGCAGGAAACAAATATTTCATGCTAATTGTAGATGATTGTACAAGATTCATATGGACATTCATGTTAAAGTCAAAAGACCAAGCCTTCGAAACATTCAAGTCATTTAAAAGTGGTGTAGAAAATGAGACAGGGCTGAAAATAAAATCTTTAAGGTCTGATAGAGGGGGAGAGTTCACCTCAAAGGAGTTTAATAAGTTCTGTGAGGTTGAAGGGATCAAAAGACATCTTACATCCCCTTATACTCCTCAACACATTGGTATTATGGAAAGAAGAAACAGATCAGTTCTAAATATGACAAGAAGCTTGTTGAAGGCCATGGAAGTTCCTCAAATCTTATGGGCAGAAGCACTGAGGCATTCAGTCTATATATTGAACAGAATACCCACAAAAGCATTACATAATACCACCCCCTATGAAAGGTTGAAAGGGAGAAAGCCCAATTTGCAACACTTGAGAACCTTTGGTTGTGTAGGCCATGTAAAGGCTGTGCAACCACATCTCAAGAAACTTGCTGATAGGAGTCAACCTACGGTTTACATGGGAGTGGAAGAGGGGACTAAAGCGCACAGAACGTTTGATGTGCACAACAATAAAGTGGTGATCAGTAGAGATGTGCAATTTGAGGAAGAAAGAAAGTGGAATTGGTCCCAGTTTCTGAAAGGGAAAGAACAAGGTGGTCCAGGTCAAGTTCCTTATGAGTTCTATGTACAAGAGGAAGGTGATGTCTTCAATGCTGATGATGTCTTAGATGGTCCTACATATGATGGTGTCTTGGATCCTACACAGAATGCAATTAATGAATCAAGTAGCTCAGGTGGTCCAGGTGATGATGAAGCTACGGTTCAAGAGCAAAATGAACAGGATCAGACAGGAGTGAGAAGGTCAGGGAGAACATCAGTGCTACCTTCAAAGTTTAATGACTTTGTTCTAGATGAAAGAATGAAATCTAAAGCAAGTGGTGTGGAAGAAAATAAAGGTGTTGAGCTGCTATTAGCTCAAGTGGGAGAGCCAATTTCTTATCAAGAAGCAGCAAACTCCAGAGTGTGGAGGTTGGCAATGGATGAAAAGATTAAAGCAATAGAAAGAAATCAGACATGGAATTTAGTTGACCTCCCACTACATGCAAAGCCCATAGGGCTAAAATGGGTCTTTAAACTAAAACGTGATGCAGAAGGAAAAATAACCAAGCACAAAGCTAGGCTTGTTGCTAAAGGTTATGTGCAACAGCAAGGCATAGATTTTGAAGATGCTTTTGCACCTGTAGCCAGGATTGAAACAGTTACGCTGATATTGGCACTATCTGCAAAGATGGGGTGGAAAGTGTATCATTTGGATGTAAAAGCAGCATTTCTGCATGGAAATTTGCAAGAGGAGGTGTTTGTAGTACAACCACAAGGGTATGAAGTAAAGGGGGCGGAACACAAAGTCTATAAGTTGACAAAAGCTCTTTATGGGCTGAACAGGCTCCAAGAGCCTGGAACAAGAGACTGGATGAAGTATTGAAAGAATTGAAGTTTAGAAAATGTCAAAGAGAGGCTACAGTGTATGTGAGAAATAAAGATAAGTCTCTACTAATAGTGGGAGTTTATGTGGATGATTTGATAGTTGCTGGAAGTAGTATGAAAGAGGTGGATGATTTCAAACTGGAAATGAGATAAAAGTTTGCGATGACAGATTTAGGGATCTTATGCTACTACTTGGGCATTGAAGTGTCTCAAAGAGGGGATGGTATATGTGTTAAGCAGGCAGGTTATGCTCAAAAACTTGTAAAGTTGGTTGGTTTGGAAGATTGTAATGAAGCCAAGATTCCAATGGAACCAGGGCTGAAGTTTGTTGATTTGGAGGATGAGAAAGGGATTGATCCAACAAAGTATAGGAAGATAATTGGGTCTTTAAGATACCTGACACAAACAAGACCTGACTTGATGTATCCGGCTGGGTACATGAGTAGGTTTATGTAGGATCCTAAAGAGGAGCATTTAAAGGCCATTAAACACATTGTGAGATACATAAAAGGAAAGTTGCATTTTGGAATCAAGTATGGGTGTAAAGAAGGATAACAACTGGTTGGCTTCAGTGACAGCAACTACACTACTGGTGATGGAGATGGGAAAAGTACTTCTGGTAATGTGTTTTTCTATAATGGAAGTCCTATTTCTTGGAACTCACAGAAACAAAAGACTGTAGCTTTGTCTAGCTGTGAAGCTGAGTTCATGGCAGCCACATCGGATGCTTGTCAAGCATTGTGGTTGTAGGGTTTACTAGAGGAGATCACGGGTAAATTGCAAGAAACAGTTGTGTTGAAGGTGAACAACAAATCAGCAATTGCACTTGGACAACAAATCAGCAATTGCACTTATGAAAAATCCAGTGTTCCATGGTAGATCAAAACATATAGATATTAAATACCATTTCATTCGTGATTGCATCAAGCATAATCAGATTCGAATTGAATTTGTCAGTGGTAGTATGCAAAAGGCTGACATTCTTACAAAGGCTTTGCCTAGAGTGAAGTTGCAGTTGAACAATTTTAAATAAGTACGTGGAACAAGAATAACTTATGTTTTATCGAACTAGTTGTTATTTGCTTTCTTTAATATAGAAATACAACATCCAATTCTTGGCCTTGGTATACAATCAAAACGTAAGATGAAAGAAAAGAAACAAGAAAGTGGCCTTGATAAAGCTTACAATTTGATTAACTTGGTGAATAATATTCATTAGAAGTTTAGTTGCTTTTTTGATGTAATAAATAAATATTGATGATTATTTACACTAATTAGAATAATAAGCATGCGTTTCGCGACGGGACAAACTACGCAAAGAGAATGGTTGGAAATTACAGTGCTTACTTTCTCAATATTATTGAAACGTACATGTCACCAATCTAATGTAAAACTATTGGATAACCAGAAGATAAACCAAAATTTACCACTTTACATTTTATTTTGTTAAATATTCAAATTAAATATAATATTAAGTTTAGTTTGAAGTTATATATATATATACTAAAACCATAAAGAAATTTCAGCTAAACAAGAAATTAAAAGAAAACTCAAAAAAATAGAAAGAGAAGAAAAAAAAAAGAAAGAAAAAAATTAAAAGAAAAATCTGAAAAATAAAATAAGTAAAATAAAAAATAACAATTAAAAATATATACATGTATTTGAGTAGTATGGGGGAGACCCAAGTCTTGAACCTTTAAACCATGTATACGTCTATAACCAATCAAAATTTTTTGTAACGGTTAATTTAATCACTAACGTGACACTTGCTCACCCCGGTCATCTTTATTACTCGAGTATGAAACATTTAGGACATTAGGCTGACAAGTCTACAAAAGAAAGCTCATACGTCTCCATCACTCTCGACCCTGATACCACACTAAAAAACACTTAAGTGAGTGAAAACCTGATGTCCCAAAATGGAAACCCTCACCCCTTTTTTTGTCACTATGGGACTTGAATCTCAAAATATCCGTATTATAATAAAATCATTGGTTATAACTCATCCAACTATGATTTTGTTTAAGATTTACACCTTCATATATTTGATTTTACCTAAACCCTTATAAAAC
Source organism: Flaveria linearis (assembly GCA_024085815.1). Taxonomy (NCBI): domain Eukaryota; kingdom Viridiplantae; phylum Streptophyta; class Magnoliopsida; order Asterales; family Asteraceae; genus Flaveria; species Flaveria linearis. The sequence goes on from CM044005.1 coordinate 76,697,135, forward strand.
AATAACTAAATCAATTCTTGTTGCATGAAAGGCTATCACTCGACGGTCTCTATAGTACAAGGAACTAAAGTAACCGCTTTAGTTTTTAAAATTTTAAGAACGCATGAATTGAGCTATACATGGGATGATCCATCAATTTTTATGTTTTTAGAGATAAATGAGGGTATATGACAAGATGATTGAAGGTTTATTTATTAGGCTCTAGTAATTCTTTTAAAAGAAAGGAAGTGTTGTTAATGAAAAATAATGTTGTTGATCTATGAAGAGGATGAAGTTATCAAAAACTCAAGGATTCAACACTGGGTGTCTGCCAAGTACTGAACCACTGTCGATTACCACTGAAAGTGATGAACTGCTTACTGACTATTATCAGCACTCAAATGGATGAGTTGCTAATCAACTGCTGCACTAGACAAGTCTGCCTGTACAGAAGTATATTAGCGGTTGCTGTTTTTTAACCTTTTGAAGATAACATAGTACTGGATCTGCTAAGTTTTGATGTACCGATTGTCTGTCTATGTTGTACATATATTTTTCTAAACCAGGAATAGATACAAAGTGATTTATTATTTGTGTTTAGGTTTCTTTGTATAAATACCTCTCACTTGTATAGTTTTGAGCTTAGCTTGTTAGCGGACATGTTATCTGCTGGTAACTCATTGTACTAAGAAAATATTAATCAAGTGAATACATTGAAAGAATATTTTGTGTCATTATTAATACTCAAAAGTATCTGTGTTTGTGAAGTAAGATAGTTGACTTAGATTCCACATTTGTCATCTACCAATCACTAGAAAAGTCTTGTTAGTTTATAACCCGATCCAACAAATATGTACGTGATGATGATAATATATTGATACATATTAGTTCTTGTTTGAGAATAAAACCACTAGCATAGCTTAGTGATAAAAATGTATGCTTTTAATTTAAAAGGTGTTGACATAGAGTATATTAGGTGTAAAGTAAATTCGGGTTGTTAAAAATAAATAATTAACGTAAAATCTATAACATATAATAAAAGAAAGTTTTTTTAAGACACGTGTCATCATTTTAGCATATCAAATGACACGTGTCATCATTCTAGCATATCAAAAAAATAATTTTCCCGCCTCTCTCTCATAATAAATAAATACGAAAATTTTAAAAACAATCAATTTAACTTTCCTTTTTTATGAAAATATGTTAAAACAAATATATTTATATTTGTGTTTATTGTCTCTCTTATATTAAATTATAATATTGTAAATAAGTAAACTAAACTATTAAACATCTAAAATATAAATATTATTATTTTAATAATTTTTTAATACATACTAAATTATATGATTTTAGACATACTTTATCATTAAATATAGAGTAATAATTTCTAATTTTATTATCGGTTATAACTTTTAAATACTCATTATATTTTTATTTCACCAATGACAAACAACATTTAGAAAATAAAATACTATAAAACTAATGATTTTAATATATTTTATTTATTCCACTCATGTGATACATGGGCTATAACCTAGTAAATAATAAAGAGATGTTTTTTCTTTTATAAAAAACGGATCGATTTCAAGTTCGCTTTAAGACCGAAAATATATTGAGTCGCCGTTCCTCATCACCTAACCGACATGTTGTTTACTATAATATAATTATTTGATTAATATTTAATAAATTGATTAAAGTTTGAAACTATACAATATATAAACATACATCATAGTTTACTTTATTTAAATAATTTCAAAATAACAACTATTATACAAAGAAGCATGGTTTTTTTAACAAGAAGCAAGAGGGATCCGAAATCTTAAATATTAACCATTAGCGGCGACAAGTCGTCACTAAAAGTATTAGCGGCGACTTTTGGGGCTAATAGCGGCGACACATGTCGCCGCTAATGATAAAAAATTTTGTAGTGTGTTAACATGTCAAACAACGTTTTTAAACTAAATTATGGTAGACAGTATCAAACCTATTTCACGAACTCAAGTGAAATTTTAGTTTAGGTATTCCAGTAAAAAAATTTTTGTTATAGCAATTATCTTTGAAAAAAAGTTTTGATGATCGGGCATCTGGAACAATCAAAAATCAAAGATGATCCTATTTTATTCACGGGTATGATGGAAGATCGGAGAACAAGTCACGGAGATGTTTAAAGATTATTTGAAATTTAAAATCCTTTACTTTTGTTGATTTTTATTTGTTTTCTTTTAAAATGTAACAAACTCTTAAAACTAAGGATGCCTAGGTCATAAAAATAATTAATTTTTTGATTAAAATATTATCGGTGAGACCTTATAAGCTCTTGAGACAGTCGGTCGATTTTCTGCTCGACCCATTCATTTCTAAAACTTTGAATAAAATCATTCATTTGAGTCATTTTATTGTGATTTCTCATGCATTACGTTTGTTCCTAGTAATAAACTAATAACTTAAAATTGGTGGAGTTTAACAACTATATTCATTAATTTATACGTATATTATCTACTTTTAGGTGAAATTTATTCTTTTCGCCTTACTTGATACAAATTACTTAATAAAGATTCTCGTAATCAATTGTTACTAATCTATGATAATAAATGATTACATGTGATGACACATGTTATCAACAGATTTCACCTCACAAAAACTTTCCCGTCTAAACTTCTTTTAACAAATTTTCTGCAAATATTGTTATATTTCTTACTTGAAGTTTTTATATTATTTTAACTTTTTTGTACGAGAAGTGTTATTTTTATTTTTTTAACTACCTCAATCACCACCAACCATTTTAGGGATTTTGAACCTATGAGATGTCAATCATCTCAAACCTTGTATATGTTACTTGATGTTACGTCTTTGATCTGAAATGTTTGTTTGGTTATGTTACAGCCTGTCTGCAGAGAAATATCCTCATAACAAAATGCTTGGCACTCGTGAATTTGTGGATGGAAAGGTATAATGCTATAATAGCTCCTGCTATGCATGATGATATGACATATCTGTGTGTGTGTCTTTTTCTCGGCTGATCATCTTTGTAACTTTGCAGCATGGGAAGTATGAGTGGTTGACTTACAAACAAGTGTACGACAAAGTGATACAGGCTGGGAATTCTATCCGTGCTTGTGGAGTTGAGCCGGTAAGTTTCCTTATTGTAACTATAACGGCATCAAAAGGCGACTGACATTGGTCCAATTTTTGTTTCAAGTAATAATTTCTTTGCAAAAAAACAACAACATAGTTTTAGAAAAAAAAACAGATACCAAACTTGCAAGACTTTCAACTTAAGGTAACTCTAAAAAAATGATGACATAGAAGCTGATTTGTTGATGAAATATCTAAACTCATCAACTGACGCACCCAAGAAAGAGCTGTCCAAAGCAGCCCAACATCAATGGTTCTAATTCTTGATCTGCCTCCAAGAGTTGACCTTGTACTTAACCCTGATTATCTTAAAACATTTTATGAAGACACTCAATTAGACCAACACAGACACCATCTTGACAAACTCTTAGATGTTAAACCTTACTTCTCATCATCACTTTGCATTCGTTCATTTGTCTCCCGACTGCGATTCTGGTGCGTATAGAAGCAGAACAACTTGAGGAAATGATCAAAACTTATGTCGGCCCGATTGCAAAGGAAGTGTTGAAAACTTGGTTGGATGTTTGTGCTTTTAGAAACAGGATGGTTGGTGAGAGTGAGGCAGATTATTTGAAAAAAGAGACGGGATGAGTAAAAGCAAGACGATTGAAATCGATCTGGGGTCAAACCTGCCGAGGCTATTCGGGCAAGAAATGGCTAACCGTGTGAAGCTCTACGTACTATGTCATGTTTCGAAATAATTTATACATCTCCATTTAAAAACATACACCATAACCTTAAACTTTCTCCAAAAACATTGCCTTGTTCATTATGGAATAAATATTAGCTTCACGACCGCATCATAATTCCCAACCATAAAACTACAACATCAACGTTCATTACTACACCGTACCTTAATTCATTTAAAAAGACGTAAGCGCTGCAACGCGCGCGGGCACCCACTAGTAACTTAAAATTGGTGGAGTTTAACAACTATATTCATTAATTTATACGTATATTATCTACTTTTAGGTGAAATTTATTCTTTTCGCCTTACTTGATACAAATTACTTAATAAAGATTCTCGTAATCAATTGTTACTAATCTATGATAATAAATGATTACATGTGATGACACATGTTATCAACAGATTTCACCTCACAAAAACTTTCCCGTCTAAACTTCTTTTAACAAATTTTCTGCAAATATTGTTATATTTCTTACTTGAAGTTTTTATATTATTTTAACTTTTTTGTACGAGAAGTGTTATTTTTATTTTTTTAACTACCTCAATCACCACCAACCATTTTAGGGATTTTGAACCTATGAGATGTCAATCATCTCAAACCTTATTTAATCATTTAAACTTTTCAAACCTTATTTAACCATTTAAACCTTATGATCACAAATCCTTATTTTATATAATTGATTTAAAATAAAAACGATAGAGTTTAAATATATTTGTTTGCATATTTGAGTTATATTTTTATATAACTTTTAACTCTTCTAATACACGGGCTAATAACCTAGTAATTTTATAAAATATGACCAAGTATTGGTGTATAAAAAAGTATAAAGTTCGAAGATCTAACAAACCATGTCATTCCACATCAATAAGAGAAGAAAAACATATGCAAAAATATCATAAGCATGCACCCCATCTTGCATTACCTAACGTTCAAATTGCTATTTTTATGAACCTCTACATCAATAAAGAGGTGGAGGTTCCTCCAATATATGACATATCTTTCTCACGTAGGGGTTCAACTCCACTATTCTATGACACAGTCTTGTGATGTGGGATTACTATTCCTCACAACAAAAGACCTCAGGCTCAAGATCACTTCTTGCATCCTCAACCACGTCATCACCCGCGACGAGTGGGGTTGGTGTTTATTCAATGAGAAAATGTAATGTGGCCTATGGTTTGGCATCCTACTAAGCCAAATAAACGATTTCCACCGTGCTTGATGATATTTGCTGGGAGATCCTTGACCACCTACATTATGATGCTCTAGGCATTGGACCACCTAAAAGTTTTTTTTTGGTATAGTCATTTATTCGGGTCTTTGGATTTCTGTGAATTCAACGTTAGATTTCCTTATCTGGTCAAGATTTCTATCTCTAAAGTTCCAATTAAGAATCTCAAAATCACTAAATTGTCAAAACAAAACAATCAAAATAAATAATGAAATTCTAAATCCACTGAAGTTTCAATGAAGTTTATAGTTTTACAATTAATTTCAATTAAGTTTCAAGATTCAATCAACTAATCAGTTTCATGACAAATTCATAAAAACTAAAAGATTTTAGATTACAAATTTTAAAATAAATATAAAATCTAGATGTTGTATTAATATTTATAAGGTGTTTTCAAATTTGAAACATTCTTTATAATCATTCCAGATAACTAATTTTGTTAAAATATGTTAAAGCTTCTCTTTACGTAACTTGGGATGATTCGCAAAACAAAACACCCGAGTTAGGTTTCCAATAATGAATTGTTTAGAGGAGTGAGGACTCATCACCTAAACAACTTTACTACTTTACTATGTTAGAAATACATGTATTACATAAGATGAACTTCCAATCTTTTAATATCATTATTTTTTTCTCCTATTTAATTAAACCTATGTACGTAAGTGTAATTATTTTATGTTTTTATTTAAGTTTTTTTTATTATTGATTTAAAAAAAATACAATTATTGTCTTTCTATTTGTTTTTATTTTAACTTTTTCTTGCTTTTATACGTATCATTTTCTTTTTGATATGTTTATTAAAACTCTTAAAAGTTATAAAAATCTACATTGATCCTATGAAGAAACACAAAACGCTTATGTTAACATAACACTATTATATTTAATTTGTTTCAATTGCTCAAAATATGAAGTTTGAATAAAAAATCAGATTAATTATTAGGTATTTATCTTTTTAATTTTAAAAAAATTAACATATATAGAAGATGTGCATCTATTTTTCAATGTCAAAATAATTAGCCTTCACTATTTATTTAAGAATATAATGTTAAATAAGTAAATGGATTTAATATGTTTAAGCATAAATAATTAGAGAGATGGGAAACCACAAGTTGAATTTACTAGAATTCGACATGCGAAAGATAAAATTATTTATTTATATAATAAAAACATAGTTAAAGTATAGTTTTTTTTCTTCTGAAAATGGCTTGCGATGACAAGCTAACATCTTCACCACCATACCATTGATGCTAATGTAATAAGCACCACTACCACCTGTACCTCTAGACAACAATGCCCAGACCACCAGTCCCCGCTTTGTTGTCATGTCCATTATCAACAACATTTTCTTACAACACCCTAACTTTTAGTAAATAATAAACTAGTCTAGTAAAAATCAAGTTTATAAACAAGTTTCTATAAAATTAAGTTATGAGAAGAACTTATAGCACGTTAAAAATTATTGAGTTTTTGTAGTGTATTCAATAAAAGAAATATGTTGGACTCAACAAGTATATAAAAGGATAATGTTTGCCATAATCAAACATAATATGTTCAACATTCAAACAATCATTAACTAACACATACACATCATTAACATTCATAACATACACTAATTAAGTTTAAATTTTTTTTCAGGTTTGTAGATAAAATGAATTTTTGCTTAAGTGTCCACAACGGATGAGGATTTTGTCCATAGTGGGTAAACAAGAGTATGCAGCGGATGAAGAACACAGTCCAAGTGTCTATAGCGAATGAACAATCATACACAGCGGATGACCAAGTCCACAGCTGATGAATAGTCCACAACGGATGTTCATCCACAGCGGATGAACATTCCACAATGGATAACTACAAAGCAAACACACTAGTGTTCACAGGGACAACATCCAAGGCACAGCGGAAAAGTTGTTTAACTTTCACAGTGGACATCTTATCATCCACAGCGGACAACTAATCATCCACAACAGACGACTTATATACTTAGGATTATATGTATATTGTTTACATAAGTGTCACACCTCGGGCCCAAGGAGGGTGAGACGTCACAGACTGATAACAATCATGACAACGAAAACAAACCATCATAAGAGCACGCAAGGAGAGAAATCACGTGGCATTACCTTTTAATGTCAAAGCCGGGCTATAACAGTCTAGCCCATCATACAAAAGTACAGATTCATTACATAATCCCAAATGTTTAACCAACTACAAATCAAATTGTTTAAAATGTTTCCAATTCAAGTAATGCCATGGATAGTCATAATACTAGGTCACCCAAATCCGGTCCTCCGATCAAGCCACTTCCATTAGGGATTGCCTGAAACATGCTCAAAAAAATTTATGTCAACTAAAAAGTTGGTGAATTCAAGTGCTTAAATTTTAAAAAACAAAAGGACTCTTTAAAGTCCATAAGTTAATGTTGAAATCAAAAGTATCACTGTTGTGGGGTCACAATCAACCCTATATTCAGTCCCGACTAGCCTCTTCTAAAGTTGTGTTTAAACCGGTTAACCCTAAGGAAAACTGAGCCTTAAACAGTGCATCATACCTGCTGGATGGTTCACCATAGTATTTTATAAAAACCTGTTACATGACACAAACGATCACTCAGGATCTCAGTGGGGTACCCTTTCTATCCGGAAGGCACTGTGTGTGGGAGGTTTCCCAAGTAGATCTGCCCATATAGGACAAGCGGTTCACACAAGAATTAATGATTGTGATACAGTTAAGAGCAGGTTCAAACATTATCCATAACATATAAGTGTCAAACAATAGCACAATAATAATTTTAGTTTAACCCAAGCATGTTTCATCCTAAATTAATAGTAAAAAGGGAACACTAGAACTCACCTTAGGTAAATCAACAGTTCTTCAGTCACAGAAAAGATTCAAGTCCTAGCACCCTATGATCAAGAGTAAGCTATATGTTCTTAGACTATTGGAAGTGTAACTAAGCGTATTTTATGGTTATAAGTTCACATGGCTTCGTTTCTTAGAACGTTGCGTCAAAAAGTTTCTTTTTCAGGAAAGTTAGGGTTTTAGCATGTGAATGACAAGTTTTATGGTTCTTATAAATTTGTTTACATAATAATAAGTTAATAGTAGTTTCTAGTCATATAGTTACTGAAATTTAGTTATATTTACAGAATTTACACTTTGGTCCCTTAAGTTTCAAAATTTATAATTTTTACCCCAAAGTTACATTCTTTCTATTTCTTGACCCAATATGGTCCTTATTAGTTCCTAGGGGTTTTTATATTAATTTTAAGCTTGTTTAAACTTAATATTTCCTGATTTTATCTTAAGAGGTTTAAAACAAAAAAAATCAAGTTACCGGTTATGATAAGACCGTTAATTTAGGCATCTAGTTTTAAATCTTTTAATTCCAACCTATAACACTCAAGTATTACTTTTTAAAGACTTTTAACCAAGATTATAATCTGTTTTAAATGAAGTTTTTGGGTTATTTGAGTAAAAGCTTCGTTTTTAAACTAACCCATTAGATATCTGCTTTTACCCGAAACCGACACTCTAATCCACTTTCTTTCAACTTTCTACCCAAAATATCACTTTGAGGACTTTTAACTTACTGAAATGATATGGATTTATTGGTCTTATTCTTGTTACACTATTTTTTAAAAATTTATCCAAAAAACTCCCGGTTTAGGCTTATCTTTGTTAAATAAATTCATATAAATTACATATTAACCCAAAAATTCAAAACTAAAATACTTATTTTATGGCCTGAACTTTATAAAACTTGCAACTTGTTAGGTTTTGGCCATTTTTAGAGTTTCACCACCTTTCAGGTTCTTAAGGTGAACCCATTAAGTCCATAATACCTCACCTTTTTACATATTCCACATCTACCACGAGTTTTGTTATTATCACCAAACTACTGCATCAAAACATAAACTCATGGATTTTTGCATTACTAGCATCAAGGTTGCATTTAAGGGTGTTTTACACCATTTACACAAGTGTAATCATCATAGTTTGTGTTTAAACATCATTAAACCGTTTTGTAACATTAAACCTAGATTATTATTGTAAGGATATTAGTAAGGCTGATGCAACCCAAACACTTAAAGTCTTTCATGCATGCATGCATATGTACACTAAAGTGGAAAGCTTCGGAAGATTCACACTGAATTGGAAATTATTCCAAGTGTGAAATCTTCCGAAGCCAAGACTAATATATTCCGAAGCCAAAAGATGAAGTCTTCCGAAGCTTCAAGGACAAAATCTTCCGAAGCCAACCATTGAAGACAAATTTCTTCCGAAGACTTTTATATTACATGCTTTATATGATGTACTTTTTACCTAAAGCTGAACCACTTACCGCTGCCACTCTGATAAGTCACCAACCTTTTCATGAGTTGGTGAAAAGGTCCATGCTTTTGGTAAACTGTACATTGAGGTCTTGAGTCTGTAACTTTCCACTTTATGTACTTTATCCTTTTTATAATATATTAGGATGTGAGCTATGGCATGTCATAGTCACTAGTCAAAAGGCAATCTGCCTTTTGACTCTACATGGATTTTGTTGTCTAGTTCATGTATCTAGCTGGCCTTCAAAGTATGGCCGGTTGTAGGCTTTAGTATAAGTATTTTCTGCTCCTTGTAACTAAAAAAGTTTTGAGTTGAACTTTGTAAACCACTTTGTAAGGAACTAGAAGATCAATATACTTTAACCTTGAAAACCAACTGCTTGTGTATTGCTCTAGTTTTCTGTCTCATTTTACATCTTGTGTTTCTAAGTTCTCTAAACTCATTTTTTATCAGTTCCCCATTTGAATTGTTAAGTGTTGAAATACACTCTCCTCTTTGTGTTGTTGTGTTGTACAAGTGCATAACCCCTTCACCCGGTCCTGCAATTGGTATCAGAGCATCTCAGGCTCTTGATATAAGATCTCACCATCTTAAGATCCCTCACACATACAAAAATACTTAACCCTTAAAATGGCAGCTATCTCCAAAGCTGATATGAAAACTGGAACCATGACAAAGTCCCTACTGATCACTCTTGATAACGTTGACACTTGGTGCCAAAAAATGGAAGGTTTCATCAAGTGTCAAGACTCAAGAATGTGGGAATTAGTTGTCTCTGTACCTTACATACCAAAAACCCCTTCAGCTGCTGCTGGAGGTGGTATGATCCCTAAGGTTATGGCTGACTACTCAGAAGAAGATAGAAAGAAAGTATAGATTGATCAAAAGGCCATGACTGCCCTTCAGACTGCTCTTCCAAACTCTATATACAGAGGTTTCAAGAAATGCAAAACAGCTAAGCAGTTATGGGATGCATTGAAACTAAGGTATGAGGGTTCTACTGAAGCCAAGGAAAACAAGAAGGATCTTCTGAAGCAGCAGTTGTCACACCCTAACCTTGACGGCGGAAACGTCGAGGTGTGAGGGTTAAGATCGTTCACAGCCACATAACGCTATTAATAACCCAAATATATATTAACCATAAGTTCCAATTGTACCATTATAAACATAAGTCTTAAAGAAAGTAAATAACATAACATAAGATGTAACAAGCCAATTTATTTCATTTATTTAACTAGGTCCATTCCTAGATGTGATAGCACTTCAAGATGTCAATCAAACTTGAGCATTTCCTGAAACATGTTAAAAATAAAAGGTCAACAATAATGTTGGTGAGATTTCCATAGTTTTCAATACATAAGTATATATGACAGGATCTCAGCCTCTCGTTTGATCAATCAGATTATGTTTGCAGCGGATTTAGCTCGTTAATAAGCAATTATTACAAGAACATAAAATATATTGCAATTAAAAGCATAAACAAAGAGAGAAGAGTTCTGCGAAACAATAAATGTTCTATTTCTAAGCACGTTTCGGCATTTAATACAGAATGGTTCACCATCCTTTTATAGGCGGCAAAAGGATGGTGGTGATGTCCTTTTTCTGACATCACTGAATATTAAAATTACAACTGACAAACATAAAACTACTGAAGATGTCAACAACTGACATCTTCTTACAAAAGTTTCCTAAGTACTGACAAAAGTAAACTACTGAAATCCTACAACGACTGAAGAACAAACTCTTCAGTCGTTTATAACTACTGATACTATAACAGCTGAAGAACATGCTCTTCAGCTGTTGTACAACTACTGAAACAAACTAAACTACTGAAAAGGAAAAACCATCATAACAACTGAAGGACTTCTTCAGCTGTTGTGACAAACTCTGAGTCTTCAGTACTTGGTCTTCAGAATTGGCTTCAGATGATGTAACAACTGATGACTTCAGTAGATATCATCAGTTGTTGTCTTCAGTCTTTGTCTTCAGACTTTGTGCTTCAGTAGAAGGTCTTCAGTTCTTCAGTTCTTCAGCTTTTGATTCTTCAGTATTTGGCTTCAGTACTTGAAGTCTTCAGTACTTGTAAGTTCAGTACTTCAGACTTCAGTACTTTGGTCTTCAGTACTTTGGAGTCTTCAGCTGTTGTTCTTCAGTTCTTTGATCTTCATACTTTGTTCTTCAGACTTTGTCAGAATAGCTGATGGGAGAGCTAAGATGCTCTCGAGTCTGACATTCAAGCAAGAGAACACAATAGCTGATGGGAGTGCTAAGATGCTCTCGAGTCAGACATTCAAGCAAGAGAACACAATAGCTGATGGGAGTCTTCAGCAGTTGTTGCAGTGGCATGTAGGACTTAAAGGTTTTCCTGATCTTGGCTCATTGGTTCTTTTAGTCCAACAAACTCCCCCTAAACCAATGCAGCCAAAACCTCTAATTATTGAATGTCCCACTTATTGGTGGCATAATAATTGGTCTATTTCCTTCTAGATCAGATTAGAAGTTGACCCAGATAAGCACTGGCCGGAGAGGTAGTCTCTAGTGTTTGTTTGGCTAAGTATGGATGGGAGCTCTGTCTTGGGGAATTGGACACAGAGTTGTTGTCCCATCCATGAGAACTACCTCCCATGTACAAGCCGGTATGATTCTCGGGTGTAGGCCTGAAGGAAGATCATTTGTTCTTCTTTGGAGAGATCTTCAGGCACACCATCGAACAATCCCTCCCGACCGTACAGCTCTGAGATGTACTTGACCTGTCTACCATTTTTGAGCTCAAGTGTTGTGGTTTGCCTGTACGCAAACTCATCAGGATGTTTACCCTCCAACAACAGATTGAGCTCATCCCTATGGAAGTTCTCAAGCCTCTTATAGACCAAACCCTTCCTAATCACCCTATTATCTAGCATTGTTTGAGGTGATTGGTTGGCTCTATAGGCTTTCTCGAACTCCTCTACTATTTCCCAGGGTGTGATTACAAGAGCCACAGAGATCACTTCATCTACGATTCTCTTTAGTTGGCTCTTGTATCTCACAGGCATGTCCTTCTTGACTATCCTGTGAGACACCCTTGGGTCAGGCCAAGTTCTCACCCTCTCCTTCTCGTATTGATAGGTTTGTTTGAGGGTGAATAATCTCAGAGCTTCCTTTTGCATGTTCATTATAGAGGTGGAAGCAGCATAGCATTTGTCAATGCTTTTCAGCATTTCCTCATCATGCCGCCTTTGCTGCTCCTCCTCTTCTAACTTTACCTTCACAGCTTCCTGCTGTGAGGTGGGAGTGATGGTTTGTGGTTTGGCTTTGGGTAGAGGTATAACTGCTGAAATAGGCAGGCTATCCTCCTCATCCTCCTCTTCTTCTTCTTCTTGCAGCCTCAACACCCTTCTCTTCTTCATCAAGGGTGGATCATTGGCTGCGGGTTTTGATGGTGAAGGGGTTGGTTTTGTGGGTTGTGGTTTGGTGGTTGGTGTGGGAATTTTGGCAGGCACTTCTAGCAATCTAGATATGAGAGCAGGCTTAGTCTGTTTTACTAGAAGTGTCCTGTTCCCAGCACCGGCTTCAGAAAGGGCCTCTGCGACCAGTCCTTTGGTAAAAGTACCAGCTGAACAGATCTTGGTGGTTATAGCCAAGATTCTGTCCCTGGACCATGCCTTAATATCGAGGACTGGCTTGCCCAGATACTTCGAAATGAATCTACTCATAGCCTCGAGTCTCTTTCGATCCTCTTGGCTATAAGTAGACCATCGGTGCTAAATCTCCCTCGTCTCCATCCTCCTAAGCTCCTGATCTAGCAAGGCAGTGTCCTTGTCAAAGCCTTGCCTGAACAGCTGATCAATGGCAGAATCCATTGATTTGCTGTGTTCAGCATCAGTCTCCTTGACAAGGGCTGCTAGATCAGAGTCTATTCCCTCTTCCTCTCCCTTTTTCTTATCAGTGATACTGAAATCCTTTTGGATTTCAGCCACTTCTATACGCTCAACCTCCCTCTCCTTCCTCTTCCCTTTCTCCCTCACCTTCCTAGTCTCCTCAACCAACTCCCTCTCAACCACCACCTCTTTCTCTGCCTCTTTCTCCTCCTCACCCCTCTTCCTCTTGACTTGCACTGATGTCTCCCCCTTTTTGGGTGCATTGGTTGGGGTTTGACTATCAGCAAGTGCCTTAGAAATGGCAACCTCCACCATGGGTTGTATGTATGTGGGAAGCCTCTCATCAAGGGTCTGAATGACTAAGTCTTTAAGTATGGGTGTGATGAGAGGTAGGGATTTTTGAAGGATAGTATCCAGCTGCTCAGGGGGGTTCTGACCCTGAGAGCTAGTGCCAGAAGTAGGGGCTGGTGGCCGAGTTTGTGAGAGTGGCTCAGTGTTTATGAGACCTTCGGATGAAGGTGCCATCTGTTGGGTACTGGTGGCAGATGGACTTCTATCTTGAGTCATCTGAGCAAGCAGCTCTTTGAGTCTGCTTATCTCATCCTCTAAGATAGTGTTTTGAGCTACTACATCGTAGAAGAAGCTCAGGTCATCATCAACATGAGCTAAATCACCTGACCTCCTGACAATGTCAGGATGTACATGCCCTGAGTGTGGCTCAGTAATGGCATGCGCCCCTTGTTCATGGTACTGGGGACTTCTAGCCTCCGGATTGGATCCATCATCGGCAGTTGCCTCTGGTGAGGTCTTATTGATGTTACCAGCTTCACCCTGCTCAGATGTTGATGCAGAGGAAGTGGCAGCCTCACCAGATTGCCCTATCTCCCTAGCCACACTGGGAGATTGGACTGATTCTCTGTGCTGTAGGCTCCCACCGGCACTTGTACCCACCCCCTCTTCGGTTGGAGTCTCCCCAGGTGTAATAGGTTTCTGGGGAGAGGGTGGAGTGCTCAGATGGGTCAGCACTTTGGCTATTGCCAATGTTGGGATTTGTGGGGCGGTCTCATCAGTAGATGGGCTAGAAGCAGTGTGCACAGGGGGAGGACTGTGCTCTTCAATGGCAGTCTTCTCAAGTGAGATAGACCCCAGTAATGTGGTTGCCCCAATATTGGTTGCATCAGGCTCCTGTTGAGAGGAAGCCTGTGCGGTTGTGGTGGGTGGAGTCGTGGTACCTGCTGGGAGAATCAAACCAGCAGGTACATCCTGCCTTTGTGTTGCAGGGGCATCCTCAGGGGACTCATCTCCCTGAGTAGCCTTTTTTGGCTTCTTTTTGGCTTTTGGTTTGGTGGGGACTTTGGATTTGGAGGTGGAGGCTGTGGGTTCCTGCTGCGTGGGTTTTCGCAGCCGGCCAGCCTGTTTGAGTGTTTGGTCTGAGTTGTGCCTGGAGTATACCTCGGCTAGAACAGCCATGGCAGGGACCCCAGTGCCAACAAGTCCCTCAGCCTGAAGCTGGTTTTCTATCATGGCCATTATGAACCATGGATACAAGATCCAACGGTTAGAAAGTGGTTTTGTGGCCATGTCTTTAAGTTCCAAAAATATTATATCAGTTAAGTTCAAAGGTTGGTTCTCAAAGATAGAAAATAATACCTGTTGCCACCTTGTTGACATCTGGTCCCACGAAGAGGTTTTGGGAGCCAGACACACGTTCACCATGTGGAAGATCAGTCGTTGAGGGTCAGGGAAGTGTTTCTTCAACAAGGTGGAGGCGGAGAGGTTACCCTGGTAGTCGTTGGATGTGAATGAGAGATCCAGGGCACCTTTGGGGTAGGAGGTTGGGTAGGTGGCATCCTCCAGCTTTAGGGTTTGGCGTAGTGCAGCTGGAGTGATAACCACGGGGTGGTTGTTGACGGAGGACCGGAGAGAGACCTCACCATCCTGCTCTCCGGTTTGGACAGTTACGTTCGACCAAAACTCCGTCAAGGAGTCTGGGTATATGGTAGGGTTCAGGAGAAAAGCCGTTTTGTAGGGTGAGTCGTCCATGAGATCGACGGCTTGGTGAAACTTAGGCCATTGTGGCGATTTGGTGAGATGGGCGACACAGTTGTGTCGAGGTTTGAGTTGCATGGTCGCCTTTAATGGTGTATGGGAATTTCAGAGGTTTTGAAAGATTAGGTCAAGTGAGGAGTAAATGCTCTGAAAGTGGGGTATTTATAGGGTAGGGTAAAGGCTGAAAGAAAACTACTGAAGGTTTTGGTGTTAGTTATCCGTTGTTGTAACGACTGATGACGTGGTTTTAACCTTCAGTGGTTGTAACATCTGAGGACTTGGTGTTGGTCTTCAGTAGCTGAAACTACTGAGACTTTGGTTTTGTCCTTCAGATGTTGTAAACGTCTGAAGAGTTACTGTCAGTCTTCAGTAGTTATGAACTACTGATGACCTAATATTCTTCTTCAGACGTTGTAACAACTGAAGACTTGGTGTTAGCCTTTAGTAGTTGTAAACTACTGAGATCAGTAGTTGTGAACTACTGAAGACATGGTCTTGCTTTAGTTGTTGTAAACAACTGAGGACTTGGTGTTAGTCATCAGTAGTTGTGAAACTACTGAAGACATGGTTTTGTCCTTCAGTTGTTTGGGTATGAAACAGCAGCTGTTGGTATCAGCTGATGTGAAATTACTCATCAGCTGTTTCCGTCAAATCAGTTGTTTCATACTAGCCTCCACATTTACTCATCAGCTCTTTGGCTGACTTTCAGATGTTTCATTGACTCTTCAGCTCTTGGGAATATTTAGGCCTTCAGCTCTTGTGATCAGATGTTCACAAGTGCTGATGAATTATTCTTCAGAGCTGGTGAACAAATTTTGTCTTCAGTATTTGTGTAAGATTACACATCAGTACTTATGAGCAAATTTTGTTCTTCAGTACTTATTTATTTGAAAAACATACATCAGTAGTTGTAATCCACCTCACTGCATCAGTTGTTTTCAATAAATAATCTACATCAGTACTTTGAGTCATTTTAGTCTTCAGTAGTTGTGAAAGAGCTGAAGACTAAGTTACTCATCAGTACTTGTATTTGACCCTTGCTCTTCAGTTGTTATGAAATAAGAGCACCAGCATAGGTCAAATCACTCAAGCTGCAGCATACCAAGCCTTAGTACCAAATTTTGTAATGTGGCACTATCTAATGGCTTAGTAAAGATGTCTGCAAGCTCATCAGCACTAGGCACAAACTTAGGATCAATCAGACCTTTCTCATAGCAATCCCTGATAAAATGATGTCTGATCTCAATATGTTTGGTCCTAGAGTGCTGGACTGGATTCTTAACAATACAAAGAGCTGAAGCATTGTCCATTAATAGTGGAGTCTTAGTCTCAGTAATGCCATAATCCAGAAGTTGGTTCTGAAGCCAGAGTATTTGAGAGGTACAACTTGCAGCAGCAATATGCTCAGCTTCAGCAGTGGATGTAGCAATTGATGTTTGTTTCTTACTCTGCCAAGAAACTAAACAATTGCCTAGGAATTGGCAACCACCAGAAGTGGATTTTATGGTGACTTTGCATCCTGCATAGTCACTATCAGAGAAAGCAACTAATTTGCATGAATGCCCAGCTGAATACCAAAGTCCTAGTGATTGGGTACCTTGCAGATATCTAAAGATCCTCTTGACTGCAATCAAATGGGATTCTTTAGGTGCAGCCTGAAATCTAGCACAAGCACATGTTGAAAACATGATGTCTGGTCTAGAAGCTGTAAGGTACATCAAGGACCCAATCATACATCAGTAAAGGGTTTCATTAACCGCTTTACCTTTCTGATCTACATCTAGTTGTGTGATGCTGCTCATAGGAGTAGAACAGGGCTTACAGGTTTGTAAATCAAACTTCTTCAACAACTCTTTGGTATATTTGGACTGATGGATGAAGATTCCATCATCCTGTTGTTTGATTTGCAAACCTAGAAAGAACTGTAATTCTCCCATAGCACTCATTTCAAACCTAAGCTTCATGAACTTTGTAAATTCATCACACAACTTTGGATCAGAGGATGCAAAGATGATGTCATCAACATAAATCTGAACAAGGAGCTTATGTTGTTCCACAGTCTTGATGAATAAGGTTTTATCAATGGTGCCTCTAGTGAACTTATTCTCCAGAAGAAAGGTTGAGAGTGTCTCATACCAGGCTCTAGGTGCTTGCTTCAGCCCATAAAGAGCCTTATCAAGCTTGTACACCCAATCAGGATGTTTATTGTCCTCAAAGCCTGGTGGTTGACACACATAGACCTCTTCTTTTATTTTCCCATATAGGAAAGCACTTTTGACATCCATTTGATAAACATTAAGACTGTGAAAGGCAGCATAAGCTAAGAGCAGTCTGATTGCTTCCAGTCTTGCCACAGGTGCAAAGGTCTCATCATAATCGATACCTTTCTCCTGTGCAAACCCACTCCTGTGCACTTTTGACATCCCTTGAACAACCAGTCTGGCCTTGTTCTTGACAATTTGGCCCTTCTCATCTGTTGTGTTCCTGAATACCTACTTGGTGCCTATAGCACACTTATCTTTGGGTAATGGAACAAGCTCCCACACTTGCTGTTTCTTGAATTGAAGAAGCTCAAGCTGCATAGCTTCCACCCATCCATTGTCTCTTAATGCAATATGATAGTTCTTTGGCTCTTGCTGACTGATGAAGAGAGCATAGAAGCAGAAATTGGACAATTGATTCCTGGTTGAAACTCCAGCATGGATATCACCAATGATTTGGGAAGTGGGGTGATTCTTGAGCTCTTGATAGACTATGATATCTGTGCAAGTGTTTGTAGACCCATCAGCAGCAACAGATGGTGATGGAGATTCCTGAAACCATGTAGAGGATGGCAGCTCAAACGAAGTAGAGCAAGCAGAAATCTCATCAGCATTTGTAGTGGATGGAGCTGCTGAGGCTACAGGAGCATCAGGTTCAGTGGACTCAGGCAGGTTGTCACTGAACCCGAAGAGGTGAGTACTGACTACATCATCATTAGTACCACCAGGTGGAGATCTGTTGACAGGCTCAACAGATGGAGGTTGATAAGGAACATATTGCAGTATGTCCAGATCAAACAACTCCACAGGGTTTTGTGGAATCTTGTCCTTTGGAGATTCATTGAACTTAACATGCAGAGTTTCTTCAACCCCCTTGGTTCTACAGTTAAAGACTCTGTATGCTTTGCAAGTTGATGAATAACCAACAAAATACCCTGCATCCACCTTACTAGCAAACTTCTGGAGTGGGTTGCTAGTGTTGAGAATGAAACATGGACACCCAAAGGCTCTAAAGAATGAAATAAGAGGGGCCAAATGATGAAGAACTTCATAAGGAGTCTTCATCAACCTCTTATTTACTAAGGCTCTATTCTGTACATAGCAAGCTGTATTGACAGCTTCAGCCCAAAAGGTCAGTGGCAACCCTGAGTCAGCCAACATTGACCTTGCTGCTTCAATGAGGGTCCTGTTCTTTCTCTCCACCACTCCATTCTGCTCAGGAGTTCTAGGAATGCTGAACTGCCTTCTAATTCCCTTGGACAGGTAGAAGTCATCAAGTGTGTGGTTTCTAAACTCTGTGCCATTATCACTCCTCACACACTTGACCTGTAGGGAATACTGCTTTTCTACTAGTAACACAAAGTTCATTATTGTCTTGGCTGCTTCATCCTTGGAGTGCAAGAAGAAAGTCCATACAAACCTGGAGTAATCATCCATAATTACCAGGCAGTATTTCTTCTTTGCCATGCTCATCACCCTGACAGGACCAAAGAGATCCATGTGCAAAAGTTGTAAGCAAGCAGTGGACTTTGGTTCTTCTATTGAAGGGAATGAAACTTTGTGTTGTTTTCCTTTCAAGCAAGCAGTGCAGTCATCTTCACACTTGAACTCCTTCTGAGGCAGTCCTCTTACAAGACCATGGCTTATAAGCTGATTCATGTTCTTGAAATTAACATGACCCAGCCTTCTATGCCATAGTGTAGACTCTTGAGGAGATGCCTTGGAGAATAGACACGGATGGCCTTTTAGATCCATCTTTTTGGAAAGATCTAAGGCATACACTCTTCCTGTCCTGTTGGCCTTCAGGAGAGTGTGTTCATCCAATGCCTTGTCAATCAAACTCAGAACTTTTGATGACAGAATCCTACAGTTCTAGCTTGTGAAAAGGGCAACATGGCCTTTGTCACACATTTGACTGACACTCAAGAGGTTGTACTTGAGATTCTCCACATGGTTAACATCATCAAACCTTATTTCCCCATTGGAAACAAAGCCTTTTCCGATGATGTAACCCTTTGCATCATTGCCAAAAGAAACAAATCCCTTCTTTCCTTGAGAGTAGTCATTAAGAAGGGAGTTGCTTCCAGTCATATGCATGGATCCTCCACTGTCTACATACCAGATGCTTCTATGGCATGTTGAAGAACCCTGCAAACACAGTCATGTGTTAGTTAGTCTTGGAGACCCAAACCTGCCTGGTTTTGGGTCTGTTCTCAGCTACAGGTGCAGCACTAACAGGTGTGTTGTGTGTGATAGCTTGAGGTGAAGAAGATGGTACAGAAGAGGAACCCTTTGGCTTGGACTTCCTTTTCTGTGGTTTCAACATAGGAGCATCTAAGTGGTTGACTCTTCCCACTAGCTGCTGAACCATCATCACCAACTGTGTCTGATTTTGTGATAAAGCCTTCAGCTCTTCAGACACATTGGAGTTTGCTGATGATAAGTTCCTATGTTGTACCATCTTTTTCTGAGCAACCTCAGCTGTTGCCTGAGTAATCCCTACCTTCTTTTTAGATTTATCTTTGGGCTTAGGGATTTCAGGTTTGGATGTTGCTAGTACAAACTTGGTTTCAAACTCATTCTTCATTTTATTGATGCTCTCAGTAATTTTCTCCTTCTGTTTGAGTTTGGAACCTCTTTTGTACCAGCAATCATCAGTAAGATGATTGAACAAGCCACATATCTCACATGGCTTCTTCTTCATCTTATGCTGATCATCAGCTGAAGATGATTTAACTGCTGAAGACTTGTTCTTCAGCTGTTTGTCATCAGTACTAGCAGTTTTCTTCCATGTGCCTGCTTTCCTGGTATCCTCTCTAGCTGTCTTCAAACCTTTCCTACTGTTAATTTTCTTCTCTTTAGTGCTAACAGTATTTGAGGTTTGAACTTCAGATGTTGTCACTTGCTCTCTAGTACCTTCAGTACTTCTAGTGACAACACCTGAGTTGATCAGCCTTTTGGTCATGTGACAGTCAGCATTTGAACCATCAGCGGTTGTAGCATCAGCTGATTGGTTTTGGCAGGAGTAAATGCTGACATCTATCTCTAATGATGCTGATTTAGAGGATAGTAGGTCACATGATGAGAAGGATTGGTCATTGCTCTCCCCATCAGATTCAACTTCTGCTCTTGAAGTGAAATCTGTAGGAGGAGCAGTGTGATTATAACCAATGCCAAACTTCACATTGGAAGCTGATTGCTTACTAAGAAGCATTTCAAAACCCTTGCATGATTGCACCCATCGATCACACTCAACTTGGGTGGTTGCAAGAGTTTCCTTGAGGTCTTTGTACTTCTCTAGAAGTACATCTTCCCTAGCTTTACTATCTTTGATTTGGCAGTTAAGCTTGTAAATCTCATCATTTTTATCTTTTAGAACAACCTCAAAATCAGCTTTTCTTTTGGAAATAGTGTGCTCAAGCTCAAGATTTTTATCTATTAAAGCTACATTTGCTTCTCTAATAGAAGCAAATGCTGCTATGCATGATTCAGAACAAAGCTTGGCTTTTGCCTCAGTGGATACCTGAGATGAGGCATTGGATGATGACCCTTCAGCAGAATCAAGGGCCATCAGAGCAAGATTTCCAAAAGGTTGGTCACCACCATGTTGACCAGCACCTTGGAGTAGTTGTTCCTGACCAGATAGCTCTTCTGGTAGACTATTCCAGTCAACAACACTTGGGGTGAAAAAGCTGTGTTGTTGAGGTTGTGTGTGATGATGAGATGGGGAAGACTGAGGCTCTGGAAGAGCATGAGGTGGTTGAGCCGGGGGTGCTTGAGTCTGACTAGGCTGAGGCATGTAGTAACAGGGGTAAGGATATGGCATATGACCCTGTGGCACAAAATAAGCAGGTGGTGCCTGTGCTTGTGATGGATGGCCAGAACTGGAGGAAGGTTGCCCTCTGTGCTGTGAGCTATTGCTGGGAAAAGTCACAAATGGTGCAGATGAGTTAGATCCAGATGATCTACACTCTCTTGCAAAGTGTCCAAGCCTTTGGCACTTGTGACACCTCAACTTGCTCTTGTCAAAACCAACTTTGGTTTTGCCAGAGAGTCCAGGGAATTTCCTTCCAGTTCTCTTGTAGAACTTTTGAGAGCGGATATTTATCATTGCCATTTGGTTCAAAATATCCATCTCTTCCAGATCATCATCTGGAATGCCCTTCAAGTCCTCCATCAGAAAACACAAGTTGTCACCACCACCTCCTGAACTACTAACACCAACAAAAGCTTGTTCTGAGTTAGTAGAGAAATCAATATGCTCATCATAAGAACTTTCAGATGAAGCATATTCTGACTCATGACTTATCAAGGCAGCATTACCTTGGACAAAGTCATCAGCGAGCTTGCCAGAAGAGGACAACTTCCTCTTTTGCTCTATCTCTCTCTCAAAAGTGAGTAGCTTCCCATGAAGTTGGGTGAGAGATAGAGTTTCCAGATCAGCACTGGAGCGTAGGACAATGGTATATGTGTCCCATCTCTCAGGCAATGACCTGAGGAACCTGTTGTTCATCTGGCTGTTGGTGTACTCTTGTTTGACCATCTTCAGCTCAGATATCAAACAAGAGAACCGCTCAAACTGCTGGGTCAGAGTCTCACCCTTTCTATATGAGAATGTCTCATATTGTTGGGCGAGGATTTCCCTATTGTTTGCTAAGACCGAATCAGTTCCTCCAAATTGTTCCTTTAGAGCAACCCATAGGTCATGAGCAGACTCATGATGCAAGAGCCCTGAATATATCTCATTAGGAATGGCCATGGCTAGAATTCCATGGGCTCTAGCATCAATTTCGAACAGCTTTAGATCTTCGTCCGAATATTGTTCAGGTTTCTTCGCAACCTGTTCATTAGATTTCGGGACGCTCACCATTGGCTTGTATGGCCCATGCACCACTGACTTCCAACAACCAGCACTGTTGACAGCCAAGTGGTATAGCATACGTCTTTGCCATATGTTATACTCGTTCCTAACCAGCATCGGAGGCTTGGTTGCGGAACCAGTATTGTGAGGATCATTAGT
Source organism: Flaveria linearis (assembly GCA_024085815.1). NCBI lineage: Eukaryota > Viridiplantae > Streptophyta > Magnoliopsida > Asterales > Asteraceae > Flaveria > Flaveria linearis. Next base: position 76,719,691 of record CM044005.1, read on the forward strand.
TGGTGTTGTCATCTCAGGTTTTAGTCAAAAACAAGTTTAAACACGACAAACGTAACTCAAAACCACCGAAAGACCTCAAGCTTTTGGCCAGAAACAGCAGAAACTCACTCTCTATGGCTAATTCTTGCAAATTTCTAATTCGATCAAACAGAGAGATCAAAAGAGCAGTTTCAAATGATCAATAGTGATATCGATCAATGATTAACTTGCTCTGATACCATTTGACAGGATCTCAGCCTCTCGTTTGATCAATCAGATTATGTTTGCAGCGGATTTAGCTCGTTAATTAGCAATTATTACAAGAACATAAAATATATTGCAATTAAAAGCATAAACAAAGAGAGAAGAGTTCTGCGAAACAATAAATGTTCTATTGCTAAGCACGTTTCGGCATTTAATACAGAATGGTTCACCATCCTTTTATAGGCGGCAAAAGGATGGTGGTGATGTCCTTTTTCTGACATCACTGAATATTAAAATTACAACTGACAAACATAAAACTACTAAAGATGTCAACAACTGACATCTTCTTACAAAAGTTTCCTAAGTACTGACAAAAGTAAACTACTGAAATCCTACAACGACTGAAGAACAAACTCTTCAGTCGTTTATAACTACTGATACTATAACAGCTGAAGAACATGCTCTTCAGCTGTTGTACAACTACTGAAACAAACTAAACTACTGAAAAGGAAAAACCATCACAACAACTGAAGGACTTCTTCAGCTGTTGTGACAAACTCTGAGTCTTCAGTACTTGGTCTTCAGACTTGGCTTCAGATGATGTAACAACTGATGACTTCAGTAGACATCATCAGTTGTTGTCTTCAGTCTTTGTCTTCAGACTTTGTGCTTCAGTAGAAGGTCTTCAGTTCTTCAGTTCTTCAGCTTTTGATTCTTCAGTATTTGGCTTCAGTACTTGAAGTCTTCAGTACTTGTAAGTTCAGTACTTCAGACTTCAGTACTTTGGTCTTCAGTACTTTGGAGTCTTCAGCTGTTGTTCTTCAGTTCTTTGATCTTCATACTTTGTTCTTCAGACTTTGTCAGAACAGCTGATGGGAGAGCTAAGATGCTCTCGAGTCTGACATTCAAGCAAGAGAAAACAATAGCTGATGGGAGTGCTGAGATGCTCTCGAGTCTGACATTCAAGCAAGAGAACACAATAGCTGATGGGAGTCTTCAGCAGTTGTTGCAGTGGCATGTGGGACTTAGAGGTTTTCCTGATCTTGGCTCATTGGTTCTTTTGGTCCAACAATATAAAAGATGGCAATTCATATTGTAAGTTAGAGAACAAAGTAACTAGGGATGTAAGACAGAATGCACAATCAAACCTTGATAAAGTTTTACAAGTCTCAAACGTTTACAACTATATACGATTAGCTAAGTGTACTTGGATCAACCAAGCAGGCTTATCAGGTCCATAGATCTATGATGTCGCCAGGCTAGCAATAGTTAATGACTGTACATATATTCGACATTACATGGTAGCTACACAGGTCAACTAACCACAACACACAGGTGAAATATCATAAGTTCACAACAATCAAACGTGTTTACAAGTACAATGTTTATAATGTAACATGTTTCACCCCAAAGTGTAAAAATAATATAAGGGGTATAGAAATACTCACATAATCAAGTAAATATATATATTGGATGATTAATAAGAAAATAATAACAAGCGTCGTTTCAACGTAACTCTTCACAATGTACCTAATCATATACATATTTACAGATTTAAGTCCAATGATGAGTTTAACGACTTAACGAGGACTAGGATTTTAAGTGGAATTTGGGGATTTTTTATAAGTACGCTAAATAATGTAATAAGAAAATATACCATTTATGTATTTTAATATAGAGAAAATGAAATTAAACTATTTATATTATCTAATAAAGTTTAAAAATAAACGTTTGAAATAGTCATGATTTAAACGATGATAATAAATTAAAAGTAGCATTTGGACCAATAATAATTTATAAATTATGATTTAGAATCTATTTTAATAGGAATCAACCAAGAATGACCTTTGTTAAAATACTTTATTAAACAGATATTTAATTATTTAAATTTGGAAAAACTACAGAAAATTATTTGATGTCTTTAAAAATATTTGAAGTTTATAAAAACTATTTTTATATTTATTAAAAATTTCTATAATTAAATTAAGGCTAAAAAAGCCTTAAAAAATATATGAGGGTGCCCGGGTTCGAACCCGGGACCTCAAGGTTGTGTTACAAGAGACTAACCAGTGAACTAAGGCTCTCGGCCGCGATAGAATACAAATTTTAATTCTTAAATACCAAGTTAACAAAAAACCCCAAATCACATATGAACCCTAATTCAATTTAGGTCAAATTGACCCTCGATTTGATGTTGTTAACGATTATGATCTTAGGGCTTTTGTTTCTCATGATTAATCGAACAACTAGATCTCTTTAATTACCTGATTTGGAGTTCAAAACGTCACGAACAATCGAAAAACAGGTCACCGTTGCCCCGGGGTCAAATTGATGTGCAAATGTGGATAGTAATCCAATCCGTTTTACAGGAAGCTTCTAATGGATCAAATGATGAAAAGCCCTCTATCAATTGCAAGTTAGAAAGATCGGATTAAGGTTTTCGAAAGAGTTGCAGGTCGTGATGAAAGATGGGTGTCGGTTGTGTTGGAATTGTGTTTGTCAGGTGAAATTGGAATCAATAAACGCTTAGGAATAGTTAGATGATTGTGTAGGTGCGTTTAATTAGGTTATAATTACGGTTTAATACTCGAACGGCTATGTAGTTTAATGTGATTTGGTTATGAAATCAATTAAGCTAGAAACCGATGTTTTGATGTGGTTAATTGATGCATACCGGTTCGAATCACATTCTAGAAAGGTTTGATATCGGTACCCGATCAAAAATTGGTGGGGTTTAGTGGGTTTAGGCGTCGCCGGAGCCGCCGGAGATCCCACCGGCGGTTAGCCGGAATTTCAGGGAGTGAGAAAAGGGATGGGGGGTTAGTTTTGAAATTTTACACAAATGGTCCCTTTGATTTCTAATTTATCATTTTATGCTTAAACCTTCTTTTAGAGTTTCAAAATTGGCAAAATAACCCCCTGAACTTAATTCACATTAAACCTTATTAAGTATTTTATTTTTATTAGTTATTAATTCTATTGTTATTATTATTATTATTATTATTATTATTATTATTATTATTAACCTTATTACTATTATTATTAGGGTTATTATTATTAGTATTATTATTGTTATTTATTATTATAATTATTACTATTATCATTAATTTCTATTATTATATTCAATTAAGTAAATTGTTAACTTTCAAATTGAAGGATTAAAGCCAAAATAAAGAAAATATACTTAAGTAACACATGAGTTTCATATTTGGCAACAAAGGTCCTTACAAGAATTTAACGAAGCTAACTTTTAATTAACTAAAAATTCAAGATGTTACAGTCTCCCAAACTTAAAAGAAATTCGTCCTGAAATTAAAAATAAAACTATACGAACAAATGCGGATACTTCTTCTTCATATGTTCCTCATGTTCCCAAGTGAACTCAGCTCCACACTTATACTCCCAACGAACCTTGACAATTGGAGTAGTTGTGGTTCTCGTTTTCTTCATAATGCGATCCATAATTTCAATAGGTTTCTCAACAAAGTGCAATGACTCATCGATCTGGATGTCTTCCAGTGGAACATACAGACCCTCGTCGGTCAAACACTTTCTCAAGTTTGAGACATGGAACACAGGATCGAACAACTAGATCTCTTTAATTACCTGATTTGGAGTTCAAAACGTCACGAACAATCGAAAAACAGGTCACCGTTGCCCCGGGGTCAAATTGATGTGCAAATGTGGATAGTAATCCAATCCGTTTTACAGGAAGCTTCTAATGGATCAAATGATGAAAAGCCCTCTATCAATTGCAAGTTAGAAAGATCGGATTAAGGTTTTCGAAAGAGTTGCAGGTCGTGATGAAAGATGGGTGTTGGTTGTGTTGGAATTGTGTTTGTCAGGTGAAATTGGAATCAATAAACGCTTAGGAATAGTTAGATGATTGTGTAGGTGCGTTTAATTAGGTTATAATTACGGTTTAATACTCGAACGGCTATGTAGTTTAATGTGATTTGGTTATGAAATCAATTAAGCTAGAAACCGATGTTTTGATGTGGTTAATTGATGCATACCGGTTCGAATCACATTCTAGAAAGGTTTGATATCGGTACCCGATCAAAAATTGGTGGGGTTTAGTGGGTTTAGGCGTCGCCGGAGCCGCCGGAGATCCCACCGGCGGTTAGCCGGAATTTCAGGGAGTGAGAAAAGGGATGGGGGGTTAGTTTTGAAATTTTACACAAATGGTCCCTTTGATTTCTAATTTATCATTTTATGCTTAAACCTTCTTTTAGAGTTTCAAAATTGGCAAAATAACCCCCTGAACTTAATTCACATTAAACCTTATTAAGTATTTTATTTTTATTAGTTATTAATTCTATTGTTATTATTATTATTATTATTATTATTATTATTATTATTATTATTAACCTTATTACTATTATTATTAGGGTTATTATTATTAGTATTATTATTGTTATTTATTATTATAATTATTACTATTATCATTAATTTCTATTATTATATTCAATTAAGTAAATTGTTAACTTTCAAATTGAAGGATTAAAGCCAAAATAAAGAAAATATACTTAAGTAACACATGAGTTTCATATTTGGCAACAAAGGTCCTTACAAGAATTTAACGAAGCTAACTTTTAATTAACTAAAAATTCAAGATGTTACAGTCTCCCAAACTTAAAAGAAATTCGTCCTGAAATTAAAAATAAAACTATACGAACAAATGCGGATACTTCTTCTTCATATGTTCCTCATGTTCCCAAGTGAACTCAGCTCCACACTTATACTCCCAACGAACCTTGACAATTGGAGTAGTTGTGGTTCTCGTTTTCTTCATAATGCGATCCATAATTTCAATAGGTTTCTCAACAAAGTGCAATGACTCATCGATCTGGATGTCTTCCAGTGGAACATACAGACCCTCGTCGGTCAAACACTTTCTCAAGTTTGAGACATGGAACACAGGATGAACTCCACTAAGGTCGGAAGGTAGTTCCAGTCTATAAGCCACTTTCCCAATCCTTTTCAAGATTTTGAAAGGTCCTACAAACCTTGGAGCCAGTTTACCCATCTTTCTAAAGCGAACAACACCTTTCTACGGTGACACCTTAAGAAGAACCATGTCACCAACTTGGAACTCCAACGGCTTACGACGCTTATCAACATAACTCTATTGTCGACTTCTTGCCACTTCAAGATTATTACGGCTTGTAGAGATTTTATCGGTCATTTCTTGTATAAGTTCAGGACCGATAATGAAGTTATCGCCAATGTCGATCCAACAGATCGGTGATCGGCATTTACGACCATAAAGCGCTTCGAACGGTGCCATCTTGATACTCGAGTGATAACTATTGTTATACGAAAATTCCGCGAGCGGTAAATGCGTATCTCAATCACCACCAAAGTCAAGGACACATAGTCGTAGCAAATCCTTGAGGGTTTGGATTATTTGTTCGGTTTGACCATCAGTTTGAGGATGGTAAGCCGTACTTAAATCTAATTGAGTACCCAAGATTTCTTGAAAAGACGACCAAAAGTGCGAAGTGAAACGAGCATCTCGGTCGGATATGATGTGCAACGGGTGACGACTCACAATTTCGTCAATGTAGATGCGAGCCAGTCTTGAAACTTTGTAAGTGTCTCGTATTGGTATGAAATGTGCCGTTTTGGTCAAACGGTCAACAATCACCCATATACTATCATGGCCACGTGGAGTACGAGGTAACTTGGTTATGAAATCCATGGATATATGTTCCTATTTCCACATAGGGATTTCGGGTTGTTCAAGTAACCCACTCGGTCGTTGGTGTTCGGCTTTGACTCTTGCACACGTGAGACATATGGAAACATAAGACGCGATATCTTTCTTCATTCCAAGCCACCAATATTGACTACGCAGGTCCATGTACATCTTATCGGAGCAAGGATGAATAGAATATCAGATTTGATGAGCTTCGTTCATAATGAAGTGACGAAGATTATCACGATTAGGGATCCAAAGTCGGTTCAAAAAGTACCACAAGTCGTTCGGTTTTGTCTCCAGCTACGACTGAATGTTAGACGCCAAATCTTCATCTTTTCCTTCGTCGGTTAATGCTGCTTGTTGAGCCTCGCGAATGCATAACTCGAGATCACTATCAATCCTTATATTTTGAAGCATGATAGTAGCCTCGTTAACATCCACATGAATCTCGGTATCACATTCCCTTAACGTGTCAAACCATTGCCTTCGATCTCGGATTTCTTGAAGCGAGACAGTCTTGTTGTGGATCTTGCGACTCAGCGCGTCGGCTACAACATTCGCCTTTCCAGGATGATAACGAATGTCACAGTCGTAGTCGCTAATCAACTCAATCCAACATCTTTGTCTCATATTGAGATCCTTTTGATTGAACATGTGTTGGAGACTCTTATGATCGGTGTAGACTATGCATTGCGTCCCATAAAGATAGTGTCGCCAGATCTTCAAAGCGAAAACCACAACACCAAGTTCAAGATCATGGGTTGTGTAGTTCACTTCATGAACCTTCAATTGCCTCGATGCGTATGCTATGACTTTGCCTCGTTGCATGAGAACACAACCAAGACCTTGATTAGAAGCATCGCAATACACGGTAAAGTCATCGTTTCCATCGGGAAGTATTAGAATATGATCATTACACAACTTGCGTTTCAATGTCTCGAAAGCCTCCTCTTGTTCGAATCCCCATTCAAATGGTCAGTTCTTTTGGGTTAACGCCGTTAATGGTTTAGCAATCTTTGAAAAATTTGCTATGAACCTACGGTAATATCCCGCTAAGCCCAGAAAAGAGCGAACTTCGCTTGGGGTTGTGGGAACACACCAATTCTTCACGGCTTCAATTTTAGCAGGATCGACGTGAATTCCTTGGCTATTCACCACATGCCCTAAGAATTGAACCTCTTCTAACCAGAATTCACACTTGGAAAACTTAGCGTATAATTGCTCCTTCTTCAAAAGTCCAATAACTTGTCGCAAGTGCGTCTCGTGATCGATTTTCATCTTGGAATAAATAAGAATGTCATCAATGAACACGATCACAAACTTATCCAAATACGGTTTACATACTCGATTCAAGAGATCCATGAACATGGCAGGTGCATTGGTCAAGCCAAAAGGCATAACCATGAACTCGTAGTGTCTATATCGAGTATGAAAAGCGGTCTTTGGAATGTCATCATCGTGAACACGTAGTTGATGATACCCAGAACGTAGATCGATCTTTGAGAATTGAGTTGCTCCTTGAAGTTGGTCGAAGAGATCATCGATTCGAGGGAGAGGGTATCAGTTTTTGATAGTAAGCTTGTTGAGTTCTCGGTAGTCGATGCACATACGAAATGAACCATCCTTCTTCTTCATAAACAATACAGGTGCACCCCACGGTGATGAACTAGGGCGGATGAAACCCTTATCGGTCAACTCTTGTAGTTGACTAGCTAGTTCTTGCATTTCAGACGGTGCAAGATGATAAGGTGATTTAGCCACAGGGTTTGCACCAGGGATTAAGTCAATCTTGAACTCAACTTCTCGCACGGGAGGTAGCCCCTTAAGATCCTCAGGAAAAACCTCGGTAAAGTCCCGCACGACAGGAATGTCTTTCAATTCCTTACCCTTGACTTCCGTATTAACTACATATGCTATGAAAGCCATGTAGTTTTTACTTAAGCACTTGCGGGCCTTGATGCAAGACATAAGTTTGAGTCCTTGGGATGATTTCTCCCCAAAGACCTTCAAAGTATCACCCGTCGGTAAAGGAATTCGAATGCATTTCTCGAAGTATAGAATTTCCGCACGATGTTTGGCTAACCAATCCATGCCAGTGATAACATCAAAGCTTCCCAATTGCATAGGAATAAGGTCAACGAAGAACTCGTGTTCATTAAGGCTTAAGGTGCAATCACGTATTACGACGTCAATGACAATAGATTTTCCATCGACGACTTAGACCATGAAGGATCTTTCCAGATTAACACGCGGTTTAGAAAGTATAGGCTCGAATTCCAACGACACGAAACTCTTATCCGCACCCGAATCAAACAATACAGATGCATAATGACTATTTACAAGATACATACCTGTTTGGTAATAACCTATTATTGATATGATGAATACAAAGATAGGAATCTTTATAAGACAAGAAATGATTTAAAAGGAGTTCAACAACGTACCATTCACCACGTTATTGTTGGCTTGAGCTTGATTGATGTTGATGTTAAAAGCCCTTCCACGAGCCGGTGGCACAGTTCCTGCATTGCGAGGACATTGCGGACGAATATGACCAGCCTCGCCGCAGTTATAGCAGGTTTGGTTGGTAAGCATTGCAGTGTTGTTTAGCGCTCGAAGACAAGTAGCCACCAAGTGACCATACTTCCCACACAACGAGCAGACTCGGCATGGAATGTTGCTCGCATGGTAGTGCTTGCACGTGTTACACATAGGATATGGACCAGCATAAGCTCTAGCCACGGGAGCTTGATTTGCAACCACCATTTGTTTTTTAGGAGCATTTGGGGTGGTCACAACATAGTTGCGTGTCGGGGTGAATTTACGCTTCTTGTTTTGGGAAGATGACTCGGCCTTTACCTCCTTTGTTACCTCGGGTGTCACCTTCGTAGTAGACTTGAAACCCTTTGCCGACATAGTGCCAGCTCTAATATGATTCTTGGTGAGCTGCGCGGTAATAGTAATTGCCTCCTCCAAAGTTGTGGGCCTACTACCCACCACGACATCTTGAATTTGAGGAGGCACCCCCTTGATAAATTTCTCAATGTTACGGGGCACGGTGTCCACCATGTGTGGTAGGAGCATACTCAACTCATGATGCCAGGTGGAATAAGCCAAGTGATTCCCACCATCTTGTTTGAGGTTCCAGAACTCCTCCTCTAGCTTTTGCAACTTGCTCCTCGGGCAAAACTTTTAGATCATGAAATCCTTAAATTCCTCCCAGGGCAACACCAAAGCAACTTCAGTCCCCCGGTTTCTCTTTTCACTATTTCACCATGTTAGTGCCCGTTATTGAAGGACACTTGCAGCATAGCGAATCTTGAGCTCATCGGGGCACTTGCTAACGATGAAGGTGTTCTCCATACTTTCAAACCACTCGAGAAGTCTAGTGGCGGCTTCTTTTACACTAAAACTAGTGGGTTTGCACGAGTTGAAATGTTTGAACATGCAAGTACGATTGTTCCCTTGTTGGTTGTTGCTATTCTCTCCATGAGCACCGCTATTGTTCCTATTAGTGTTGTGGTTGCTATTAGCCATTAGGGTGCTATTAAGTTTAGCAACCATGGTTGGGAGCACAGCAGCCATTTGTCGAGCAACATTGCTGCAAGCTTGCGGTCGGAACTTCCACGCTTTCCATGATGGCGAGACATGCTAGATACAAAATGAGTTAGTTACGGGAATGAAGATAACAAAGGATAGTAGTTAAAACAACAATGAGCTAAGAGTTGTAAGGCATGCGGATTGGTTCCATTTGGTAACGCATTACCATTTGGAAACGTTGACACGTCAAGGTAAATTGACCCATTTGCCTTAGAAATTTGTGTATATTAACCATAATTTATCACTCACCCCAGAAGTCCCCAGGTAAGCATGACTAGTCCCGTAGGATTTATGCGAAATGCTTGCCTTAGCCCGAAGGCCTTTTGCCAGGAAATACAGGATACAGGTGTCTATGTGTCACATAATATTCCTTAGGTTCATGGAACCAAAACCTTGATGAGATTTACATAGATTAGACATAACGTCTAAAGATCCAAGTCATAAGCATAAGTATACGATTCCACGCGTCGTCGAGAATAAGATTAAGTGGTTTCATGTTCGGGGAGAGTCAAAGAGTCAAAGATAGGTTTAGGGAGACAGGTAACAATGTTTAGGCAATCCTATGCTAAGGCATCAAATTGCTCATAAGAAGGCATAGCATTATGTAGCATGCAAACCATATAATTTACAAAATAGAAATATAATTCTATAAGGTTCATGCATATGCTATAGTCTAGGTCACCATTTCTAATAACTTAAATCCCTATAGTTATGGGCTCTGATACCAATCTGTCACACCCCAACCTTGACGGCGCAAACGTCGAGGTGTGAGGGTTAAGATCGTTCACAGCCACATAACGCTATTAATAACCCAAATATATATTAACCATAAGTTCCAATTGTACCATTACAAACATAAGTCTCAAAGAAAGTAAATAACATAACATAAGATGTAACAAGCCAATTTATTTCATTTATTTAACTAGGTCCATTCCTAGATGTGATAGCACTTCAAGATGTCAATCAAACTTGAGCATTTCCTAAAACATGTTAAAAATAAAAGGTCAACAATAATGTTGGTGATATTTCCATAGTTTTCAATACATAAGTATATAAAAGATGGAAATTCATGTTGTAAGTTAGAGAACAAAGTAACTAGGGATGTAAAACAGAATGCATAATCAAACCTTGATAAAGTTTTACAAGTCTCAAACGTTTACAAGTACATACGATTAGCTAAGTGTACTTGGATCAACCAAGCAGACTTGTCAGGCCCATAGATCTATGACGTCGTCAGGCTAGCAATAGTTAATGATTATACATATATTCGACATTACATAGTAGCTACAAAGGTCAACTAACCACAACATACAGGTGAAATGCCATAAGTTTACAAGAATCAAACGTGCTTACAAGTGCAATGTTTATAATGTAACATGTTTCACCCCAAAGTATAAAAATAATAAAAGGGGTATAGAAATACTCACATGATCAAATAAATATATATATTGGATGATTAATAAGAAAATAATAACAAACGTCGTTTCAACGTAGCCCTTCACAATGTACCTAATCATATACATATTTACAGATTTAAGTCCAATGATGAGTTTAATCATTTAACGAGCACTAGGGTTTTAAGTGGAATTTGGGGATTTTTTATAAGTACATTAAATAATGTAATAAAAAAGTATACCATTTATGTATTTTAATATAGAGAAAATGAAATTAAACTATTTATATTATCTAATAAAGTTTAAATATAAACGTTTAAAATAGTCATGATTTAAACGATGATAATAAATTAAAAGTAGCATTTGGACCAATAATAATTTATAAATTATGATTTAAAATCTATTTTAATAGGATCCAACCAAGAATGACCTTTGTTAAAATATATTATTAAATAGATATTTAATTATTTAAATTTGGAAAAAGTACAGAAAATTATTTGATGTCTTTAAATATATTTGAAGTTTATAAAAACTATTTTTATATTTATTAAAAATTTCTATAATTAAATTAAGGCTGAAAAGGCCTTAAAAAATATATGAGGGTGCCTGGGTTCAAACCTGGGACCTCAAGGATGTGTTACAAGAGATTAACCAGTGAACTAAGGCTCTCGGTCGCGATAGAACACAAGTTTTAATTCTTAAATACCAAGTTAACAAAAAACCCCAAATCACATATGAACCCTAATTCAATTTGGGTCAAATTGACCCTCGATTTGATGTTGTTAACGATTATGATCTTAGGGCTTTTGTTCCTCATGATTAATCGAACAAGTAGATCCCTTTAATGACCTGATTTGGAGTTCAAAACGTCACGAACAATCGAAGAACAGGTCGCGGTTGCCCCGGGGTCCAATCGATGTGCAAATGTGGATAGTAATCCAATCCGTTTTACAGGAAGCTTCTAATGGATCAAATGATGAAAAGCCCTCTATCAATTGCAAATTAGAAAGATCGGATCGAGGTTTTCGAAAGAGTTACAGGTCGTGATGAAAGATGGGTGTCGGTTGTGTTGGAATTATGTTTGTCAAGTGAAATTGGAATCAATAAACACTTAGGAATAGTTAGATGATCGTGTAGGTGCGTTTAATTAGGTTATAATTACGGTTAAATACTCGAACGGCTATGTAGTTTAATGTGATTCGGTTATGAAATCAATTAAGCTAGAACCGATGTTTTGATGTGGTTAATTGATGTGGTTAATTGATGCATACCAGTTCGAATCACATTCTAGAAAGGTTTGATATCGGTATCGGATCAAAAATTGGTGGGTTTTAGTGGGTTTAGGCGTCGCCGGAGCCGCCGGAGATCCCACCGGCGGTTAGCCGGAATTTCGGGGAGAGAGAAAAGAGATGGGGGTTGGTTTTGAAATTTTACACAAATGGTCCCTTTGATTTCTAATTTATCATTTTATGCTTAAACCTTCTTTTAAAGTTTCAAAATTGGCAAAATAACCCCCTGACCTTAATTCACATTAAACCTTATTAACTATTTTATTTTTGTTAGTTATTAATTCTATTGATATTATTATTATTATTATTATTATTATTAACCTTATTACTATTATTATTAGGGTTATTATTATTAGTATTATTATTGTTATTTATTATTATAATTATTACTATTATCATTAATTTATATTATTATATTCAATTAAATAAATTGTTAACTTTCAAATTGAAGGATTAAAGCTAAAATAAAGAAAATACACTTAAGTAACACATGAGTTTCATATTTGGCAACAAAGGTCCTTACAAGAATTTAACGAAGCTAACTATTAATTAGCCAAAAATTCAAGATGTTACATCAGTTTGAAAATTTCACCTTCAAAGCAGGTGAGAGCATGACTCAACAATACTTCAGGTATGTTAAGATTGTGGATACCCTAGTGGATGTTGGAGTAACTCTTGAAAACAGAGACATTGTAAGGAAATTCATGTCCTCTCTTCCTAGGCAATGGACACATTACTTTGTTGTAATCAAGAGAACTGAGAACCTTAAGACTCTCACTCTGACAGAGTTGTATGGCATTCTTAGTGGATACCAGATGGAGATGAACATGCAAGGTTCATCTGGTAACTCCAGCAATCAAATGGGTTCAGCCCTTCATGTGACTAAAAGGGATAGCATAGAACCCTAGCATCATCTCATATGTTACCCTGACATCTCACAAAAGGGTCCTTTCATCACCTTCCCGGAGACACCAAAGGAGAGCTATACTCAAGGAAGCCCATTCCAAGAGACAAGTTCTTGTCAAGCCTTTGTGTCCTCTGATGAAAGTTGTGGCAGCTTCCTATTCACCCTTGAAGATCTGGTCTGTATCCATCCAGACGACCTGGAAATAGGGGAGATAGTCCAGCAGATGGCTCTTCTCACTCACAGAGCCAATAGATGCTACAAGAGGACAGGAAGGAAGTTTTCCAATAATACAGCCAGTGGAAAGTTTGGACTGGACAAAAGCAAAGTTAAGTGTTACAACTGTAACTTGATGGGTCACTTTGCTAGGGAGTGCAAAGCACAAAGAACAAATGGTGGACAAGCACAATCCAGACCAAACTATACTGATAAAGCTACCCAGAATGAGAAGCCAAAGCAGCAAGCTACAGTTGCTGTTGAAGAAGGAGGCTTTGACTGGAGCTTTCAGGTGGAAGATGTATCTCCAAACCAAGCATTAATGGCTGACTATGATGAAACCAAGGTATTGTAACATCTTTGCACTCCTGAATGTATTGCTAAAGTCAACAGATACAGGTCCTATAACCTAGAGATGAGATCTGATCTTGAGTCTTTGAACATACTAAAATCTGATTTTAGAAAAACTAAAAATGATTATAAGTTAAAAATAGAGGACTTAGAGAAAACAATTTCAGTTTTAAAACACGAGCATACAAATTATAGGACTCAGATCAAAGATCTCATAACTAAGTTAACTGAATATTAGGCTGAGCTTGTGATCAGCAAAGCCAGGGCAGAAAAATGTGTTCTTGAAGAAGAGACCTTCAAGAACATCATATTCTCATCCTTGCATGCAAAAGTTTGTTATCAAAATAGGCAGGGACTGGGATCTAGTGAGATAGCTCCTCCACACACAATCTTGTCTGTGAGATCACCTAGGTGTGGAACTTGTGAAGATGAGCTTCCTTACATAGACCCATTGAGTGAAGAGGATGAAGAAGTGATAGTGAAGAATTCCTCTGAGAAGAGTGAAGAGAAGGACTCTAAGAAGGGTCATTATCCTTCTGAGGAGAGCAGGAAGCCTGAGATGACCAAGTCTATGAGGAAGAACTTGATTAGAAAGAGCAAAAGAAAGGCCAGGAGGGCTCAAGAGATCAAGGCCACTTTCAACTCTAAGCAGAAACAAGTCTTTATTTCTTTAGGATTTGATATGGTCAAGACTGAAAACTTAAACCTCAATTCTTCTACAAAGATTTCTGGTTCATGTTCAAATCATCTCAGCATCAAGAAGAAGGCTGTTTCGTTATGTACCACTGCTACACAGCCTGAACCATCCAACTCCAAGAACAATCCTAAGCCCAAAGGGAATGTCTCATCATCTGCAAAGATGAAGGTGGAGAAGGGAAGTGATCAAAGTCAGCCTTGTTCTTAGAAGAAAACTCTTAGGAAGAAGAAGATAAGTTATGTTATGTGTGAAACTACTTCTCATCTTGCTATGGATTGTCCATACAATCCAAAATGTACTCTTCATATGACCAAGAAGGAGACTCCTAAGAGATCTAAGAAGAACTCAGCTTCGGAAGGAAAATCTGTCTCCTTCGGAAGCTCCGAAGGAAAGAAGAAGGTAAGTGGAAAATTGCCTAAGGAAGAAAATTTGGTCTCGGAAGAAAGGAATACTTCCGAAGCACTAAAGTCTGTTGCAGTGCTAGCAGAATCTTCCGAAGGTTCAGTCATCAAAGCTTCCGAAGTCTTAAAAGCTTCCGAAGTGATTAAGGTCAGGTCCAAACTTCCAAAGGTGGTGTGGAAGTCAAGGAAAGACCAAGTGACTGAAAGTTTTCCATCAACAACAGCAACATATTCCCAGAGCACAACCATAGGATCTATTACTGTTTCATTACCTTCTATCTCCATTGATGAGCCCAAGACCAATGAGGCTTGGGTTTCCCAATGTAACTAATCATTTTCTGTGTGCGGGAACAGCTCAAGACAAACAAAAATGTCATAGTGGCTGCTCCAGGCACATGACAGGCAATAGGTCACTACTCCAGAACTTTGAAAGGATTAATGGAGGACCAGCTGCTTTTGGAGGAGATGAAGGAGGTTAAATATCTGGAAGGGGCAAGGTCACAAATGGTAAACTCAGCATTGAGAAGGTAAACTTTATCAAGGAGCTTGGGTACAATCTTCTGAGTGTATCCTAATTTTGTGTTCAGAGTCATAACATGCTCTTTACTGAGCATGAGTGCATTGTTCTCAAGCCTAGGGTGATTATTCCTCATGAGCATATTCTGCTTAGAGCCCCCAGATGAGGGAACATGCATAAGATGGATTTGCAGGAAACATCTCCCTAAGGAGAAGTTTCATGCTTTTTATCTAAAGCCAATAATGATGAGTCTTTTCTTTGGAATAAAAGAATGTGCCATGTAAACTTTAAGAACATGAATAAGCTAATTAAGAATGATTTGGTAACTGGAATGCCAAGGAAATAGTTTACAAGTGATGACCATTGTGTTGCATGCCTAAAAAGGAAGCAACACAAGGTATCTCACAATCCTAAGGAAAGAAAATCCACCACTACACCCCTACACTTGTTACATATGGATCTCTTTGGCCCCACCAGTGTAATGAGTTTAGGAAGGACCTCTTACTATCTGGTGATTACAGATGACTTCACAAGATTCACATGGGTCTTCTTCCTTAGGACTAAGGATGAGACCCCTGAGACTCTAAAGACTTTCATCTTAAGAAATTAAGAATCAATGTGATCACAAGGTCAAAACCATAAGATGTGATCAAGGAATTGAATTTAAGAATCAAATTCTTGATACATTTTTTGATGAAAAGGGTATTACAAGACAATACAGTGCTCTGAGGACTCCTCAGCAAAATGGTGTTGCTGAGAGGAGAAACAGGACACTGTTTGAAGCTGCTAGAACTATGTTGTCTGACTCTAAACTACCCATCACCTTCTGGGCAGAGGCAGTCAACACTGTCTGCTATGTGTAGAACAGAGTTTTAGTGGTTAAGACCCATGGTAAGACTCCTTATGAACTTTAGCACAAGAGAAAACCTTTCATTGGTTTTCTCAGGTCATTTGGATGTCCATGCAGCATCTTGAATACCAAAGATCAAATTGCCAAGTTTGCTAAGAAATCAGATGAAGGACACTTCGTTGGATACTCTTCCCAAGCTAAAGCTTATAGAGTATACAATCTCAGAACTAGAGTAGTTGAAGAGTCAGCCAATGTGACTTTCAATGAGCACACTCCCAGTGTGAAAGGTTCTGGTCCGGATTGGCTTTTTGATCTTGACTTAGTTACAAACTGTTTTAACAAATCTTGTGAGAATGTTTCAGGGTCTATGGACATTCCACCTCCAGGTGATCCTGATCCAAGATTTGAGCTAAGAAGACCTTCAAGTTATACATCTTCAACTCCATTTGTAACTACTTCAGCAAATGAGGTTTCTATCAGCAGAACAATGAAAACTATAGCTGATCCATCTAAGATGCCTTCAAGTTCCAGCTCAGAGGCACAACAAACAAACAAAGAAACTTCAAATGCAGAAGAAGATGATGGCGGTGGTGATAGTGATCAAGAATTTCTGGATGCTGATAACCATCCCATAGATGAACATATCAATGATGTCACACACTCATTGGATCAAGTTTCTCTTGATAAGTGTGTTGAAGTGGTGGAGGAAGCATCTATGCCAGATCTAAATTTCTCTAATTTAGATCTGTCTCGGTAACTTGCTGTGATCCCTCAGTTAAGGATCCACAAGTCCCATCCTATCACAAACATCATTGGAAATATTGACACTGGGGTAAGAACAAGAGGCGAAACCCATGAAGTAAATGTTTGTCTACACTCTTGTTTCTTATCCTAGATAGAGCCCAAGAAAGTTGATGAGGCTCTAAAGGTTGGAAGTTGGATTGAAGCCATGCAGGAGGAGCTACTTCAATTCAAGAGATAGAAGGTTTGGAACCTATGTTCTCTTCCACATGGGAAGACTAATATAGGAACCAAATGGGTATTTAGGAATAAGAAAGATGATAGAGGTATTGTCATCGAGAACAAAACTAGACTAGTTGTTCAAGGATACACACAAGAAGAAGGAATTGATTACACTGATGTCTTTGCTCCTGTAGCAAGACTAGAAGCTGTTAGGATATTCTTGGCCTTTGCTGCATCTAAGAACTTCAAGGTCTATCAACTTGATGTCAGGTGTGCTTTTCTGTATGGGGTGATTGATGAAGAGGTGTATGTCAAACAACCACCTGGTTTTGCAGATCCTGATCACCCTGATTATGTCTGCAAGCTTGATAAGGCTCTCTATGGGCTACACCAAGCACCAAGAAAGTGGTATGATACTCTATCTCAGTATCTCTGCAAGCATGGATACAGAAGAGGTACTCTAGATGGAACTCTCTTCATCAAAGGACAGGGAAATGACTTATTGCTAGTTCAAGTGTATGTAGATGACATCATTTTTGGTTCAACTAATCCAAGACTCTGCAAAGACTTTGAGAAGCTGATGAAAGACAGATTTGAAATGAGTTCCATGGGGGAACTAAATTTCTTTCGGGCATTCAAATGAAGCAAGTTGAAGATGGAATCTTCATAAGTCAGTCAAAGTATGTCCAGTACATACTCAAAAGGTTCAACATGACTGATTGTAAGATTGCTAAGACACCCATAGCAAGAAACCACTCCCTTGAGCCTGATCTTGAGGGGGAGTGTGTGGATGAACACATTTACAGGGCTATGATTGGGTCTCTTATGTATCTTACAGCTAGTAGGCCTGATATCATGTTTGCCACATGCATTTGTGCAAGATATCAAGCCAACCCGTGGATGTCTCACCTCATCACTGTCAAGAGAATTCTAAGATAGCTCAAAGGTGCTCCAACTTTAGGCCTCTGGTATCTTAAAAATTCTGACTTCAATCTGTATGCATATACAGATAGTGACTATGGTGGTTGTAATATGACTGCAAAGTCTACATCTGGGGGATGTGAGTTCCTTGGTGGAAGGGTTGTCTCATGGCAATGCAAGAAACAATCCTGTGTCTATGCATCAACTGCTGAAGCTGAATACATTGCTGCTGCAAGTTGCTGTGCTAGAGTGCTTTGGATTCAGAATCAAATGCTTGACTATGGGTTCAACTTCAAGGAGACTCCCATTCACATAGACAACAACAGTGCTATCTCTATCATAGAGAATCTTATGCAGCACTCAAGGACAAAACACATAAACATCAGGTATCATTTAATTAGAGATAACTTTGAAAAGGGATTAATTAAACTAGTTAATGTTAGCACAAATAAACAGTATACTGATTTGTTTACAAAAGCTTTTGATGAACAGAGATTTATATATCTTATATCAGCTATTGGGATGATTAACCTTGAGTAGCTTTTTCTTAAAAACTAATTCATTTTATTTCTTAAAATCTGTGTGTCCTAAGTTGTTTAGTTTATCACCTTCATAAGCTCACGTTTTCTAGGGATAAAAACTGACTGAAGAGTTTTTCATAGATTATTGACAAATTTTCATTTTTCGGAAGATATGCTTTTATCTTTGAAAGAAAATATCCCTTCAAGACAAATAACTGTCTGAGTGAAATTTACCTTCAGAAGAAATTTCTGAAATATCTTTCGAAGCATAAAAAATCTCTTAGGCACTTGTATGTTTTTTTAAGGATCATTCTCTTCCGAAGGAAATTAAATCTCGGAAGCTTTGTTTTTATGGAACAATGCATCTCAGTTTAACAATTATCTTCCAAAGGAAATTTGTCAAAACTCTTTGAGAAATTCTTCCGAAGCTATTTTGGCTTCGGAAGTTTTTCTTTAAAACTTCCGAATACATTTTACCTTCGGAAGATTTTCAAATTCCAAGAAAACAACTTTTGAACAAAAAGCAAACTACTTTTTCAGAGGTGGGACCGCCTTCTGGATTTCAAAGTTTATCCTCTTTCATTAACTTTGTCTCAAATCCTTTTCATATATAAACTCTGTCGGTTCCCCCTCTTTTTACCATCTTCATCTTCTCTCCAAACCTAAATTCTGAGATTTCTCTCTGAAATCGCCTTCGTTCATCCTTCCTTCATATCTAAGCTTACTCAAAATGGCCAACCTTGACAGACGAAATGACCCAGATTTTTATATGCAGTTACACAGACAACACAATCAGGTTGCACTGTTAAACTTTGAGAAAGAACCCCATTTCTCAGAGGTATGCCAATTCTTGGCCCTGTCTAACTACTTCACCTCCCTTACCATTGATCCTCCTCTCTATGAGGATCATTTGCTTCAATTCTGGAAGACCTGCCAAGAGGTCATTTTGGATGGGGAGAAGGCACTGTCTGCCACACTACAGGGAAGAACAGTCTTCATCACTCTGGCTATTATCAACACTCATCTTCAGCTGGATGATAAAGAAGTTGAGGTGTTCTTCCCAAAAGAAGTTGTCAACCATTCTTTTGAGTAGATGGGTTATGAAGGAGATTTCTCTGTAAATACCTTCAGGAAAGGAAAGGTCTCATCTAAGTGGAAGTATTTACTTCATGTGGTTATCCACAGCTTGTCTAACAAGCATGGAGGATGGGACCAGATTCCTAAAGATCTCTCCTTCATAGTACATGGAATGGTTCAGGGGGTCAAGTTCAGGTATTCTTAATTTGTGTATACAAATTTAATAGCAAACTTAGACTCCTTAGAATATTACATGTTTCCTAGATATGTTCAATACACTCTCAACTGTGAACTGGACTTACAGTTGAGGGAAACATGTAATATTCTTAAATTGGGACAGATGAAGCCTGACATCTTTAAAATCTTGAAGAAGCCAACTGTTGGCTTCTCAGGGGTAGAAACAACCCTTGTCCCAAAAATGTTAGGGCTCATTGCTCAAGGTGACAACTTAGCAACACAAGCTAGTGTTGAACCCACACCTTCTACATCCCAACCATCAAAACAGCCACAAATCACCCTCACCTACTAAAGAAAACACAAACGACCCCTGCACAAGCTATTGAGTCTGTGCAGGCCCCCATATACTCACCTACACCAGAGGAAGTAGACAGTAGAGCTCCCACTTCCCTTGAGGAGCAAACCACTCCCATCACTTCAAGAATTAGTGCTGAGGTTCCTCATGCTCTTCCTGATGAGCTCACAAGCCCAACAGCCTTAAGCCTTCACTTTGAGTCTCAACACTCAAGTGAACAACCTTCAGGGGACAGCTACCATCCCCAACCTTTAGATTTAAACCAACCAATACCCAACCTTGACTTCTATACTGATGAAGACTTAGATGCCAGTGAGTATCATGAGTCTTCCTACTACACCTCTCCTCAAAGGGAGATGAGTGCTCCTGAGTCATCTAATTCTAGCCCATATCAGTCACCTATCACTGAGGTGGATACTTCTGAACATGTTCAGGATATCCATATGGAAGAGGCTCTCACTTCAGCAAGTGATTACATCATTCAGACCTCAACCATAGCAACTCAGCCCATTGACACTTCAACTAAAGTTGTCACTGAGCAGAGGAAATCCAGCAGCCAAGAATACCATGTTGGTGATGAGGAAGAGGACCTTGGTCCTATTCTCTTATCCCCCAGTGATTCTTCTGATAAAGATGAGGGGAACTTAGACTAAAGGTGCAAAAACTATCCAAAACATGCACCTATTTAGTCTCCAAGGTTAGTCATCTTGAATCTCAGGTGACTACCTTGCAACATAGGGTCAATGATCAGCAACTTGAGATATCTTATCTCAAGGAACAACTACCTAGGAGACCCTTAAGAGAAACTCAACCAGGAACACAAGAACCTGTGGATGTAATTGACCTAACTCCTAGCTCCCCTGTGCAAGTGGGTGATGCTACTAAAAAGGGGGAGGAAGTCATTACAATCATAGAACCTGGGAGTTCCTCAGGGAGTATGGACATTATGGACTCACCATCCTCACTTGCAGTTGTGCATACTCAGCAACTTTCTCAAGTCCATATTGATGTGGACAGTATAGACTCAGTCATAAGGAGTCTATTTGAGCAAGGCATCTCAAGAGCAGTATCATCTCCACCAACTCTAGCTCACACTTTTGGGTGGAGGTATGATACTGCTAGAAGAACTCTTATTCTTCAAAGAGTTCAATAGAGGAACACTTTAGAGTTCAGCCTCAGAGGAAGACAAAGGCAATCAGGCAATACCATCGGTCAACTGGATGTTAAGGCAGACCCTGAGATTAGCTTTAAAGGGAAAACCTTGACTGAAGGCCCAGTGGTAGAACCTGAGAGCCCTGTCTCACCATCAACTGCTGCAGAGGTTCAATCCTTTGATGAGACACCTGTTGGTGAAGGTGCATCTCAACCTCTCTCTGGCAAGAGCTTGGAAGCTACACCAAGCAATGAATGCCAAAGCTCTCTCCACCCTGAGTCACAAAGGTTTGTGAGTGACAAAGGGAAAAGGAAGTTAACTCCTGAGGAGATTGAGGAGGAGGGGAGAGAGAGGAAAAGGAAGCTAAAGGGAGAAAGTTCCTCTACTGGGTCTGCAAGGCTCATGGAAAATGCTATCAGGGCTGCCCCCAGACCAAATACTCAGGATGATAAGTTAAGGGCAGACAGGATAAACTACTTGTAGACTAGGAACTATGATATTGATAATATCATTTCTCTCCCCTTAGACGAGTTGAATGAACTGGCTGACATAGAACTATCAAAAGAGAGAAAGGAAGAAGAGGATGCAGAGCTTATTCTGAAAATCAAAGAAGAAAAAAGAAGGAAGTGGCTCTATAAGTACATGCCTACTCTCTCACCAGTTCAAGAAACTCAGGAACAAGAGGATGTGGTACCACAAGAACCTCAGGTAGACAAAGAAAAAGATAGGATCAACATGATCAACTACCTGAGTGCCACAGGCCTCTACCAAGCTAATACACTTCCTCCCTTACCCCTTGACTACATTGAGTTTGAGTACCTCAAACAACTTGAACTTGATGTAGCCAAAGAAAGAAAGATCACCAAAAGGAAGTTAAGGGAAAAAGCTGTAAAATCAAGAGCCATCAACCATAAGAATCTGAAGAAGTCTGCTGACAGACAGAAGATGATGAGCTTCTTGCAGCTATATGGATTCTCCGAAAGAGACTTGGTCCCATGTCTCTATCCACCATGGATGAGAAAGCATAAGATCAAAAGAGGTGAACTTGTTGACTTACACTCCCCACCAAGTCAGGTCCCTCAAGAAGTAGAGGTTAAGGTTGAAACACCCAAGACAACACAATCTGAACCTCCTGCTGAATCTCAGCAAACTTCCACTTCTGACCACAACATGGATCTATCCCCTCTCAATCTGAACCTGTGAGAGAAGAAGACCCAACTGAGAAGGACAAAGAAGATCAATCAGGTGTTGCAGGCCAGTCTTCTCAGTTAAAGAGTTCAAAGAGGAGGAAAATGATGGTTTCCAAACCAAAGTCAAAGAAGAGGAAACATCCACCTCCAAACCTCAGGATGAGTCAGAACATCCTGAGGATGTGCAACAAGAGGATGCCCCACAAACTCCAATTCAAGCAGCTTCTCTGGCATCAGGCAGACCCATCTTATCTTGGACATACGCCACAAATCCAGAAAGATGGCATGTCATAAGAGATCAAGGTATTGAACATGTCTACACATGGCAGGATATGTTCAATCTACCTCTACATGATCTCTTTGACATGAGAAGATACTATGAGAGTATCAGTGATCCTGACCATCTCATGAAGAAAGGGATGGTCATCATCATAATGAGGACTGTCAATATCTAGTGTCTTAAGGTGTTTTCGTAGCATCAGCCTAGGGGAGTTTATAAGGATATTAGTAAGGGTGATGCAACCTAAACACTTAAAGTCTTTCCTATATGCATACACATGTACACTAAAGTGGAATGCTTCAGAAGAATCACACTAACTTGGAAATTATTCCAATTGTGAAATCTTCTGAAGCCAAGACCAATATCTTCCGAAGCCAAAAGATGAAGTCTTCCGAAGCTTCAAGGACAAAGTCTTCCGAAGCCAACCATTGAAGACAGATTTCTTCCGAAGACTTTTATATTACATGCTTTATCTTATGTACTTTTTACCTAAAGCTGAACCACTTTCCGCTGCCACTCTTATAAGTCACCAACCTTTTCATGAGTTGGTGAAAAGGCCCATGCTTTTGGTAAACTGTACATTGAGGTCTTGAGTCTGTAACTTTTCACTTTATGTACTTTATCCTTTTTGTAATATATTAGGATGTGAGCTATGGCATGTCATAGTCACTAGTCAAAAGGCAATCTGCCTTTTGACCTACATGGATGTTGTTGTCTAGTTCATGTATCCAGCTGGCCTTTAAAGTATGGCCGGCTGTAGGCTTTAGTATAAGTATTTTGTGGTCCTTGTAACTAAAGAAGTTTTGAGTTGAACTTTGTAAACCACTTTGTAAGGAACTAGAATATCAATATACTTTAACCTTGAAAACCAACTGCTTGTGTATTGCTCTAGTTTTCTGTCTCATTTTACATCTTGTGTTTCTAGGTTCTCTAAACTCATTTCTTATCAGTTCCCCATTTGAATTGTTAAGTGTTGAAATACACTCTCCTCTTTGTCTTGTTATGTTGTACAAGTGCATGACCCCTTCACCCGGTCCTGCAATTATGATGTTAATAAACTGTTTTCGAGCAAGTTTTAACATTGGTTGAAGGATTTTTCAAAACAAATGGGTTATTGGTGCTAAAACACATGAAAAAGAGGGTTTTCGGATTGAAATCATGTGCATCAACCCATGGTTCATGAACACTCATTAGAATATACCTTTTTGAAGTCGTGAGTCTCACAAAAATAGTGATATGGTCACAGGTTTCTGCTTTGAAGAATAAAAGTGAGATTCAAGGTAGAAAAGTTAAGCAAACTCAAGAAATGGCTTTGTTCGGGTATAACGATGCTTACACTCCAGATGTTTCGTGTTTTTGGAATTATTTGAAAAGTATGAGACCTGTTGGTTCACAAGTTTGAGCTAAAACTTCTTGTTATTGTAAGAACCTGGTGTAGAAACTCACCAAAACTCACTTTCTAGCTCATTTTGCACTTGGTTGATGTTGTGGTGTTGCTATCCTTCGATTTCCTTGCTAGAATGGACAAAAGTTGCAGAAATTTTGAGTGTTCTTGGCTGATAATTTGAGAGAGAGAGTGAGGGAGAGTGAATGGAAGTCAAAGTTGCATGTATGGGGTGAAGTGAGGGAAGTGGAGTGTGTAGGGAGGTTTGTAGGGTTCAAGGGAAGGAGGGGATTGGAGAGAAGGGGGCGGCCGAGGGTGTGTGTGTGGTGTGTTTTTGTTTTATTTTTATTTTTTTGTAAATTAATTATATAGTGTAGTTTTGTTGTGTAGTATAGTATTTTTTATGGTAGTTTTTAGTTAAGTGTTTTTAAGTATTAGATGTGTATGTATGTAATTAATCTGTGAATTATGTGTGTATACACATAGTTAATTGTTTTAAACTTTGTTCAAATATTTTAACGTGATTAATTATATTTTTAGAACATTAAATTATTCTACACTAAGGCTAGATTTAAAGAATTACCTAAGGAAAATTGACACACAATAATAATAATTATAGAAATAATAAATTAATAGTAATAATAATATTACTGATATTAATAATAGTAACAATAATTGTAGGAGGTCAAAGTTTAGAATGTTGACCTCGGGGTCGGTTGTTACAATAAGGGTATTTTTATAACTGTACATAGCTCAATAGTATAGATTATAAATAGAAGTATACCCTAGTCCTTTGTAAGCTTTTAAACAATCAATCAAACAAGTAGTTTATTATTATTCAAGCATACAAACACCCACACAATCATTCACACACATAGATATCATATCATTAATCATGGGTTTTCGCACTATGATTAATAAGTATTGAATCTATAACAACTTGTTATATTTGAGAGATTGAAATCGATCCTTGGGGGAATTCAGTATTTTGTTCTTGTGTTCTAAGTTGAAAACCCATAAAAGTAAATCCCATTATGTGGTATCAGAGGCTTGGCTCAAATCAATCTACTGATTTTAGGTCCTCTCATTCAATACAAGTACATTCATGGTTCATTAGTTTCATATCAACCATTTTCGAGCTAAAAATCATCACAAAAACCCTCTTCTACATCAAACAGTCAACAAGTGTTCAAAACATGATTTAGTAATATGTTTTTGTACATTATGAAGAAGATTTTGTGTTTTTAAAGCTCTAAACAGCATTCATATATGTTTTTCAAAACAATAAACATCTCAAAACCTCATCGGTTCAAGAGTTTTTGGTAAAACAACAATCGAGTACAGTTTTATCAATTTTTCATCAAACAACATTGTTTTTAAACATATTAAATCAGTTTGTCTGTTTAAAGTAATCATATTCGAGTATATTCATATTCGAATCAGTTTTTTGTTTTTCAATCAACAAACCAATTGTTGATTTCTTTTAAGAGCATCGCAGCCGCAACCACACTAGGATAAACCCTAGATTTTCATTCATACACATCCTTCAAAATATTTGGTGATTTTGTTGGTTTTGCATCAAAAACAAAGAAGAAACCGATTCTTCTTTTGAATTTTTGAAAATGTACTTTTTGATCCAAAAAGTTAACTTTTAAAACATACTATTTGTTTTCAAGGTTTTGATTTTTGACTGATATCATTAAAAAGGATTCTGACAGATATAGACATTCTTTAACATAATATTCTTTTCTATTGTGCAGAGGACTATGACATTACCTAGGATATTAATTAATTGATTTTAAATTATTTAATTTCGTTACTCTGTAAACAAAATTTATAAGTGACAAGAACATTAACAAACAAGTCCCAGTGACCTTAGGATAAATGGAATTTAGCATAAAGCTAAATAATCAAAAAAAATGACTTAAACCATTAAGTTCAAAAGCTAACAATCATGTCCGATGGAATTTCGAGTTCAAACAGTGGTCTCAAACCACCTAGACTCAAGAACAAAGTTGACTTTAAACAATAGAAAATAATATTCAGAAACTAGATTATTTTTCAAGACCCGGATCTATGGACATCCATAACTGAGAGACCATACATACCTATGGCTATTGGTCCAGACTATAACATTCAAAATCCAGTTAGTTTAAAGAATGTAGCTGGTGATGACTTAAATAAGGACAAAACATACATGAAGGCCTACAAGATTCTAGCAATGACTCTCCCGTTTGAGATATTGACTAGAGTTGAGAACTTCAAAATAGCCCATGAACTGTGGAAGGTACTTCACACAATGTGTGAAGGAAGTGATGAGATAAGGGAAATCAATAAAGAAAAATTGAGGACCCAGTATGAAACTTTCCACCATGTTTAAGGAGAATCAATACCAAAACAGCTCCATAGATTTGTTCAGTTGGTAGATGAGATAACTGTTTATGGTCTCAAATATGAATCTGTGGAGATCAACAAGTAAATGTTGTATACACTTTAATAGATCTGGACTCAATCAGTCTCTTTGATGAAAGCAACACTGGATCTAGAAGCATTATCATTAGATGCACTAGTGGCCAAAGTAGAGGCACTAGAGTTAGATGAGAGATCCAGGAATAACAGTACAATCAGACATGTGGAATCATACGAATTCAATGAGATGCAACAGACAAACAGTGCATTCTTACCTTGCACTAGTGAAGAAGAAGATGAGGAGTTTTTTTATTCAAGTTAAACTTCATTCTTTTCTGCTCCTGAATCACCTCAAAACAAATAGAAATCCAAGAAGACTAGTGTTATGCTTCTCATGAAGCAACACCTCAAAGCAAACAACACCCACATGCTTCCAGCTCTAGCAAACAACACCCAGCAAAGACATAAAACATCCATAAGTTTGAGAAACCTATGGATGCTCTAACAATCATTCTGTAAAGTAAGGAGTAGAAGGCAGCTTTTACAGCCTTCTTCTCCATATCCTTTGAAGCTTACTTGGGTGCAAATCTAACACTATTACAGACCATCTAGCAAGATTTGGATGAATTGCCTCCTGACATGGTTGAAGAAATGGATTTTTAGTGGTCAATGGCAATTATAGCATACAGACCAAAGAAGTTTCTTCAAAAAATAAGGGGATGAGTATGGATAAGAAAACAAAGATTGGTTTTGATAAAACCAAAGTAAGATGCTACAACTGTCAGCTCTATGGACACTACTCTAGAGAATGTCAACAACCAAGAGCTAACGAAAAAACCCAACAGACACAAACTTCAAGTAGCTATCATACAAATAGACAAATTCCACCTCCCATTAGCATCCTACTTCACCAACACCAGCACAAATCACACTGTATAGCCCTAGTTAACATTCCAAGTCCTCTGCAATGATAATCAAACAGGACGGTGAGTGTGACTGGAGTATGTATAAAGTAGAGATACAATCTCCTGACCATGCCCTCATGGCACATGTAGATGATAAAATTGCTGAAATCCCAAAAATGGTAAAGGAGAATCTCTGTTCTCAAGCATGCATTGACGAAGTCACAAGATACAGAGAACATGCAGACCAACTTTCTAAGAAAGTTCTTGAAACAAATATCTTGAATGAAAATTTAAAATCAGAACAAAAATAATATGAGATTAAAATATTATCACTGAAAAAATGATTTGGAAAATTTTTTGTCTGAAAAACTAACACTAGCAGCTCAAGATGAGCAAATCTCTAAATCTTTGACTTAGTCAAAAAACAGCTGAAACTAAAGTGACTTTAAAAGTTTTAGGTGAGCAATAAGAAGTTCAAAAACTTCTTGCTCAACAAAGGGCACTCAAAGACCTTTCAGGTTTGGGATATAATAAGGTCAACCCACCTTATAATGATAACTATATCCCACTACCTGACTCAATGACCAACAGACAGGGTGAATCTCTTGACCCACATAACCGGATAGATAACTCCAAATCATCATCATCATCATCATCATCATAATCATAGTCGTTATCTAAATCATCATTAATATCAAAATCACCTCTAATAAAATTTGTTAAAAGCCAAGCACCACCAAAAATAAAATCAACAGATTTCTATCAAG
This sequence comes from Flaveria linearis, assembly GCA_024085815.1. NCBI lineage: Eukaryota > Viridiplantae > Streptophyta > Magnoliopsida > Asterales > Asteraceae > Flaveria > Flaveria linearis. Next base: position 76,747,899 of record CM044005.1, read on the forward strand.
GAGAAAACAATGAGTTTTATGAACATACAACATATGAAGTTGATGAAGATCTGTTGTATGATCTGTCAAATCAACCAGTTATTGAAACTAAAAAGGTTTCATGTGTGGTTGATACAACACCAAAACAACCAAAGCAGACACAAGTTTTTATATCTGCTTGGGTGGAAGAAAGGCTGAGTCTTCCATTGTCTCTCCCCAAATAACAAACAATGGGAAAGGAAAAGCTCCTGTTCAGCCAACACAACCAACTATAACTTTTGATATTCCATTAAATTCAAACTTAAAATCAAAAGTTTTCAACAAACAAAGTACTACAAATTTGCCTTACTATGAGTGGTGTGATCAATACACTCATACCTTAGAAAAGTGCAAATATGGTAAATACTGTAAATACTATGATATGAACAATCATAGTACAGGATCATGTCATTTTCACAAATACTGTTCAAATTATGAATGAAACAATCATAGTACAACCAATTGGTTTTTTAATAACAAAAACAAGAAGCAAAATAAACAACCTCAATTTGAGAAATCAACTGAGAAGCAGGAAGTTGTTCTTAATAAGAACAAGGGAGCAGTACCATGACAAACTCCTCATACAAAAGTTGTTTTAAACAATGATAAAGCATTTTATGACAACTTTAAATAAATAGACAGGAGACATAAGTCTTAAAACAAGAGCTAAAAGCATGTAAAGAAAATTAGTGTACCTAGGATTCCTAAGACAACAGACAATGCCAGTTTATAAGAAATATGTGTTATGGGAAAAGGCAGAAAACCTATGACAATCTTGGCATGGGTTGCACTCTCTAATTAATTTCTTTGTTTATACAGGAACATCAAAGAAGGCCTGAAAACATCTGGTATGTTGACAGTGGATGCTCCCGACATATGACTTGCAATTGTTCCCTCCTTTGGGATTTCAAGAGCAAACATGGAGGAAACGTAGCATTTGGAGGTGACAAGACAGGTGGAAAGATAACTGCTGAAGGAACAGTATCCAATGGCTTAATCAGCTTTAAGATTGTCAAGTACTGCTCCAACCTCTAGTTTAATCTTCTCGGTGTATCCCAAATCTATGATAAAGGATATGCCACCATATTTGATCCAACAGTTACTACATGCTCAAGACGGGTTTTCAAATACCTGAAGACTGTATCCTTTTGAAAACATCCTGTCAAAACAACACATGCATTATTGATATGAACATTGTTTAAGCATCAACCCCTTAAACTTGTTTACTATCAAAAGCATTAGAAGATGTTTCCTAATTATGGCATAGACGATTGGGACACTAAAACTTTAACAGAATGAATCAAATGGTAAAAGGTAACTTAGTAATAGGTTTACCATAAAAAGAATTATTCTATACAGACCACTACACTGCATGTCTGAAAGGCAAACAACATAAAGTGTCTCATAAGTCAAATTTGGTAAATTCTAACAACACACCAATCAAATTGCTTCACATGGACCTTTTTGGCCCTACAAACATATGGAGCATAGGAAAGATGCAATATTGCCTTGTTATAATAGATGATTAATCTAGATTCACCTAGCTTTTCTTTCTATTACACAAGTCAGAATTAGCAGAAATCATCAAATCGTTCATCACTAAAATTGAAAATCAATTGAAACTTAAAGTAAAAATTGTAAAAAAGGATAATGGTATTGAATTCAAGAATGATATTATTTCTTCCTTTTGTGCAGAGAAAGAAATAAGTCATTAATTCAGTGTAGGCAAGGGCTCCTCAGTAGAATGGAGATGCTGAATGGAGAAACAGAACATTGATAGAAGCTGTTAGATCTATGCTAGCTGACTTTCTATTGCCCATATCCTTTTGGGCTGAAGCAATCAACACCACTTGCTATATTCAAAAACAGAACATTGATAATTAACATACCAAAAGTACATATGAATTAATGTTTAAAAGAAAACCTTTTATTGGCTTTCTTAAAGCATTTGGATGTTCTGTATCAATATCAAACACCAGAGAATATTTATCTAAGTTTGCTCCAAAAGCAGACGATGGATTTTTTTTTTTGGATACTCTGGAAGCTTAAAAGTTTACATAGTATACAATCCAAGACTAAACATAGTGGAAGAAACAACGGATGTTGTTTTCAATGAACATTCTTTCACTAAGAGAGTCATTAGATCAGACTGGTTGTTTAATATTGACTCGCTAACAAAATCATTTGACACATGTTACTTTGATGTTTTAGGTATCACGGATGACATTGAATATCCAATGGTTCCTCCACCAACCATTGATGTTCCTTTAACTACATATCCTTTAAGGAGAACAAACATTACTCCTTCCAGTACCACAGTTGCTACTCCTCTTGATCAAACAAACACATCAAGAGGAACATCAACAAATACTCTATCATCATCAACTCTAGTGACCAATCAACCATAAGCTTCAGTTGACCGTCAACCAAGCAAACAAACAAGGTCATATAATCCAGACACAGTTGAAGAATATGATGACTACCATTTACTACCAAATACTCATCATGATGATGAAATCTTATATTTCTTTCATGATTCACCACAAACATTACACGAGTCTGCCCAACCAGATAATCCCACTATATCAAATACCCTTGCTCACCCATCAACACCTGACCAAATAATCATAAATCTTGATTTAACGATTCCTGTTGATCATATTAAAACCACAAAAGCTCATAAAAATCATCCTTTAGAGAATATTATTGGTGATCTCAATGTTAGATTGACACATAGTCAATCTGATACAACAACATTGGCCTGTTTTCCTACTTTCTATCTCTAACTATACCCAAAAACATCACAGAAGCACTCAAAGATAATAGTTGGATAGAAGCAATGCAATAGGAACTATAACAATTTAGGAAGCAAGATGTATGGCAGCTAGTTGACCTCCTAGAATGTCAATATGTCATTGGCACAAGATGGTTGCACAGAAGCAAAGTAGATAACAGAGGGATTGTTATAAAAAAAAGCAAGGCTCATTGCCCAGGGATATACTCAAGAGTAAGGAATTGATTACGACAATGTATTTTCTTCTGTAGCTAGACTAGAAGCCATTCGAGTGTTCCTTGCATATGCTCATCCAAGAACTTCATTGTCTTCCAACTAGATGTTAAATGTGCATTCCCCTGTAGAAAGATAGATGAAGAGGTATATGTTGATTAACCATTTGAAGACCCAGACTTCCCCATAGAATCTACAAGTTAGATAAAGCTCCAGTCTTCTTTAAGCACCTAGGAAGTGGTATGAAACTTTATCTAAGTTTCTAATACAAAATCGGCACACAAGAGGGAAGATTGATCAGACATTGTTCTTGAAGAGAAAAAGACAAGAGTTGCTAGTTGTACAAGTCTATATGGATGATATCATATTTGGCTCCACCAACATACAACTTTATAGAGCATTTAAGGCTCTTTATCATACCCCAGTTTCTGTTGCTAGGGAATGACGATTGATACAAAGCATTAATTATAAAGACAAACTGAGAAATATTATTAATTACTAAATAGACAAAATTCCCTCTTTGGGGTATATCATATATGTTATATTTGTCTTTTTACATCACATATCCGAGTACAAAATCGGGTCAGCTAAACTAACCCATAGCATACTAATTTTATTCTAATACACACATATATATTGGTGGTGACTTCAGCACTGCCTTGTCCTAGGTGCAATGTAATTTAGACTTCATAAATGCCAAAGGCATCTCCGCACATAATTACGTAAGTAATACACAGGTTAGTTACCTTAAAGTATACTAAAACTGTCAACTAAGAATAGTTGGTAAGTTCAAAGGTTTAAGGAAAACATATTATAACAAGTTTGATGTCAATTAAGTAAGTCTACAATCAAACATGTACCCATTCATCCAATCCTAATCTAGTATGAATTGAATTCCCGAATATGGGCACCCGAACTATCAAATAATAAGCATGTGCAGATAATATGTCACAGCGACCCTACAGGCTCAATGGCACTATAGGTCCCAAGGTTTTGTTTTAATTTTTCTCAACTGTAGACATAGCGGACATACAAACATACATCCGTTGTAGATACAGATAACCAATAAACATGCAAAATTCATCAAGTGTTTATAGCTGACAAACAAACATGCATTAGCTATTCATTATTGAACATACATGTGTTCACATCGCATGATGTTATTAAAGAATCCACTGTGAATACAGTAAGTTTTCATAGAGCATGACTAACTTTGGTCATCCATTGTTGAAATAGTGTAAGTGTACACAACGTATGTACACAGGTAAGCATACGTTATAAACTATTACAAAATCACATAAAATGTTCATAGCGCATGACAATAAGTCATCCTGTGTGAATATCTAAGAAACAATCAAAGTGTCCATAGTGCATGACAAATTTTTCATCTGCTGTGAACAACCAAACAATCAATCAAAGTATGTTAGGACCGTGTACGGACGGAGTACTAACTGATTCTACGTGAAACCGAATCAAATAGCGTGGAATTATATTTGATTGGCGATCCAATCAGGGAGAACGTTAATTAGATCAAACCTAATGATTAGAATACGTTAAGAATAGAGTAGGAATGATCAGAATCGTTCTATGAACTTGGAAGGGACGCTCTGTGCGAACTTGGACGGCTAGGGTTGTGAATTATCGAAGTGTTCCGTTTTTCCACGAATTAAGTCGTATTTTTAGGTTACAGCTTTCATTCGTACGACTGAGCTAAACGACTGGCTCAGTCGTGCGACTAAGTCATACGATTGATTCATTCATATGACTGAGTCAGTCTTATGACTCAATCGTGCGATTGACTCAATCACCTGGTTCAGTCGTGCGATTGGCCCATTCGCATGGTCCAGTCGTGCGACTGAATCAGGATACTTAGTTAAACATATTCTTGAACCTTTAATGATTCAGAACTATGTCTAACAACTGTAAACCTATATAACATGTTCATATAAGCGTGTAACAATAAATCATATTAATAGATATAACATTAAACAACCAATAAACATTCACAGAAGAGTTTTTTTCATTACATAGATTTAAACATTACATATGTGTTACAAAATGAAAGTCTATTACATTTAAACTCACTAGAACTAGAACTAGGGACATGTGTACCAACAAACTCCCCCTTGGACCTAGTTCTATCTAAACTTTGACTTCCTTCTTGAACTCTTCAAATCTCTTAGCTCGGTCCTCTTTCGAAACCCCAGAATGGATATTGAGTGCAAAGCATAGACGTATGATATGCTGAAACTGTAATGCTTGCACTATATCCAGGGTATCAAAAAATAGTGGCCACTTATATAGCATATAAACATCTGAAGCTGACAAGTTGATAAGCCACATTGGGTCAAACACCCTTATTGTGTCCACAGTTCCTTCCCTGTCCAAAACAATGACAGCCTCTCCAGAGCGCCAGTCATAATACAACCACTTAAAATATGGGGTAAAGTCTTGTGGCATCTCCCTTAAAGGAATTCTGGACATCGTGCACGGAGGGCGCCACTTCAGGACTATCTTTGGTTGACCGGTGATGGGACTCACTTCAGACCTTCACAAGTATCTTGTAGCCTAATGAGGTTTGAAGTTTACCCATCTTGTCTGGTATTCCCTTTTCAGGGCAGCCTCAAACCAGCCTGACATTTTCTTCAGGTTAGCATAGAGTAACTTCAGGCGTGCCAGCTGGTTAAGCTCGAACCCGGGGAGAGTCTTCAAATCATGAGGGAATCTAAAGTATTCGATTCCCCTCTCCCTCTTCACCGTATAAACTCCAAGATCCTCAAAATGAGCCCATGCAATGATCTTCCCTGACACCTTCATGTTCTTCTTGACTTTGTAGAGCTTGGTGTAGGTACTCTGAGTTGCTGTAGCGCGTTGGGCTCGGACCTCAACGAAGCAAGCCGCCCATTCAGCCTTTCGGATATCGACATCAGCGTTCGAGGCTTGGACTTGGCTAGTTGATGCTTCAACTCCCTTTTCCTTCCCACTTAGTTTCTCTAACATATCACCGCCGAGAGTGTTAGCCAGATCTGCAAACACATTTACCTCTCGGTCAGCGTATTCAGGATAATGCTGATCAGTGATGTCTTCAATCTCTATCTCTTCAACATCGTTAAGCTCATCATCATCAGCATCATCAAACGTTGGGGCATCCTTCACGATCTCATCCGGATTCAGTCTAAATATCTCAGCAAGTTGCTCGTCAGTTAGGTCGTGAATTATTTCTCCTTCTTCAGGAGTATAACTCACAGCCCTTCTGACGATCCCCTGTAGATCAAGAATCCTTGTGAGTTGAGACTTGATCTGTTGGAGGGGAGCAACATCGTGCTCATCTTGCTGAAATCCTGGATCTGCTTGATTTAGACATGTAGAATAACAATCATTAATAAGTAATCAAGATAATCAAACATTAAACATTAAATATTTACATAAGTTACATAAACATTGAAAGAAGATTCAAGTACAAAAGTTGAATAATAAAACATCTAATCTGTACTTTTGCCCTGAATCATAGCCGGATCTTCAGCAGATGGTGAGGTAGGCGGGGCAGATGATGATGCTCCCAGGTCTTGTTTCCTCTTGGTCCTTTGCTCTTGACCAGGAGCAGAGGCAGATGCAGCTGCATCCCCTTCATCGTCATCATCATCATCACCCTTGCTTCTTGCCTCGTCGTCACCCTCCTCATCATCATCCTCACTCTCATCCTCCTCATCATCATCCTCATCATCATCACCATCATCATCACCTTCCCCTATCTTCAAAGTCTCAGCTTGCGATCCTTTCAGCTTGAGCAAGATCGTCTTTTTGGCCTCCTCCAACTCCTCAATCTTCTTAAAAGATATGACGTTTTGCTCCTGGAGTTGGGAGATCTGCTCAGCCTGCCGAGCCATCTACTAAGCTTGAGAAGCATTTAGCTCCTCAAGCTGAAGAAGCTTAGCCGATTTCTCCTCATCGGCAGCTAACAGCTTCAGCACCATCCGGTTGAGTGCTGCAAGCTGTTCCTCCACTCCAATAGGAGGGAGGGATGATCCTGTAGGGAATGAGGATGGGCCAGCTTGGTGTCTCGTGGTGGTGGTAAAGATTAGGGGTGGTATAGTGGTGGTAGGTGGTGTAGTGGTGGTAGTGAAGATTGGGGGTGGTATAGTGGTGGAAGGTGGTATATTGGTAGTGGGTGGTGGAGTGGTGGTGGGTGGTGGAGTGGTAGTAGTGGTGGCTATGGAGGTAGTGGTGGCTGTGGAGGTAGTGGTGGTTGTGGAGGTAGTGAGCAGGGTGATCCTCCTTCGCTTGGGCTTCAGCCCATGTGGCTGAGCCATCCGCTTCCTCCGAGTCCCCCTGGACCCGGAGGCTCCCCCTCAGCTACTGGGAGAGTCTGGGATGTAAGATGGATCAGTAATAGTCTCCCCAGACCCTCCCGGACGTCCGCCAACTATCATTAGACCCCTCTCTATGGCTACGACACGGCTTCGTACCATTCGTACCAGAGGCTCATCATCCGACTCTTCCTCCTCATCAGGCTGAAAGTCCTGATGGAATCCCGCACTCTCTGCTCCTCCTCGGGTGGATGATGGAGATATCACATCGGTATTAGTGGGCCTAGGTTGTGTGGGGCCAGTATCTCCACCATCACCGCTATCATCATCATCAGAATCATCAGAAAGGAGCACGATCTGCTCAGTATCTGAGTCACTATCATCGTGGCGCCACTTACGTCTTGCCGGCGCCATGTACTCCTCCCGGGCTAGATGCCTAAACAGTCTCCTCACCAGGGGCTTAACCTGCTTGCCCCGGTAGACCTTCATTCTCCCAAGTGTCGTATCATCCATAACCTCTAATACGACCACAACATCTTTCTCCTTAGGCAGCTTGGGGAGCTTCTGATCGATGATCATCTGAATAAACCTCGGGTACATGCAGAAGCTCTCCTTCCCCTTGGCCTCGATGTTCTCCACCAAGTAGGTGAATATCATCCTGGAAAAGCTAAAAGGATAATTCAGCACCAGTGCAGCGTATGCATTCTACATCTGGTCTGAAAGCTCATCAAAACCATCTTTCCTTGCGATGCATCTCAGAAGTACATGTGCCAAGTATTTGAACTGAGGGCACAAGTTGCTCTTGTTGAGCATACTTGTATTGATGTCCCCAGAATACTCGGCTCTCATAAAGCAGCCTCTAACTGTGAGGGGATGTAATCGAGTGGGGCAATCAGCATCATCCCCAAACTCAAGAACCGTCCTAATGTCCTCCTCTGTGATCTGGATGGCCTCCCCGAATATCGAGCTCCTGATAGTGTGGGGCTCAGTGGACTTGTCTGCAGCAGCGCCTTCCCAAAACGCCTGCTCTATCGATCGATAAGGAGTGCACGGCGTAGATATCGCTCGAAAAATCCTCAAGTGTCGTAAAAATGTAATGATCCCAGCAAACTCCGCAGTGTTGCGGGAAGAGAGATCGAGATAAGCACAAATGTTGTGCTTAGAGCTCATAGGCCATCTACTCGCCATCTATGACACAAAGTAAATAAACATTAGTACATGTCAAAGTATGCCAAACTTGTTTCATGTAATTAAACATTTTCTTCAGTCGTGCGACTGAACTGAGCGATTGAATCTAGTCGTGCGACTGAGCTGCACGACTGAGATCTGGTCTTGCGATTGAACTCATTCGTGCGACTGAGTCAAGCGAATGGACTTAGTCGTATGTTAGCACATGCGTTTACCTCAGTCGTGCGATTGAGCTTAGACGTATGGTTCAGTCGTGCGATTGAACCATTCGTCCATCTCAGTCGTGCGATTGAGCCATTCGCCTCGCTCAGTCGTGCGATTGAAGTTCATCAGTGTGTCCAATCGCATGTCTGACTGTTGGTTCATTCAAATTTGATTTTTGAGCTATACTTGATATTAAACGTTGAGGATTGACTCATTTGGTTCGCATATGACCGATTGAACCTCTAATAACTTTAATATGTTCAAAACGCTTAGTTTTATTGGTTTATTTGTCAACTTTAGTTCGGTTTTAAGTTAGGGCACTGTTTCGGTCATTTTAACGTTATAGTAATCGATTTATCACTCAAATGATGTCTCGAAGTACCTATGGAATAGAAATAAATGGTCAGAATGTGTCAAAACGGGTCTAAGAAGATCAAACGAAATTTCGGCAGAGTTTGGGTGTATCGTGCGTATGAAGAGCGATTTGAGAGAATGAAACGAATGAGACCGACTCCCCCTCACTTTATACTAGGGCAGCCTTCAGTCATGCGACTGAACCTAGTCGCACGATTGAGCCGTGCGACTAAGCTTCAGTCATACGACTTGTCCATTCGGTCATCACCACCAGTCGTACGATTGAGGTTCATTCGTGCGACTGTCACAGTCAGTTACCTCCAATCGTGCGATTGGGCTCATACGTATGGTCCATTCGTACGACTGGTCCATATTCATGGTCTAGTCATGCGAATGGGTTCATTTGTATGGTCCATTCGTACGACTGGTCTATATTCAAGTTCCAGTCGTGCGAATGGGCCATACTTGTGAAATTTTGTCCTTTTTGACCCATGAATACTTATACCCTTATAACAATAGATAAAACATTTTGATCAATTTGATCATCTCAGACATGACCATTTTAAGATTAAAAACCATTTGATCATCTCAGATGTGATCCATTTATCCACCTGATCATCTCAGACATGATCCATTTATCCATCCGATCATCTCAGACATGATCCATTTATCCACCTGATCATCTCAGACATTATCCATTTATCCACCTGATCATCTCAGACATGATCCTTTTATTTTTCAGAAACAATTGATTTTAGATTAACATTGAGTTCATATTGTGACATTTACCGCAATGAGTAACATAGCACAGTCCGACACTAACACACCTTACAAATAACTTGAAAGACTAAACTAAGTAACAAAATAAACATGTTTTTGTGATTTTGTTAGGGTTTGGTAGAAAAGCCTATTAGCATTAACATCATTTCTAAGACAGATTCATATGGAATCAGACAGGCATAAACTCAATTACTTAGAACTTTTATATATTTATTGAAAAGGAAACTAACATATTTACATATCATAGTTTCTCATTCATCTGAGACTTCTAAGTTCTAACTGGGAATCATGCTTGATCTGATATGTAAAACACATTGATTTTGAACGTCAGACGGTGCATCCATGACGATTGTCAGTATACTTGTCCACTTAAATCCATACACAGACTTTTGACACATATTGGTGATATATTAGGTTATATTATTTCAACCAACATTTGTGGATCCCAAGCTTATATGGTAATCAACATTCCTCAGGAGACTGTTGAGCGGTCTACAGATATTTTGACAAGAAGAGACTATTCTTATAGCTTTCAAAGAGAAGCCAAGCCTCAGGTCAGTGCCACCGCACAGCAGAGAGGCGGCAAACAACAGTGAATTCTAGAATATCTAGGTTATGCTTATCCTCAGGTCAGTGCCATCGCACAGCAGAGAGGCACATAACCTATCTCCTTGTTAGAGCATCCTTTGTTTTTTCTCTTTTGCACATAACGCACCAACAACATATGTTATCAGCTTGATTGCGTTTATTTTCTATTTTTCATGCTTTGCTGTTTTTGTGGTCATCCGCACACTTTTAGTTGCGTTAATTTGCTCGTCATCCCTTATTGGAAATAACTGATTGTGTTAACCAGTGATAAGATGGAACCCACAGTTGGTTGAGCAGATTAGTTTAAATTGAGTTCACCAATGATGTCTACGAGTCTATTGTGTTGAATCTACCGACACATCATAAAGTAAACTAGCACCTCCCTATATCGACTTTCTCCATGTAATTACAGTAACATACAAGCGTACTATCATTTTCCCAATTTGTTAGACTTAGAATTCTCTGACTAACAATTTTTTGTGATTTAATTAAACTAAAAATTGCAAAAATTTAAATCTTTTTGGTGTTCCAAGTAACTAGATGCCTGTGTACTATCACTTTCCATAGTGTAGAATCACAGTCTTATCTAGGTTGTTTTTGCCTTTTAGCTTATCTGCCCTTCCCTTTTTTTTAAGTAAATAAATACTAAAAGTAAGCTAATCTCCCCCTAAAATTCTATAACAGAAAATCTTTTTTGTGTTTTTGGATTTTTTTTATAAGACAAGGAAATTGAAACAAATAAAAATAAAATAAAGACAACTGAACTAATGTCGGACTAAGCATCTCTGTCTTCCGAGATAATGTCATTTTTCTTTTTCACGCCGTTGGCCTCTAACAGATAGAAAAATCTGGGTTTATCAAACGGTTTTGTATTGTAACGCCCGGAAATTTTAAATTTGGAGTGTCATGCGACTGGAGCATCCAATCGCATGGGAGTCATGCGATTGAAGCTCAACCGCACGACTGGAGCTCAATCGTACGACTGGAAAGTTCAATCGCATAGAGCTTGGGCGACTGAAGGTCCAATCGCATGAAGCTCGGGTGATTGGACGAGGGGTATTTAAGGGAGAGGGCAGCCCTTACCCTCTCCCCATACTTGCAAAATCAGAGAGGAAGGAGAGAAAGAGGGAAAAGAGAAGAAGAAAGTTGGTTCAAGCGGGTTCGTAAGCCAAAATCGACATATAGCGGGTCAAATCGAAGCCCTAACCGAGGAGGCTACTAAGGTGAGTTCTAGGACCCCTCTTTTACACGTTTTTGAATGATTTTGGGGCTGGAACACATCTGAAACCCTATTTTTCGAGTTTTTGGGTGTAAACCCGTTTTTATGCATTTGCGTATGTGTATGATGCGTTTGGAGCTTGATTTCATGCGTGGTTATGCTCGAATGAGGTCATGGTATGTTTCCCTAAGGCTTAGGATGGTCGATTTGGACTCAAAATGGGTTTAGGTGAGTTTGGGGGCCGAAAACCCTCGGCTGCAGTCGGGATGAACTCCATTCTGCATCAGCTAGGCCCAGTCGCCCGAATGAGGGGAGACTGGAGCTCAGTCGCCCGAATGAGGGGAGACTGGAGCTCAGTCACCCGAATGAGGGGAGACTGGAGCTCAGTCGCCCGAATGAGGGGAGACTGGAGCTCAGTCGCCCGAATGAGGGGAGACTGGAGCTCAGTCTCCCGAATGAGGGGAGACTGGAGCTCAGTCGCCCGAATGAGGGGAGACTGGAGCTCAGTCGCCCGAATGAGGGGAGACTGGAGCTCAGTCTCCCGAATGAGGGGAGACTGGAGCTCAGTCGCATGAATGAGGGGAGACTGGAGCTCAGTCGCATGAATGAGGGGAGACTGAAGGCCAGTCTCCTGAATGGGGGGAGACTGAAGGCCAGTCTCCTGAATGGGGGGAGACTGAAGGCCAGTCTCCTGAATGAGGGGAGACTGAAGGCCAGTCTCCTGAATGGGGGAGACTGAAGGTCCAGTCACCTGAATGAAGGTCTAGTCACCCGAATGAAGGTTTAGTCACCCGAATGAAGGTCTAGACACCCGAATGAAGGTTTAGTCACCTGAATGAAGGTCTAGTCACCCGAATGAAGGTTTAGTCACCCGAATGAAGGTCTAGACACCCGAATGAAGGTTTAGTCACCCGAATGAAGGTCTAGACACCCGAATGAAGGTTTAGCCACCCGAACGAAGGTTTAGTCACCCGAATGAAGGTTTAGACACCCGAATGAAGGTTTAGCCACCCGAACGAAGGTCTAGTCACCCGAATGAAGGGCCTATCACATGGAGGCCAGACGACTGAACGGTGTCCATACGCCCGAATGTCCGTGGTATTATCCGACTTTCGAAAAGTGCGGACTTAGACTCGAACCCTCGGGGTTGTAGATGATGAGTTAGGCATGGATAATGTAAGACGATGTATGATGATGAGTTGACGATGATGACGCGCAAGATGTTATGTGTGAGGTATGCCTGGCGGTGCGTGTGATTGCATTGTATGTCGGATGTATGTTATGAATGTGTGATGATGCCTGTATGGTGATGATGTATGTTTATGATTATGTGTATGTTCCTTTTATTTATTGTATGTTGGTCTTCCCTGGGCTTTGCGTTGAACGTTAATGAATGAATTTAAACTAGTATGTAATGTAAAGTGGAAGATAATGAAAGAGGAACGTAACGAATGAGTGCATGCATTAATGAACGAATGAATGAACGTAAGGCTTGCAAGCGTATGTATGAGGTGAGCGACTCTGTGTCGCAACAGACTCGAACGAGATCCTCGTCGCGTATCCCGGTACTGTGTCAGTCTTCGGACATGAGTCGGGGGTTTGTATAACAGGTCCCGACACAGTATCAGTCTTCGGACATGAGTCGGGGGTATTGCATGGGACGAGATAGTGAGGTGAGCAACTTTGTGTTGCAACAGACTCGGATGGAGTTCAATCTAGGTGATTGACTCGACGGGATCTTTGTCGCGTATCCCGGTGTTGTGTCAGTCTTCGGACATGAGTCGGGGGCTTGTGAGCAGGCCCCGGCACAGCATCAGCTTTAGAGCATGAGTCGGGGATATTGCATGAGACGGGATCTAGTTGAATGAGTAGAGTATCGCGTGCTCCGGTACTGTGTCAGTCTTCGGACATGAGTCGGGGGCTTGTGAGCAGGCCCCGGCACAGTATCAGTCTTCGGACATGAGTTGGGAGTAGTGCGAGAGAGAGTGAGATGAGACGAATGAGGAACGGAACGCGTGCTCCGGTACTGTGTCAGTCTTCGGACATGAGTCGGGGGCTTGTGAGCAAGCCCCGGCACAGTATCAGTCTTCGGACATGAGTCGGAAGTATCGCGTGAGTTGATGAATGAGAAAGGTAATTGTGAAAGAAAGAAAGTATGAGACGAACGAAAGATAATGAACGTAATGAAAGCTAAAGAACGAACGAATGAAAGTAATGAACGGAAGGAACATAACGATGACGTATGGGACGGGATCTTTGTCACTCGACCTCAGTAATCATGGTTGTGTGCCATGAAGAGGGTAAAGTGTGACCGGATCTAGATGGAAGTGAAAGATAGAGGATGCACAAAAGTAATGAACGTACGAATAAATGAAATGAACGTAAGAATGAACGTAATGTACGTACGGACGAATGTAACGAATGTATGAATGAAAGTAAGAAACGTATGAACGAAAGAAAGAGTTAAGAAAGAACGGGAACGTTAATGATGAACGGTACACGAACGAAAGTTAATGAATGAATGATGAAGATAATAATAATATTATCTACGTGTACGTATGTTGTATGATCGTATGTATGTAAGAATGGTTTTGATGGTAAGTAAAGTATGTTTTAATATAAAACTAGAACTCACTCAGCAACGCTGACTTTGATGTGTTTCCAGTTGGCAGGTATGTTGCTGAGGATGGCACAGGGCGACTACTCAGTTGTTGAGGCTGGCATCCATATTTTGACATGTCATTGTATTTGAAAAGAAAAACGAATGTTGTAAAGTTAAGAAATGACATGTTTTTAGTTATTAATGAAATTTTTAAATTCCGCTGCAAAGTAAATGTTTTATGTGCAATGAATGACCAACCGTAAGGTGCCCGGGATCGGGGCCTTACAGGTATAGAGGTCGGCACGTTGAAAATCTGTGTTTATCTTAACCACATCAATTAATTGTTTTTCATAGCAGTCGCGTATGAAGTGATACTTTATGCCGATGTGTTTAGTTTTAGGGTGTTGAATAGGATTTTTAGTTACAGCTATGGCAGCAGAGTTATTAACATAGATAGGGGTGTTAGAGGATTGCAAACCGTAGTCCCGCATTTGCTGTTGGATCCAAATAATCTGAGAGCAGCAGCTTGCAGCAGCAACGTATTCAGCTTCATAGGTTGATAAGGCAACCGAGGTCTGCTTCTTGTATTTCCACGTGACTAAATGCCTTCCAAAAAACCGACACCCTGCTGATGCAGACTTGAAGTTCATCTTGCAGCCGCCGTAGTCTGAATCACTATACGCCGTAAGCTCAAAGTCATCGTCATGAGGATACCACAACCCCAGTGTTGGAGTACCCTTTAGATAATGAAAGATCCTTTTCACCCCGATCAGATGATTTACTTTCGGTTTTGCTTGATATCTGGAGCATAGACATGTGGCATACATGATATCTGGACGCGAGGCAGTGAGATACATGAGAGATCCGATCATCCCACGATACATAGTGGCATCCACCAAATCCCCATTCTCATCAGGAGCCACATTATGATTTGTGGCGAGTGGGGTACCGGCAACAATGACATTTTCCATATCAAAGCGACTCAGAATGTCTCCGACATACTTATTCTGATGCAGAAAAATGCCGGTAGGTGTCTGATCCACCTGTAATCCCAGGAAGAACTTCATTTCTCCCATGGCGCTCATTTCAAATTCTGCCTTCATCACAGATTCGAATTCTTTACATAGATCTTCGTTTCACGAACCGAAGATAATGTCATTCACATAAATTTGCACCATCAGTAAATCTCCGTCTCTTTCTTTGATAAGCAACGTGCTGTCAATCACACCCCTGCGAAACCCGTGTTTCAGCAGGTGGGTGGAGAGCTTCTCATACCAAGCTCGAGGAGCCTGATGTAGCCTATACAGAACCTTTTCCAACTTGTAGACTCTGTCCCAATGATAAGGATCTTTGAATCCCTCAGGTTGACTAATGTAGACCTCTTCACGGATTTCCCCATGAAGGAATGCATTCTTTACATCTAATTGATAGACTTTGATCTTCATGTAAGATGCGTAGGCTAGAAAGATATGGATTGCCTCCATTCTAACTACGGGTGCAAACACTTCATTATAGTCGACTCCCTCGACTTGTCTGAAGCCTTGAACAACCAACTGTGCCTTGTTTTTGATAACAACACCTTGGTTATCCTTCTTGCAGCGTAGCACCCATTTGGTGCCTATCCCTTTAACTCCTCTGGGCCGGTCAACGAGTGTCCACACTCCAAGCTTCTTGAACTGTAGCAGCTCCTCTTGCATAGCATTGACCCAGGCCTCATCCTTCAGGGCATCGCTTACGTGTTTGGGTTCAACTTGAGAAACAAAGCATCTGAAAGCCCCATCATTCACATAGCCCTTTTCCATAATTGTAGCATAATCAGCATAATACAACTGATTTATCATCTGCATGTCGGAGTGTAGATCTCCAATGATATCCTCCTGCGGATGATTCGCACTAATCCTAGTCACAGGTATCGTAGGGACGAAAACTTCAGTATCCAGATTTGTCACAGGAGGTTCAGTGTCCGTATTCCTAGATGCCTATTCAGCAGCTGATGAGCTTCCTTCTTGATTAACATTTGTATCAAAGCCTGTCTCATCTGCTTCTTCATCATCTGATGACTCATCACTCTCGTTCTGATCAGCTGGTGAAGATCCCGATGAACCACTCGCTGGTGTTGTATTGCTGGTATCCTGATTCGGTGTATTTAGGACATCGTGCATCATCTGAGTAGCAATCTCTTCATCTGAATCTATCTGAGGAAGGTTGAATGATTTGAAAAAGCCGTCGTAGTCGAAGAAAGATGACGGACCTTTTCCAGAAGGGGGAATGGTGAATCGTTGTACATCGACATTGCACCATACTTCTACCTGACCAGTTGAGTTGTTGTAAACTCGTTTGTCTAGTATGCTATATCCAAGAAATATCCCCTGATCTGCCTTTTCATTGAACTTGCCCTCCGGAGTTTTCTTCAGTAGCGTACATGGAGCGTCGAATGGTTCCAGATACTCCAGGTTAGGTTTACGTTTCTGAAGCAACTTATAGCAAGTCTTCCCATGCCTCTTGACTACTAACACACGATTAAGTGTGTAGCATGCACTGGCAACAACTTTATTTCAGAACTGTACCGGCAGCTTTGAATCTGCCAACATAGTCCTAGAAGTCTCGATTAAGCTCCTATTCTTCCGCTAAGCAACTCCATTCATCTGTGGTGTGAATGCAGAGGTGAACTGATGAACAATTCCCTTTTCTTTGCAGAAAGCATCCCTCCACTGATTCTTGAATTCAGTTCTATTGTCTGAACGAATCTTCCTAACTTTCAGCTTGTAGAGAGACTCCAGTGTAGTGACGAGCACCTTAAACGACTCAAAGTTTCTGACTTTGCTTTCAGAAACATCACCCAGGAGAACCGTGAGTAGTCATCTGTGACTACAAAGCAGTACCAGTCTCCGGCGATACTCTTCATGCTGACAGGACTGAATAGATCCATATGCAGCAGCTCCAGGGGCATCTCGATAGAGTTAACGTGCTTAGTCATATGAGACTTCCTGGTCTACTTTCCCTTCTTGCATGAGACACAAAAATCAGGAAGTTTGAAGTTTTTTATAGTAACTCCCTCAACTAAGTTGTTATGAATCAGATGATTCATCTTCCTGTGATTTATAAGTCCCATTCTTCTGTGCCACGAGATAGACTCCTTCTCTGTTGCTTTAGACAAAAAACATTGAACAGTAGACTCACTGGTAAAAGCATTTGACATATCTAAAACATACAGGTCATTATACCTAGATGCTGACATTAATACCTGCTCCTCTGGAATCTCCATCTCTTTCTTCAGAATATAACACTTCCGATTGTCAAACATCACTTTGAAGCCCTTGTCACAAATCTAAGACACTAAAAGCAGATTGTTTTCCAATTGTTGAATGAAATTAACATTATCAAATCTTACCATTGCATTACCTACTTCTCCTTGTGTGGTAATGTATCCTCCTTTGTTTCTGGCAAAAGAAACATGTCCCCGTTTAATTTGTTTGACATTGTAAAGGAGAGACTGATTTCCTGTCATGTGCATGGATGCTCCGCTATCTACTATCCATGTGTTGGTAGAAGCACTATAGCGGACAACCTGCACATAATAAAAAATAATTATTTAAGGAAGGGGACCCAAGCCTTGACTGGCTTGGGTTTCCCAGAGGCATCACACATAACAAACTCAACCCACTGACCTTTAGCAGATTGAGAGACCTCATCCTTCGGCTTATCCACACCATCAGGCACATCTGGTGTCTTAGCTTTCCATAGACCATCCTTCTGAAAGGATTGTTTGTGGTAAACCGATGATTGATTTACTGTTTGAACTTTAGGTTTGGTTTCAAAAACAAGTTTCACCTCAGGCATCACAGACTTGCCAGTGACTTGTCTATGTTGTCTGTGGTGTTGGGGAGGAGTAAAAGACCTAGAAGATGTTTTAGACCTAATTGGAGTTTTTGATCTAACAGGATTTTTAGATCTCTGTTTTGAAGAAACCAGTTTGACATCGTGATCTAGTTCAATTTTAATCCTAGGTGTCTGATAGCGAGGACAGTTCGAAGATATGTGACCTCTTTGTCCACAAGTGTAACATGATCTCCTGTCAATAGGACTAGGAGATCGCTTGTGGGGTGGGGAGCACTCAACAGGTATAGACTTTTTGGTCTCACCCTTTTGACTCTCACATTCCTTAACAAATTTTACTTGCTTAACATTATGATTACTTTGTCTATGAAGATTATTGTTATCTTGCTTAACCGGTTTTGACTGATTGATTTTTGAAATCTTGGGTTGTGTGATAGCAGATTTTGAACCCAACCCAAGAGATGCTTGAACATTCTCTTCCACCTGGTTTTCAATGATGGTTTTATCAGTTGTGCCTGAGGTTGATGTCGTCTGATCAGTAACCGGAGGAGCAGTTTTAACTGCTGAGTCCAGATCGTTGACCAGAGGAGTAGTTACCACATGGTCCTTTATTGGATTATTATTAATAGGTCGATGTTTGGTGTTAGAAGGATCTCATGTGGTGGAGGCACAACCTTATAACCCAGCCCTTCCCCGTTGTTGCGTTCCTTAACCAAGTTTTTCAAAATATGAGAAGAACTAGCTAGACTGTGGAGTTTTTGCTTTAAAGACTCATTTTCAACTTGTAAAATAGCTCTGTCCTTTGTAGTTTCCTCAATTGTCTTTAAATAAAACTTTATATCATTTTCTTGGTTAAACGCGACAACCTCAGTTTCTTTTAGTTGTTTCTTTAAAGCGTCAATTTTCTCCTTATAGCTGCTCTTATTTTGTTTTAACACTCTATTTGCCTCAGTGCATAATTTTAAGTCATTTACTAAGTTATCATTATGATCTAATAACCTAGCAAATTTCAGATCAATGCTTTCCCTAAATTTATCACATTCAACACAAGCATTTTTAATAAAAAGATTATCTTTTGATTCTACCTGTGCAGATGTAGACGTGCCAGCCATGAAAGCAGTTTGAGGTTTCTGTTGTGCTTTGGATTCTGCATTCAATTCATTCTCAACAAGTTGATCAACAGCAGCTAAGTCTTCATTAGCATCTAGCTCTACTGAGTTCTCCCCCTCACTCGCAGAGTCATCATTCAGATCATCAACAAGAGCAATGTTGGCTTCACCATCAGATAAAAAGCAGAAGGACCAGTCTTGTCCTTTATCACCTTGAGCAACCATTGCCTTTGAATCACTGCTTGTTAAAGCTATCTTTTTCTCTTTATCCTATTTGTTGAAGGACAAGAACGGGTTCCCATTGCTAGTCTTCTTCGGTTTGACACACTCTCGCTTGAAGTGTCCTTTCTCCCCGCAGTTGAAACAGGTGACCTTTGACTTGTCAAATCCAAAGGTAGTATCTTTAGTAGCCACCAACATCTGTCCCGTCTTCTTCACAAACTTCTTTGCTCGTCGCACAGCACTCACGAGAGCCCACATAATGTCCATTCTTTCCAATTCATTTTCATCTACCTGCTCATAGTCTTCATCAACAAAGTGGCAGTTACCAATCCTCCCTGCGACTAATCCATCATAAGAATGAACCACAGCAGCAAGTAAGTCCATGTGCTCCTTAGCCACTTCTACAGTTACATTGCATAGATATTCTAGTCACTAACTTCGTTGATTGAGCTACTGTAGTACTGTGTTGAACCCCTGATGAAACATTTGACTCACCACCAGACGATGAGCTTTGACCCGTTGCAGATGTAGATGCAGATGCATCAGATACAAAGGCAGTCTGCAGAGGGGCACTGGAAGATTTTGCAGTAGGAGTCACATTGTAGAGAGACGGATCCTGAGTGTATGCTCCCTTGGCCCTGTACTTGTGTCTCACATCTTCTTCTCTCAGTTTTAGGATGAAATCATTGATATCCAAAGTCTCCAGCACTAAGTTATATCTTAAAGTGGAAATAAATGAATCCCACTTCTCTGGTAACCCATCAGCCAAACTTGCCACTTTTTCTTCCTTAGATGTTGTAACACCATGAATGTGAAGCTCACTCATCAAATGATAGAAACGGTCTATGATATCATCTAAGCTTTCATTCCCAATAGAAGAGAAGTTATCAAATTCTTTCTTTAACGCTTTCGCCTTCAGTGACTTAAGTGTTGAATTACCTTCATATCTCTTCTCAAGAGCCTCCTATAACTTTTTGCTCTGCTTATGTTCTGAATACTGAGGGAAGATGTCTTTGGAAATTGACTGTGTCAACATAGCATAGGCTTTCTTCTCTGCATTATATGCAATCTTCTGTGCATCACTTAATCCACTCAAAGTAAGGGGTATACCATCAGCACCAACTGGCATATTGTAGCCAGTCTCAATAGCATTCCAGAGATTCGTATCCACTCCATTAAGATGAATCTCAAACCTTTGCTTCCATTGAGGAAATTCATCAAGAGACAAAAGCTTAGGTGGTTTATTATGGTTCCCGATCTCATTTTCCAATAGCAATAGGTTCTGGATCCTGGAGTCCTTCCCTGCTGACATTGCAAAGTTCTTTAAGTCCATAATAAATTAGTCTTAAACTTGAAAAACCAAACTGTGTATACGACTGGGAGGGGCGACTGAAGGATGACTGAAACAATCAACGTGCGATTGAGCTGAGTCGTCCGACTTGGCAGGCGACTAGGACAGTTGTGCGAATGAGCAGAACGACTGGGACAATCGTGCGATTAAACGAGCGACTGGTCCAATCGTGCGATTGAACTGGGCGATTAGAGTTCAGTCGTGTGATTGAGTCAATCGTATGACTGAGACTGCTGACTTTGAAATTTTTCAACCTTTTTCACACAATTCGAACTAAAACACAATTTTGAATACCCTAGACGGCTGCAACTCGAAAAAGACTTAACTTTGAAAGCATGCACACGTAAAAACTGGATTTTTAGGCAGGAAGAACGGATCTTTTCGCTTAAAAACATTGACTTTTTCAAAAACAAGATTGAATCCACGAAGAATCAACAGCCAAAGCTCTGATACCACTTGTTAGGACCGTGTACGGACGGAGTACTAACTGATTCTACGTGAAACCGAATCAAATAGCGTGGAATTCTATTTGATTGGCGATCCAATCAGGGAGAACGTTAATCAGATCAAACCTAACGATTAGAATACGTTAAGAATAGAGTAGGAATGATCAGAATCGTTCTATGAACTTGGAAGGGACGCTCTGTGTGAACTTGGACGGCTAGGGTTGTGAATTATCGAAGTGTTCTGTTTTTCCACGAATTAAGTGGTATTTATAGGTTACAGCTTTCATTCGTACGACTGAGCCAAGCGACTGGCTCAGTCGTGCGACTGAGTCATACAATTGATTCATTCGTACGACTGAGTCAGTCTTATGACTCAATCGTTCGATTGACTCAATCACCTGGTTCAGTCGTGCGATTGGCCCATTCGCATGGTCCAGTCGTGCGACTGAATCAGGATACTTAGTTAAACATATTCTTGAACCTTTAATGATTCAGAACTATGTCTAACAACTGTAAACCTATATAACATGTTCATATAAGCATGTAACAATAAATCATATTAATAGATATAACATTAAACAACCAATAAACATTCACAGAAGAGTTTTTTTCATTACATAGATTCAAACATTACATATGTGTTATAAAATGAAAGTCTATTACATTTAAGCTCACTAGAACTAGAACTAGGGACATGTGTACCAACAAAGTATACATAGCGCATGAACAAATGTTCATCCGCTTTATGAACAATGGTCAAACACATAGCGTATGACTTTTTTTCATTTCACACAAGTGTGCACAGCGCATAACCAAATGACCATCTGCTGTGAACACAGAATATTCAAGGGTCCACAACATACAAATTTAAAATTGTATAGCGGACGCACTGTTCATACAACGCATGTCTTAAAATTAAATTTTTAAGTTTAAATTGTTACACAGCGCATATACATACTGTATATATAGCAAACGTTCATTTTGTCTATTGTATATATAATTTAGCACTTGCCATTTTTTCATTCATCATGAGTGTGTGAGGTAAAATCAAATTTCTAAAACGTTGCTACAGTGCGATAAACCCTGATCATTCAAAACCCTAGATCTAGTTGATTTCATCAATAACATTGGTTCGAATAAGTATAATAACATGTTGTCAATCATTAACTAATCATCAAAACATACACTTGCCCGTTTGTGATTCGAACTTTGATAAACCCTGAGCCGATTCATGAACAAAAGCATATGAAATCATTTGATGATATTACTAAAATAATTCATTGAATATAGTTTAATATCCATTATCGCTTGTATTAGACCTGTTTATGTGATGAATTTTGATTAACTGTTCATCGGGTTCACAAACAGTCACTGTGTTCATGTCAAAATCATTCAAAAATTGGTTGTTGATCTTTGAAAATGTTGAAAATGATTTGAAATGTGTTTTAACTTAGTAAACATGTCCAAAAGTCAGTTACAAACATGTAAAATAAGTTAATTTGGCATGACATTAACCATAAGAACATTAAATTCATATACATTCAATGTGCATTAAATGATCTATTTTGACTTTAAAAGTCAAATTAAAATCTATTAATGAAGTTTTTATGAGGCATAATCAGTGTATTATGTGAAAAAAATAGCTCATTGTTATGAATCAAACATGATCCAAATAAATTTGGATCAAAACAATTTAAAATCAGAAAGTTTTGCAAGATCAAAATTTATCAAATATGACTTTTTAAAGGTCAAACTAATCAAATTGGCAAGTATCAACCAACAACACTTATACATAACCAATGGGTTCAACACACATGATTGATCATTACATAACAATTACAAGTGACCAATGAACACATAATCAACATTTCATCATATTAGTATCATACATTTCCATCATACAAGTTACTAACATACTCTTCTTATTTACAGATATGGCAAACCTTGTGTTTGTCAGAGATACAATCTGTGTGCATATCTCAACCCCGATTCACCAACGGCTGAGAACTACAGAGATATCATACAAGCCATCAGAAAGACCAGGCTTGTACATGCAATGACTGCAACACCTAAGATTTATGAAGATCACATTGTCCAATTCTGGACAAAAGCTCATCTGGAGCAAATAGAAGACCAACAAGTTATGATTACTAATGTCCATGATCAACATATCACCATCCTAGAAGAAGTTATAAGGAGGGTGTTATATTTGGGTGATGAAGATACTGAAGGCCCAATAAAGTATGATGAGAACAATGTTCTACATGTGTTCAGGCCGATAGGCTACACTGGCACAATTGACAGGAAACAAATCAATAAGTCTTACATGTGTGCCCAATTCAGATTCCTTATGCACACATATCAAAAGGCTATGACTAACAGAAAGACTGGTTGGGATGCAACATCTCTGAGAAGGTCATCTATAATTTCTAGTATTATAGCAAGCAGGGCTTTTAATTTTGTTGCTCAAGTACTGAAAGGAATGATCAACAACCTTACTAAAGTGAGGAATAAGTTTTAGATGTATCCCAGATTTCTTCAGATGATCAGTGATTATCTTCTACTAAACATACCAAGAGAGTAAACAAAATTTAGCATGTTCACTTTAATGAATGTGTGTTTAATAGGATAAAAATAAAGTTTATACCATGGTGATGAAGTTCCTATGCCTCCTCATATGATAGATCATGATCTCCCAGTTCTTGAAGTGTTTTTAAGGATTCCTTGTCAAGGTGACCCTCACATGCTCTTCCATAATGTGATTCACCAAGATCCTATCATTCAGCCTATACCAATCATTCATGAAGAAGATCCCGTTGCACCTGAACCAGAACCAATCATCCAACAAGAACAAGCACAAGAAAAAGCCAAAGAACAAGAATAGCTTCATTTTGAGTATCACATGCCTTCTCCACCTCAAAGCCCTCTCATATCAGATCAACAGACTTTGTCATCTCTTTTAAGAGATATAGATGCTTCATTGGCTGAACAAGCTACTCATCATGAGAGGTTGGAACATCGTCTATGCATGAGTCTAATCAAAAAGAACATAGTGCTCATGTTGAGCAAATTGATTGTAAAGAACAAGCAAGTGAGGTACCTACTGAAGAAGAGATTTAGTACTCAAAAGTGTTTTTATTCACAGAGTACAACATGTTGATTGAGAAGTCAAACAACATAGCAAAGAGGTTAAAAGAGAAGCTCAAGAGCAAAGATGAAGAGATAGAGAAGCTCACAGCTAATCAAAAGGCTCAAAAGTTGATTGTTTAGTTTCTGTAACAACAACTTGAACAATCAAAGTCATAATAAAATATGAAAGACAAAGATTTGAGCAGTGCAAGACTTGACATTGTTTACTTGACTGAGCAGACAGATTCTAAAGATAATAAGATTGATGAGCTAAAGAAGATAATCTCTGCTTAAAATGAAGAGATTAAGAGACTGAATAGAGAATTGGGGTATGTAGACACCCATATAAATGAAGAAGAACATTCAAAGGTCAAGAACAAGCACTGAGTAAAGGATTCATTGATCAAGCCATGTCTCATGTTGAAGAAACTAGCATAAGGGAATCTGAACAAGCAATTATCATCCCTGAGGAGACACACTCAATGGATAAGCTGTTTGGTGAAGCTAATCCATTTAAGAACATTCACTATTCACCTATTCTCAAACAACATATTCATACACCAGACACCCAACCATCTCAATCAAGCATCATCCCTGTAAACCCATTAACTGAGAAGCAAAAGGAATTGATCAAACAATTTGCTAAAGCATTGAAAGTGCAACCTGAAACATCCAAATATCATGCATCATCATCATTACAGCCTCAATTGAAAAACATATCAAATGAAAAGGAACTGTACCTAGCATCATTGATGAAGGGAAAACAAAAGGTATAAGAACATGATGAACCTGAGTCTCCACTTCTGAAGCTTCTTAAAGTTAAAGGTGAACCTGTGGATGAAGATGAATTCAAAAGGAAAGAATCAGAAGCTGCTAACTTAAAAGAAGGAGAGATTGATCAATCTCATGATAAGCAACAAGATCCGATTATTATCCTTACTAACTCTGATAAAGATAAAGAAGATAAGGATGAAGATGATATTGAAAAAATTCAAGACTTATTCCCAGATGATCTAGAAATTCTTATGGGAATAGAGTTAACATGAAGAGGTTTTCCATATGATATGTTCATGCAGCTTAACCTATCTAAGGTTAAAGACTTGCTCAAGGACTTTCAAGAAGTGATAAAAAATGAGTTTGAGCAAACATACAAACTTTACAAAAAGATCAAGGATCAACAAGAGTTTCAGAAGAATTTTCCAAAATATCCTTAAATATAGAAGATGACCTACTCATAGGTGAAAAGCTAATTGAGTCATACAGGAATGCCATATAGGTCATATGCTGGTAGATCTTTATCACAAATGAAAGATCTTACAAGAGAAATCTACAAGAACATGCTCATAAGTGCTTCGAAGCCACAAGTCGTCAAATCTCATCTAGCAGTTTCATTATCCACTTATCATCAAGCTCTACCTGAGCTTCATCCCGTAGAGGAGCCTCGGCAGCTCATGCCACAAGCTATGGCTCGAAGGAAATGAAGTGAAAGAAATGATCAATGAAAACACAAATTTTGTGCTCTATGATAGGATAACACCCACAGCTTCATAGATGAAAGGAAGATTGTAGCCTGAAAGTATGATGAGATATAGGATGTTGTGCTGATAAAGAGAGTATCTAGACTTGTCCGGTACTTATCATACATATCCTAACTGGGATCATGTTTTATGAAGATAGGTTAGACCTTATACAGCTAAGAATGGTAAATCAAACCAATAATCCTAGAGGTGCTTATTTTTATCATATTATGAGATCGTACATGAACAGACAACATCATGAGATGAGAATAAAAGAAAACAGAAAAGATAAACTTCAGTTAGCCAAATTGAGAAGAGAACAACAATTGGCTAGCAAACAGAAGCAACAAAGTAAAGAACAAACAACACATCTTAATAGTGAGATATTAGAAAGAGTTGGATATCTACTGAGACCATCATATTTAAAGTTGATCATAAAGAAGATTGATGGTAATCAATACAACCATCCAATCATAAGATGGTATTATGAAGAAACACACTTTGAAGTGGTGTTAGAAAGGAAGTTGGAAGGAAAGGAAGCAAGAGACATTAGATTATTTGATCCAGTTGAGATAAAGCTGCTACACCCATCATATGTATCATTTTTGAAGACAAAGTCATTCCCTGCCATTGAAGATGTGTTATGCAAAGGTGACTGTTGTTACTTTATACATATGCTGAGAATTCTAGGCATTGTGTATGTTAATGCTGCACTGAAGCAAAGGTTAGAAACAAACCAACAGTCGCTGACACACATTAAAGGAATAACAAGCCTAAGGATCTCAGAAAACAACAATCTTGAAGTTCTAAAGGGTGATCATATTGTAACCACTCTCGTTAGCAACATTAATATACAAAGCCTTGATCAATCCGCCCTGGAACAGATGATGCATCTCTCAATCAAATGCAGGTATGATGATCAGAAGAATGCAGTTCAATACATAATGCTTTGAAGATTACTCCTTTAGCTGATCAAGTAAAGGAATCTGAAAAGGACCTAATCACCAAAAAAGATGTTGAAGAATCTTTGAAAGCTACCTCTGAAGTGCTGAAGAGTATAGATGAAGTTGGACCATCTCATTCCTAAAGGTTTCTAACAATCAGACAGACAAAAAATAAATTATACTATCTAACCTCTTAAATAATCAAAACATCAACTCATACTTAACAAACATAACACACATATTAGAAAATCAATCCTTTATGTTTATCATATATATTATCAAACATGATAACACTCATGCAAGTAATAAGTCATAAAAACAAACATTTATGAATTAAAACATACAAGGTAATCTGATTACATGTGTGGAATTAGTTAATCATGCAATCATACAATTTTTCAATTAATCATGCAATCATACATGAAACTAATCAATCAAACATCATAAGTTAATCAATCAATCATTCAATCATTCAAATCAAACAAGATCAAACACATTATCACTAACAAATAAAAAGTAACAAGCAAACAATAAAGGTGGGCAACATCATCCTGAGGGGGAGTATTGTTGTACTCAATAAGTAAAAAAGGATAATGTTTTCCATAATCAAACATAATATGTTCTAACATCCAAACAATCATTAACTAACACATAAGCATCATTAACATTCATAACATATACTAATTAAGTTTAAATTTCTTTATCAGATTTGTAGATAAAAGAAATTTTTGCTTAAGTGTCCATATCGGATGAGGATTTATCCACAGCAGATGAAGAACACAGTTCAAGTTTCTACAGTGGGTGAACAATCATACACGGTAAATGACCAAGTCCACACCTAACGAACAGTCCACAGAAGATGTTCATCCAAATAGGATGAACACTCAACAGCGGACAACTACAAAGCAAACACACAAGTGTTCATAGCAGACATCATCCAAGGCATATCGGACAAGTTGTTTAACTTACACAGTGGACATCTTATCATCCACAGCGGACAACTAATCATCCATAGCGGAAGACTTATATACTTAGGATTATATGTATCTTGTTTACATAATGTAACTGTACATAGCTTAATTTTATAGATTATAAATAACAGTATACCTTAATCCTTTGTAAGCTTTCGAACAATCAATCAAACAATTTTGGACCAAAAGAACCAATGAGCCAAGATCAGGAAAACCTCTAAGTCCCACATGCCACTACAACAACTGCTGAAGACTCCCATCTGCTATGATTAGAACAAGCTGCTCTAGCGGATTTTCTCAGATGACTCGAGAGCATCTTAGCTCCAGCCTCAGCTGTTCTGATCCCATCAGCTGTTCTGACAAAGTCTGAAGAACAAAGTATGAAGATCAAAGAACTGAAGAACAACAGCTGAAGACACCAAAGTACTGAAGACCAAGTACTGAAGTCTGAAGTACTGATCTTACAAGTACTGAAGACTTCAAGTACTGAAGACAAGTACTGAAGAATCAAAAGCTGAAGAACTGAAGACCTTCTACTGAAGCACAAAGTCTGAAGACAAAGATTGAAGACAACAGCTGATGATATCTACTGAAGTCATCAGCTGTTACATCATCTGAAGCCAAGTCTGAAGACCAAGTACTGAAGACTCAGAGTTTGTCACAACAGCTGAAGAAGTCTTCTTCAGTTGTTGTGATGGTTTTTCCTTTTCAGTAGTTTATTTTGTTTCAGTAGTTGTACAACAGCTGAAGAGCATGTTCTTCAGCTGTTATAGTATCAGTAGTTATAAACGACTGAAGAGTTTGTTCTTCAGTCGTTGTAGGATTTCAGTAGTTTTACTTTTGTCAGTACTTAGGAACATTTTGTAAGAAGATGTCAGTTGTTGACATCTTCAGTAGTTTTATGTTTCGTCAGTTGTAATTTTAATAATCAGTTGATGTCAGAAAAAGGACATCACCACCATCCTTTTGCCGCCTATAAAAGGATGGTGAACCATGCTGTTTTAATTGCCGAAACGTGCTTAGCAATAGAACATTTAATGTTTCGCAGAACTCTTCGCTCTCTATGTTTATGCTTTTAATTGAATTATCTTTTATGTTCTTGAATAATTGCTAATTAATGTGCTAAAATCCGCTGCAAACATAATCTAATTGATCAAACGAGAGGCTGAGATCCTGTCAAATGGTATCAGAGCAGGTTAATCATTGATCGATTTAACTATTGATCATTTGAAACTGCTCTTTTGATCTCTCAGTTTGATCGAATTAGGAATTTGCAAGAATTAGCCATAGAGAGTAAGTTTCTGCTGTTTCTGGCCAAAATCTTGAGGTCTTTTGGTGGTTTTGAGTTACGTTTGTCTTGTTTAAACTTGTTTTTGACTGAAACCTGAGATGACAACACCAACTAATGATCCTCACAATACTGGTTCCTCAACCAAGCCTCCGATGCTGGTTAGGAACGAGTATAACATATGGCAAAGACGTATGCTACACCACTTGGCTGTCAACAGTGCTGGTTGTTGGAAGTCAGTGGTGCATGGACCATACAAGCCTATGGTGAGCGTCCCGGAATCTAATGAACAGGTTGCAAAGAAACCTGAACAATATTCGGACGAAGATCTAAAGCTGTTCGAAATTGATGCTAGAGCCCATGGAATTTTAGCCATGGCCATTCCAAATGAGATATATTCAGGGCTCTTGCATCATGAGTCTGCTCATGACCTATGGGTTGCTCTAAAAGAACAATTTGGAGGAACTGATTCGGTCTTAGCAAACAATAGGGAAATCCTCGCCCAAAAATATGAGACTTTCTCATATAGAAAGGGTGAGACTCTGACCCAGCAGTTTGAGCGGTTCTCTTGTTTGATCTCTGAGCTGAAGATGGTCAAACAAGAGTACTCCAACAGCCAGATGAACAATAGGTTCCTCAGGTCATTGCCTGAGAGATGGGACACATATACCATTGTCCTACGCTCCAGTGCTGATCTGGAAACTCTATCTCTCACCCAACTTCATGGGAAGCTGCTCACTTTTGAGAGAGAGATAGAGCAAAAGAGGAAGTTGTCATCTTCTGGCAAGCTTGCTGATGACTTTATCCAAGGTAATGCTGCCTTGATAAGTCATGAGTGAGAATATGCTTCATCAGAAAGTTCTTATGATGAGCATATCGATTTCTCTACCAACTCAGAACAAGCTTTTGTTGGTGTTAGTAGTTCAGGAGGTGGTGGTGACAACTTGTGTTTTCTGATGCAGGATTTGAAGGGCATTCCAAATGATGATCTGGAAGAGATGGATATTTTGAACCAAATGGCAATGATAAATATCCGCTCTCAAAAGTTATACAAGAGAACTGGTAGGAAATTCCCCGGACTCTCTGGCAAAACCAAAGTTGGTTTTGACAAGAGCAAGTTGAGGTGTCACAAGTGCCAAAGGCTTGGACACTTTGCAAGAGAGTGTAGATCATCTGGATCTAACTCATCTGCACCCTTTGTGACTTTTCCCAGCAATAGCTCACAGCACAAAGGGCAACCTTCCTCCAGTTCTGGCCATCCATCTCAGGCACAAGCACCACCTGCTTATTTTGTGCCACAGGGTCATATGCCATATCCTTACCCCTGTTACTACATGCTTCAGCCGAGTCAAACTCAAGCACCCCCGGCTCAACCACCTCATGCTCTTCCTGAGCCTCAATCTTCCCAATCTCATCATCACACACAACCTCAACAACATAGCTTTTTCACCCCAAGTGTTGTTGACTGGAGTAGTCTACCAGAAGAGCTATCTGGTCAGGAACAACTACTCCAAGGTGCTGGTCAACATGGTGGTGACCAACCTTTTGGAAATCTTGCTCTGATGGCCCTTGATTCTGCTGAAGGGTCATCATCCAATGCCTCATCTCAGGTA
Source organism: Flaveria linearis (assembly GCA_024085815.1). Classification (NCBI taxonomy): domain Eukaryota; kingdom Viridiplantae; phylum Streptophyta; class Magnoliopsida; order Asterales; family Asteraceae; genus Flaveria; species Flaveria linearis. Next base: position 76,778,593 of record CM044005.1, read on the forward strand.
TCCACTGAGGCAAAAGCCAAGCTTTGTTCAGAATCATGCATAGCAGCATTTGCTTCTATTAGAGAAGCAAATGTAGCTTTAATAGATAAAAATCTTGAGCTTGAGCACACTATTTCCAAAAGAAAAGCTGATTTTGACGATGTACTAAAAGCTAAAAATGATGAGATTTACAAGCTTAAATGCCAAATCAAAGATGATAAAGCTAGGGAAGATGTACTTCTAGAGAAGTACAGAGACCTCAAGGAAACTCTTGCAACCACCCAAGTTGAGTGTGATCGATGGGTGCAATCATGCAAGGGTTTTGAAATGCTTCTTAGTAAGCAATCAGCTTCCAATGTGAAGTTTGGCATTGGTTATAATCACACTGCTCCTCCCACAGATTTCACTTCAAGAGCTGAAGTTGAATCTGATGGGGAGAGCAATAACCAATCCTTCTCATCATGTGACCTACTATCCTCTGAATCAACATCATCAGAGATAGATGTCAGCATTTACTCCTGCCAAAACCAATCAGCTGATGCTACAACAGCTGATGGTTCAAATGCTGACTGTCACATGACCAAAAGGCTGATCAACTCAGGTGTTGTCACTAGAAGTACTGAAGGTACTGGAGAGCAAGTGACAACATCTGAAGTTCAAAACTCAAATACTGTTAGCACTGAAGAGAAGAAAACTAACAGTAGGAAAGGTTTGAAGACAGCTAGAGAGGATACCAGGAAAGCAGGCACTAGGAAGAAAACTGCTAGTACTGATGACAAACAGCTGAAGAACAAGTCTTCAGCAGTTAAATCCTCTTCAGCTGATGATCAGCATAAGATGAAGAAAAAGCCATGTGAGATATGTGGCTTGTTCAATCATCTTACTGATGATTGCTGGTACAAAAGGGGTTCCAAACTCAAACAGAAGGAGAAAATGAATGAGAACATCAATAAAATGAAGAATGAGTTTGAAACCAAGTTTGTACTAGCAACATCCAAGCCTGAAATCCCTAAGCCTAAAGCTAAATCTAAAAAGGTAGGGATTACTCAGGCAACAGCTGAGGTTGCTCAGAAAAAGATGGTACAACATAGGAACTCATCATCAGCAATCTCCAATGTGTCTGAAGAGCTAAAGGATTTATCACAAAATCAGACACAATTGGTGATGATGGTTCAGCAACTAGTGGGAAGAGTCAACCACTTAGATGCTCCTGTGTTGAAACCCCAGAAAAGGAAGTCCAAGCCAAAGGGTTCCTCTTCTGTACCATCTTCTTCACCTCAAGCTGTCACACATAACACACCTATTAGTGCTGCACCTGTAGCTGAGAACAGACCCAAAACCAAGCAGGTTTGGGTCTCCAAGACTAACTAACACATGGTTGTGTTTGCAGGGTTCTTCATCATGCCATAGAAGCATCTGGTATGTAGACAGTGGAGGATCCATGCACATGACAGGAAGCAACTCTCTTCTTAATGACTACTCTCAAGGAAAGAAGGGATTTGTTTCCTTTGGCAATGATGCAAAGGGTTACATCATTGGAAAAGGCTTTGTTTCCAACGGGGAGATAAGGTTTGATGATGTTAACCATGTGGAGAATCTCAAGTACAACCTTTTGAGTGTCAGTCAAATGTGTGACAAAGGCCATGTTGCCCTTTTCACAAGCCAGAACTGTTGGATTCTGTCATCCAAAGTTCTGAGTTTGATTGACAAGGCACTGGATGAACACACTCTCTTGAAGGCCAACAGGACAGGAAGAGTGTATGCCTTAGATCTTTCTAAAAAGATGGATCTAAAAGGCCATCCTTGTCTATTCTCCAAGGCATCTTCTCAAGAGTCTACACTATGGCATAGAAGGCTGGGTCATGTTAATTTCAAGAACATGAATCAGCTTATAAGCCATGGTTTAGTAAGAGGACTGCCTCAGAAGGAGTTCAAGTGTGAAGATGACTGCACTGCTTGCTTGAAAGGAAAACAACACAAAGTTTCATTCCCTTCAATAGAAGAACCAAAGTCCACTGCCTGCTTACAGCTTCTGCACATGGATCTCTTTGGTCCTGTCAGAGTGATGAGCATGGCAAAGAAGAAATACTGCCTGGTAATTGTGGATGATTACTCCAGGTTTGTATGGACTTTCTTCTTGCACTCCAAGGATGAAGCAGCCAAGACAATAATGAACTTTGTGTTACTAGTAGAAAAGCAGTATTCCCTACAGGTCAAGTGTGTGAGGAGTGATAATGGCACAGAGTTTAAAAACCACACACTTGATGACTTCTACCTGTCCAAGGGAATTAGAAGGCAGTTTAGCATTCCTAGAACTCCTGAGCAGAATGGAGTGGTGGAGAGAAAGAACAGGACTCTCATTGAAGCAGCAAGGTCAATGTTGGCTGACTCAGGGTTGCCACTGACCTTTTAGGCTGAAGCTGTCAATACAGCTTGCTATGTACAGAATAGAGCTTTAGTGAATAAGAGGTTGATGAAGACTCCTTATGAAGTTCTTCATCATTTGGCCCCTCTTATTTCATTCTTTAGAGCCTTTGGGTGTCCATGTTTCATTCTCAATACTAGCAACCTACTCCAGAAGTTTGCTAGTAAGGTGGATGCAGGGTATTTTGTTGGTTATTCATCAACTTGCAAAGCATACAGAGTCTTCAACTGTAGAACAAAAGGGGTTGAAGAAACTCTGCATGTCAAGTTCAATGAATCTCCAAAGGAAAAGATTCCACAAAACCCTGTGGAGCTGTTTGATCTGGACATACTGCAATATGTTCCTTATCAACCTCCATCTGTTGAGCCTGTCAACAGATCTCCACCTGGTGGTACTGATGATGATGTAGTCAGTACTCACCTCTTCAGGTTTATTGACAACCTGCCTGAGTCCACTGAACCTGATGCTCCTGTAGCCTCAGCAGCTCCATCCACTACGAATGCTGATGAGATTTCTGCTTGCTCTACTTCGTTTGAGCTGCCATCCTCTACTGGTTTCAGGAATCACCATCACCATCTGTGGCTGCTGATGGGTCTACAAACACTTGCACAGATATCATAGTCTATCAAGAGCTCAAGAATCACCCCACTTCACAAATCATTGGTGATATCCATGCTGGAGTTTCAACCAGGAATCAATTGTCCAACTTCTGCTTTTATGCTCTCTTCATCAGTCAGCAAGAGCCAAAAAACTATCATGTTGCTTTAAGAGACAATGGATGGGTGGAAGCTATGCAGCTTGAGCTTCTTCAATTCAAGAAACAGCAAGTGTGGGAGCTTGTTCCATTACCCAAAGGTAAGTATGCTATAGGCACCAAGTGGGTATTCAGGAACAAAACAGATGAGAAGGGTCAAATTGTCAAGAACAAGGCCAGACTGGTTGTTCAAGGGTTTGCACAGGAGGAAGGCATCGATTATGATGAGACCTTTGCACCTGTGGCCAGACTGGAAGCAATCAGACTGTTCTTAGCTTATACTGCCTTTCACAGTCTTAAGGTTTATCAAATGGATGTTAAAAGTGCCTTCCTATATGGGAAAATAAAAGAAGAGGTTTATGTGTGTCAATCACCAGGCTTTGAGGACAATAAACATCCTGACTGGGTGTACAAGCTTGACAAGGCTCTTTATGGGCTGAAGCAAGCACCTAGAGCCTGGTATGAGACACTCTCAACCTTTCTTCTAGAGAATAAGTTCACTAGAGGCACCATTGATAAACCCTTATTCATCAAGACTGTAGGACAACATAAGCCTCTTGTTCAAATCTATGTAGATGACATCATCTTTGCATCTTCTGATCCAAAGTTGTATGATGAATTTACAAAGCTCATGAAGCTAAGGTTTGAAATGAGTGCTATGGGAGAATTACAGTTCTTTTTAGGTTTGCAAATCAAACAACAGGATGATGGAATCTTCATTCATCAGTCCAAATATACCAAAGAGTTGTTGAATAAGTTTGATTTACAAACCTGTAAGCCCTGTTCTACTCCATGAGCAGCATCACACAACTAGATGTAGATCAGAAAGGTAAAGCGGTTGATGAAACCCTTTACAGATGTATGATTGGGTCCTTGATGTACCTTATAGCTTCTAGACCAGACATCATATTTTCAACATGTGCTTGTGCTAGATTTCAGGCTGCACCTAAAGAATCTCATTTGATTGCAGTTAAGAGGATCTTTAGATATCTGCAAGGTACCCAATCACTAGGACTTTGGTATTCAGCTGGATATTCTTGCAAATTAGTTGCTTTCTCTGATAGTGACTATGCAGGATGCAAAGTCACCAGAAAATCCACTTCTGGTGGTTGCCAATTCCTAGGCAATTGTTTAGTTTCTTGGCAGAGTAAGAAACAAACATCAATTGCTACATCCACTGCTGAAGCTGAGTATATTGCTGCTGCAAGTTGTACCTCTCAAATACTCTGGCTTCAGAACCAACTTCTGGATTATGGCACTACTGAGACTAAGACTCCATTATTAATGGATAGTGCTTCAGCTCTTTGTATTGTTAAGAATCCAGTCCAGCACTCTAGGACCAAACATATTGAGATCAGACATCATTTTATCAGGGATTGCTATGAGAAAGGTCTGATTGATCCTAAGTTTGTGCCTAGTGCTGATGAGCTTGCAGACATTTTTACTAAGCCTTTAGATAGTGCCACATTCCAAAATTTGGTACTAAGGCTTGGTATGCTGCAGCTTGATTGATTTGACCTATGCTAATGCTTTTACTTCACAACTACTGATGAGCATTAGGTCAAATACAAGTACTGATGAGTAATTTAGTCTTCAGCTCTTTCACAACTACTGAAGACTAAAATGACTCAAAGTACTGATGTACATTATTTATTGGAAACAACTGATGTAGTGAGGTGGATTACAACTACTGAAGTATGATTTTCAAATAAATAAGTACTGAAGAACAAATTTTGCTCACAAGTACTGATGTGTAATGTTACACAAGTACTGAAGACAAAATTTGTTCACCAGCTCTGAAGCATATTTCATCAGCACTTGTGAACATCTGATCACAAGAGCTGAAGGCAAATATTCTCAAGAGCTGAAGGGTCAATAAAACATCTGAAAGTCAGCCAAAGAGCTGATGAGTAAGTGTGGAGGCTAGTATGAAACAACTGATTTGACGGAAATAGCTGATGAGTAATTTCACATCAGCTGATACCAACAGCTGCTGTTTCATACCCAAACAACTGAAGGACAAAACCATGTCTTCAGTAGTTTCATAACTACTGATGACTAACACCAAGTCCTCAGTTGTTTACAACAACTGAAGCAATACCATGTCTTCAGTAGTTCACAACTACTGATCTCAGTAGTTTACAACTACTGAAGGCTAATACCAAGTCTTCAGTTGTTCAACGTCTGAAGAAGAATATTAGGTCATCAGTAATTCATAACTACTGAAGACTGATAGTAACTCTTCAGACGTTTACATCATCTGAAGGACAAAACCAAGGTCTTAGTAGTTTCAACTACTGACGACTAACAACAAGTCCTCAGATGTTACAACCACTGAAGGTTAAAACCACGTCATCAGTCGTTACAACAACTGATAACTAACACCAAAACCTTCAGTAGTTTTCTTTCAACCTTTGCCCTACCCTATAAATACCCCACCTTCAGAGCATTTACTTCTCACTTGACCTAATCTTTCAAAACCTCTGAAATTCCCATACACCATTAATGGCGACCATGCAACTGAAACCTCGACACAACTGTGTCGCCCATCTCACCAAATCGCCATTATGGCTCAAATTTCACCAAGCCGTCGATCTTATGAACGACTCACCCTACAAAACGGCTTTTCTCTTGAACCCCACTATATACCCCGACTCCTTGACGGAGTTTTGGACAAACATAACCGTCCAAACCAGAGAGCAGGATGGTGAGGTCTCTCTCCGGTCCTCCGTCAACAACCACCCAGTGGTTATCACTCCAGCTACCCTAAGCCAAACCCTAAAGCTGGAGGATGCCACCTACCCAACCTCCTACCCCAAAGGCGCCCTGGATCTATCATTCACATCCAACGACTACCAGGGTGACCTCTCCGCCTCCACCTTGTTGAAGAAGCACTTCCCTGACCCTCAACGACTGATCTTCCACATGGTGAACGTGTGTCTGGCTCCCAAAACCTCTTCGTGGGACCAGATGTCAACAAGGTGGCAACAGGTATTGTTTTTTATCTTTGAGAACCAACCTCTGAACCTAAATGATATAATCTTTTTGGAACTTAAAGACATGGCCACAAAACCACTTTCTAACCGTTGGAACTTATATCCACGGTTCATAATGGCCATGATAGAAAACCAGCTTCAGGCTGAGGGACTAGTTGGCACTGGGGTCCCTGCCATGGCTGTTTTAGCCGAGGTATACTCCAGGCACAACTCTGACCACACACTCAAACAGGCTGGCTGGCTGCGAAAACCCACGCAGCAGGAACCCACAGCCTCCACCTCCAAATCTAAAGTCCCCACCAAACCAAAAGCCAAAAAGAAGCCCAAAAGGCTACTCAGGGAAATGAGTCCCCTGAGGATGCCCCTGCAACACAAAGGCAGGATGTGCCTGCTGGTTCGATTCTCCCAGCAGGTACCACGACTCCACCCACCACAACCGCACAGGCTTCCTCTCAACAGGAGCCTGATGCAACCAATATTGGGGCAACCATACTACTGGGGTCTATCTCACTTGAGAAGGCTGCCATTGAAAAGCACAGTCCTCCCCCTGTGCACCCTGCTTCGAGCCAATCTACTGATGAAGCCGCCCCACAAAGCCCTACATTGGTAATAGCCAAAGTGCTGACCCACCTGAGCACTCCACCCTCTCCCCAGAAACCTATTACAACTGGGGAGACTCCAACCGAAGAGGGGGTGGATACAAGTGCCGGTGGGAGCCCACAGCACAGAGAATCAGTCCAATCTCCCAGTGTGGCTAGGGAGATAGGACAATCTGGTGAGGCTGCCACTTCCTCTGCATCAACATCTGAGCAGGGTGAAGCTGGTAACATCAATAAGACCTCACCTGAGGCAACTGCCGATGATGGATCCAATCCGGAGGCTGGAAGTCACCAGTACCATGAACAAGGGGCACATGCTATTACTGAGCCACACTCAGAGCATGTACATCCTGACATTGTCAGGAGGTCAGGTGATTCAGCTCATACTGATGATGACCTGAGCTTTTTCTACGATGTAGTAGCTCAAAATACTATCTTAGAGGATGAGATAAGCAGACTCAAAGAGCTGCTTGCTCAAATGACTCAAGATAGAAGTCCATCTGCCACCACTACCCAACAGATGGTACCTTCACCCGAAGGTCTCACAAACACTGAGCCACTCCCACAAACTCGGCCACCAGCCCCTGCTTCTGGCACTAGCTCTCAGGGTCAGAACCCCCCTGAGCAGCTGGATGTTATCCTCCAGAAATCCCTGCCTCTCATCACACCCATACTTAAAGATATAGTCATTCAAACCCTTGATGAGAGGCTTCCCACTTACATACAACCTATGGTGGAGGTTGCCATTACTAAGGCGCTTGCTGATAGTCAAACCCTAACCAATGCACCTAAAAATGGGGAGACATCAGTGCAAGCCAAGAGGAAGAGGGGAGAGGAGGAGTTAGAGACAGAGAAAGAGGTGGTGGTTGAGAGGGAGTTGGTTCAGGAGACTAGTAAGGTGAGGGAGAAAGGGAAGAGGAAAGAGAGGGAGGTTGAGCAAATAGAAGTGGCTGAAATCCAAAAGGATTTCAGTATCACTGATAGGAAAAAGGGAGAGGGAGAGAAAATGGACTCTGATCTAGCAGCCCTTGTCAAGGAGGCTGATGCTGAACACAGCAAATCAATGGATTCTGCCATTGATCAGCTGTTCAGGCAAGGCTTTGACAAGGACACTGCCTTGCTAGATCAGGAGCTCAGGAGGATGGAAACTAGGGAGATTGAGCACCGATGGTCTACTTATAGCCAAGAGGACAAAAAGAGACTCGAGGCTATGAGTAGATTCATTTTGAAGTATCTGGGCAGGCCAGTCCTCGATATTAAAGCATGGTCCAGGGACAGAATCTTGGCTATAACCACCAAGATCTGTTCAGCTGGTACTTTTACTAAAGGACTGGTCGCTGAGACCCTTTCCGAAGCCGGTGCTGGGAACAGGAAACTTCTAGTAAAATAGACTAAACCTTCTCTCATATCTAGATTGCTAGAAGTGCCTGCCAAAATTCCCACACCAACCACCAAACCACAACCCACAAAACCAACCCCTTCACCATCAAAACCCGCAGCCAATGATCCACCCTTGATGAAGAAGAGAAGGGTGTTGAGGCTGCAAGAAGAAGAGGAGGAGGATGAGGAGGATAGTCTGCTTATTTTGGCAGTTATACCTCTACCTAAAGCCAAACCACAAACCATCACTCCCACCTCACAGCAGGACACTGTGAGGGTAAAATTAGAAGAGGAGGAGCAGCAAAGGCTACACGATGAGGAAATGCTGAAAAGCATTGACAAATGCTATGCTGCTTCTACCTCTATAATGAATATGCAGAAGGAAGCTCTGAGATTATTCACCCTCAAACAAACCTTTCAATGTGAAAAGGAGAGGGTGAGAACTTGGCCTGACCCAAGGGTGTCTCACAGGATAGTCAAGAAGGACATGCCTGTGAGATACAAGAGCCAACTCAAGAGAATCGTAGATGAAGTGATCTCTGTGGCTCTTGTAATAACACCCTGGGAAATAGTAGAGGAGTTCGAGAAAGCCTATAGAGCCAACCAATCACCCAAACAATGCTAGATAATAGGGTGATTAGGAAGGGTTTGGTCTATAAGAGGCTTGAGAACTTCCATAGGGATGAGCTCAACCTGTTGTTGGAGGGAAAACATCCTGATGAATTTGCATACAGGCAAACCACAACAGTTGAGCTCAAAAATGGAAAACAGGCCAAGTACATCTCAGAGCTGTACGGTCGGGAGGGATTGTTCGATGGTGTGCCTGAAGACCTCTCCAAAGAAGAACAAATGATCTTTCTTCAGGCCTACACCCGAGAATCCTACCGGCTTGTACATGGGAGGTAGATCTCATAGATGGGACAACAGCTCTGTGTCCAATTCCCCAAGACAGAGCTCCCATCCATACTTAGCCAAACAAACACTAGGGACTACCTCTCAGGCCAGTGCTTATCTGGGTCAACTTCTAATCTGATCTAGAAGGAAATAGACCAATCTTTATGCCACCAATAAATGGGACAACCAATAATTAGAGGTTTTGGCTGCATTGGTTCAGGGGGAGTTTGTTGGACCAAAAGAACCAATGAGCCAAGATCAAGAAAACCTCTAAGTCCCACATGCCACTACAACAACTGCTGAAGACTCCCATCTGCTATGATTAGAACAAGCTGCTCTAGCGGATTTTCTCCAGATGACTCGAGAGCATCTTAGCTCCAGCCTCAGCTGTTCTGATCCCATCAGCTGTTCTGACAAAGTCTGAAGAACAAAGTATGAAGATCAAAGAACTGAAGAACAACAGCTGAAGACACCAAAGTACTGAAGACCTAGTACTGAAGTCTGAAGTACTGATCTTACAAGTACTGAAGACTTCAAGTACTGAAGACAAGTACTGAAGAATCAAAAGCTGAAGAACTGAAGAACTGAAGACCTTCTACTGAAGCACAAAGTCTGAAGACAAAGACTGAAGACAACAGCTGATGATATCTACTGAAGTCATCAGCTGTTACATCATCTGAAGCCAAGTCTGAAGACCAAGTACTAAAGACTCAGAGTTTGTCACAACAGCTGAAGAAGTCTTCTTCAGTTGTTGTGATGGTTTTTCCTTTTCAGTAGTTTATTTTGTTTCAGTAGTTGTACAACAGCTGAAGAGCATGTTCTTCAGCTGTTATAGTATCAGTAGTTATAAACGACTGAAGAGTTTGTTCTTCAGTCGTTGTAGGATTTCAGTAGTTTTACTTTTGTCAGTACTTAGGAACATTTTGTAAGAAGATGTCAGTTGTTGACATCTTCAGTAGTTTTATGTTTCGTCAGTTGTAATTTTAATAATCAGTTGATGTCAGAAAAAGGACATCACCACCATCCTTTTGCCGCCTATAAAAGGATGGTGAACCATGCTGTTTTAATTGCCGAAACGTGCTTAGCAATAGAACATTTAATGTTTCGCAGAACTTTTCTCTCTCTATGTTTATGCTTTTAATTGAATTATCTTTTATGTTCTTGAATAATTGCTAATTAATGTGCTAAAATCCGCTGCAAACATAATCTAATTGATCAAACGAGAGGCTGAGATCCTGTCAAACAAGTAGTTTATTATTATTCAAACATACACACACACACAGTCATTCACACACATAGATATCATATCATTAATCATGAGTTTTCGCATGATTAATGAGTATTGAATCTATAACAACTTGTTGTTATATTTAAGAGATTGAAATTGATCTTTCGGGGTATTCACTGATTTGTTCTTATGTTCTAAGTTCAAAACCCGTAAAAGTGAATTCCATAAAAAATATATGGAGAATTAAGGACAAGATACCCCTTGACTAATGATCAACTATAAGATTGAATACATTTAATAGAGAAAAAAACAGATATTACAAAAAAAAGTGTGGGTTGTTTTTGATGGGTGATAGATGAAAGCACGATTGTTTATTGTTGAGAGGAAGAAACAAAAGGGAAAAAATTTTATAGGTTTCCATGCAATTAAGCATTGGATTCAATAATAAATATATAGTGATGTTTATACGAAAGAAATTTGTTGAGAACATTTGTAATGCTGAAATTGAGTTGATATTGACTCTAGTCTCTAAAGAAAGAAAAATTAAAATGAAGTATGTTTTCCCTTGTATAAATCCAATTAAAATGGTTATTTTACTTTAATAATTATTTCGAATATAGAACTTAATTGCGCATTTACACTTTTCAATGTCGTTACAACCATTATTGACACCACCGCCACACCATCACCACCATGCACTATCTCCGTATTAATTTGAAGGACTAAACTACTAATATCATCAATTACTATATATGGAACCCACATCACGCCATCAACCACTTGAAGACAACAATGCTATGGATTAGGAACATTTTAGTATTATTAATTTTTAGGTTTTAGAAGTATGACACACGCGTAAAAATGGAATAAGAAAGAATGTGTTAATGTACATATATACACTACCATATAATACATATTAGAAGGATAAGATGGTAATTTCATTCAAAGTATAAGACACCTAGATAGCATTTCAGCATAGAGTACAAGTGTTTTATGCAATAGTTTCATTTTTACCCCCATTTAATTAACTTCTTCTAATTATTGTATTATTTAATACACATTATTAATACATTATTTAAATAATGTGATATAATTTAATTCACTTTATTAAAAAATCTATAATAATATAAATTGATATATAAATTTATAGTTACTAATCATATATTTATAACTAAATACTATTTAAATTAAGTATTATTTTATTTTAATACTTATATCTATACTACTATATAATACACATCTTTTGACAGAGATGTAATTTTGTCAAACATACAAGCTTTAAAGCAACATGTATGAAGGAGTGTAAGGCATTTAAAATGATAGAATAGGGATTTGATTAAGATTTTAAGACACTTAGGGATAATATGCTAAATTTATCTATTAAATTTTATATAACTTGACATTTTTATATTTACTAATTATATTTTTATAACTAAATACTATTTAAATTAAGTATTAATTATTTAAATATTTAAGTATATAACTTATATATATATCTTCATATTTATAATAAGTCTAATACTAATATTTTTATAGGGTCATATTATGAGTTTGATAATTTTAATATTTATCTATATCTTTTATAATAAAAGTAAAAAGTGGGTAGAATGACAATTTTACATATGAAATTAAGATATCCCGTATGAAAAGTCATGTTTAAATTTTAAAAAATTAATCATTATATTACATTTATGCCCTTACAATAAAGTATAACATATGATGCTTATAATACAAATGCTAAATCATATACACGTCGGCAAACAAAACCACCATTTACTTTCAATGTCATTCATTCATTGCGATTGAGCACTAATCTCTCTTCCTCTTTCTCTTGCCGGTTGTTAACAGCTCAATAACAATCAAGATGGAACTCGTGGTTACAATTTCTTTATTAACTTTCTCCAGTCTATGCAAATCACAAATGAAAGCTGTCTTCGATGATTATAAAACTCTAACCTACATTCATAAAACGAAAACCCCTCTAAAATCTAGATAAAAGTGATTTGCGATAACAAATACCACTCATTCTTTCACTAATCTTGTTGTGGTAATATAGTTGTTTTAAATACTTTTTTAATATACATAATTTTTTCTTTCATTCAATTTTTTCAATAATTATATTTTAAAATTTTAATTTACGTCATAACGCACCAAAACGATACTGACTAAAACCAAATTCCCAAGCAATGTGCAACAATAGTACCGCCCGCAACGCGCGAGCATTTCCACCACTATGTGTGTGTGTGTGTATATGTGTATGTATTGTGTGTGTCTATATATATATATATATATATATATATATATATATATATAGGATCAGGATCATTACAGAACCATTTTTTATTTTCAGAACCAAAAGAACTATTGATTTACATAAATGTAAATTATAAGCCATTAATTTACATAGATATAAGTTAAACCTGGTGATATTTAGTTATGTTTTATAGTTTATTGTTCATGTCTGTCATACATATATGTAAAAAAGGTCAAATATTATCTGACTTAATATACATTTATGTAATTCAATGGTTCTGTAGTTCTGAAAATAAAAAGTGGTTCTGTAATGATCCTAACCCTATATATATATACATATATATATATATATATATATATATCTGTATGTGTGTGTGTCTATACATATGTGTATATATATATGTATATATATATATATATAACAAACAAACAAACATACCCAGTAAGTCGCACTCAAGAGCAGGGTCTGGGAGGGGTAGGTGGTGGCAAGTCTTTCCTCTATCTTGGGAGATAGAGAGACTGCTTCCGGAGAGACCCCCGACACATTAACGAAAGCAAATAACAATCGCAAACGTACTATACGGCAGACAACACACAGGAATAAATCACATAAATCACATAAATACCTAGAAAGTGCGTACATCATATAAGCGGGAAGAATCGTGTATAAGGGCAGAATTAGGAAAATAGGGGCCCACAACAAGATCACTTCAACCCTTCCTATCACCGGTCCCACTAAAAGTCCTTAATTCTAATTCTACGCCTTCACTCAGTCCTATCCTCGATCATGTGCTCAGAGAGGTGCATGTCTATCATATCTCGCTTAATTATCTCGTCCCATGTTAACCTAGGTCTACCTCTACTCCTCCTACCCTCTACGTTGATGTTCTCTACTGCTCTAACGGGTGCTACCATCGGCCTTCGCTTTACGTGCCCAAACTATCGTAATCTTCCCTCTCGTATTTTATCTGTGATACAAGCCATCTGTAGCCTCTATCGAAACATGTCATTTCTTATTCGATCCAATCTTGTGTGTCCACACATCCACCTCAGCATTCTTATTTCCGCGACTTCTAAGAGCCCAGGTATTTGAACCTAGACGTCTGTGGTACCATCATACCCTGGATACTGATTTGGGTGTCTTCTTCAGCCTTACCACTAAAGTTACAATGCATGTATTCGGTCTTAGAGCGACTTATCCTTAAGCCTTTGCTCTCTAGTGTTGCTCTCCACTGTTCTAGCCTCTCGTTAAGCACTGTTTTAGATTCTGATATTAAGACAATATCATCTGCAAACAGCATGCACCATGGGATTGGCTCTTGTATATACTTGGTCATCTCATCCAGCACTATTGTGAAGAGAAATAGGCTCAATGTCGATCCTTGGTGTAGTCCCACTTCCACCGGGAAGAAGTCTGTGTCTCCCACTGGTGCTCGCACACACGTTTTTGCCCCTTCATACATATCCATTATTATTTTGATGTACTTCTCTGGTACTCTTCTGAGTCGTAGACATTCCCAAATAAGCTGACACGGCACACTGTCATATGCTTTTTCTAAGTCAATAAATATCATATGGAGATCCCTTTTCTTCTCTCTATATTTCTCCATTATCCTTATTATGACGTGTATGGCTTCTGCTGTAGAGCTTCCTCGCATAAATCCAAATTGGTTTACCGCAATCTGAGTTTCTCATCTAATTCTCGCGTCAATAACTCTTTCCCATAGTTTCATCGTGTGACTCAATAGCTTTATTCCTCTATAATTTGCACAGCATTGGACATCTCTTTTCTTCTTATATATCGGGACTATGAGACTGCTTCTCTATTGTTCTGGCATCCTCCCGGTTTTGAAAATAGTGTTAAATAAGTTTGTTAGCCATTGAAGGCCCTCGTCTCCCAGGCACTTCCAAACTTCAATCGGTATGTTGTCTGGCCCCACCGCCTTAGCCCTTCCCATTTTCTTCAGCGCTCTCATGACTTCGTCGAGTGTGATGCTTCTACAGTAACACTTGTTTTGTTGGTTTGGTTGAGTTGTTCTATCGTTCGCAGTTTGTTGGTTAGGGTTCCTTATGTTGAAAAGGTTATCGAAGTAAGTTTTCCATCTCACCTTTATGTCGTTCTCCTTCACCAAGACCTTTCCATCCGCAGCCTTTATAAACTTCACCATTTTCAGGTCTTGTATTCTACTTTCTCTTGCCTTGGCGATCTTAAACATGTCATATTCTCCTTCTTTTGTCTGTAATTGGTTATACATTCTCTCGTATGTTGTGTTCTTTGCCTTTGACACAGATTTTTTCGCCTCTCGCTTAGCCTCCTTGTATTTATTTTTTAGCTCTGTTCGTTCTTCGTCATTTTTACAGTGTAAGAGGTCTCTGAAGTTTTGTTGTTTAATTCTGATCTTCTACTGAACATTTTCATTCCACCACCATGCTTCCTTATGACCTACTATCCTATTTGTTGCAAGTCCAAGAGTTTCTTTAGCTGCTTGCATAACTGTAGTTGCCATATCCTCCCACATTTGGTTTGCGTCTTCCTGTGCCCCAGTTTGGATCATCGGTATGACCTTATCTCTAAAGGTGGTAATCTTTTCGTCTTTGAGTTGGCCCCATCTGATCGTAGGTCTACTTCTCTTAGTTGGTTGGGCAATTGCTTTCTTGACGCGTAGGTCAGCCACTAACATATGATGTTGAGTCACTACTGTCTCTCCCGGGATTGTCTTAAAGTCCTTCCACGAGTTACGATCTTCTCTCCTCATCAGCAGATAGTCTATTTGCGTGTGTCTCCCGCCGCTGCTAAACGTGATTAGATGCGAGTCTCTTTTCTTAAAAAACGAATTTATGATGCCCAGGTCATGCGCTAAAGCAAAGTCAAGGAGCTCCCTCCCGCCTTCATTCCTCAGACCATACCCAAACCCTCCATGGACCGACGTGAAATGATCATTACCTTTTCCTATATGCCCATTAAAATCACCTCCTATGCGTAATTTTTCTTCTCTAGGCATGTCTCCTATAACGTGATCTAAAGTCTCCCAGAACTTATTTCTTTTCGTTTCCCCTAACCCAACTTGAGGTGCATACGCACTAACTACTGCCACTACCTCAGCCCCTATTACTATTCTTAACAGCATCAATCTATCATCGTATCTTCTCACCTCCACTACATTATCCAGAAGTTCTTTAGTAACTAGAAAACCTACTCCATTTTTTGTACCATCTGACCCTGAATACCATAGTTTATAACCATTGCACTCTCTTGCTCTCCCACCCCGCCATCTAGTCTCCTGAAGGCATGCTATCTTGACCCTACGTCTTTTCAGCACATCAATTAACTATAAAAACTTACTAGTCAGGGTTCCTACATTCCACGATGCCACTCGTAACCTATACCCCTTTTTCTCTGTAATAACACCTCTCTTCACCGAACATGATCTCGGGGCATCAAAAAGACTCCTGTTATCTATTATACCACACTGACACACTCTAAACAGTCACAAAAGACAGGTCAACAAAACACTAGGTCACACAACACAACGGAGGGTGCAGCACAAGAAATAGCCAACACAACACAGAAAAATGCACGGTAGATAGCCAAACACAACAAACAGAGGCACACGAGAGAGGGATGATTCTTCCTATAGGTTAGTATTCCTAACCAATCCAGACAATTTAAACCTAGAAATATAATTATAGTTAAAGAATGTTAAAGAAGCAGATAAGAAAACACGAGATGAAACGATCTCACAAAATGTGCCACCAAGTAAGGTGGCCTTTGTGCGCCGGCAGGAGGTTTTGACGAGAGGGAGGGAGGGAGGGAGGTCCGGTTCCGGCAGAAGGGTGGTCCGGTTTTGACTGCGGGTTTGTGGCTCCGGCTGTGTTTGTGGCTCCGGTTGCGTTTGTGGTTCCGCCGGATGTGTGGTTCCGTCGCAGGAGGTCCAGCAAGGGGGTTCCGACAAATGTGAGAGGATATATATATGTATATATATATGTATATATATATATACATATACATATATAGGGATCCATTCAAATAAAAACTAGATTTTTGGAAAAAACTAAAAGAACTACAACCAGCCAATCAGAAATTTCTTTTAAAATAGAATTCATTTTTTATTGTAATTACATAAAAGGACAAAAAGGTAATTTAAAACATTTCAAATTGAATTCATGGGTGCAACTGTTCCCTCCACCAGAAAATACTTTCCATGATCATCTGGTTTCTAAACCTGCCTTTGTTTGGTTAGAACACAAAATTTTGAAGAGGTTAATCAATCGATTGAATATTGGTGGTCGATTAAACTAATTTCGAGAATATTATCTATTTCAAAATGGATAAGAATTATGGATCAGTATGAACCTGCGAACCTTGGCGATATGATATGTATCAGTTGATTAAGATTAACGAAACTTGGTTTCTCATTATTTATTGCAAATTAGAAGGTCTGATGATATAAATCGGTCGATTAATTTCAAATTTTATGATGTTGCAGGTATAGATGGAGAGTAGAGGAAAGACCGACCAAAAGAACAATTGACGGAATCCCGAGACCAATATACATGGGATAGATCAGATGAAATGTCTTTAAAGAGCCCGATAGTGATGGCAACTAATGTAAACTGTGCACAATCTATTGGCGGGATGAATAATGATGATCAGATGCATAACAAAGACGAAGAGATGAGGAGCAACATATCCTATAAAGAGTTGTTGATATTGAATTCTCCATCAAGTAATAAAGGAAAGGAATTACAAACATGCCCAGACCATGCTGCTAATTGCAATTATGATATGGAAGAAACTTTTAATACGATAAAAAATTGGGATGAAGCAGGTATGTTACTTCATTGGAATATGTTAACCCGTTCTTGGCAAATTATATTATATTATGATTAATAAGAAGTTCATATCATTATGAATGCATCCAGTTATTTAATGATGTCCAGAATTAATAATATGCGGATAATTATTTATGGAATTGCTTATATGTTGATCAAAGTTCTAATCGTATATGAATGACATTAGGGAGATTTAGCAAAAATATGCTTCTATGCATACAAGTAGTGAAAAAATTGGAATATATGAAAATTACTTTGTTAGAATGGCAAAGCTATTACATTATGGTTTAAATATATATGGGTTCACATATTTTATACAACTGATATTTAGAGGATGATAAAAGTTTAAGAACTGGATGTTATAAAGATATTAAATTGGATAATGATTCATATTGAAATTTAGAAAACTTGATTCAACTTTTTAATGAAAATGGATGTTAAAAACATGGTTCGTAATCTGATATCATTATGTATACGCTTTTATGTTATCACAGGTGATGAGGAGGCTTCCAAAGCTAGTGACCCAAATGTTATTTACTCCCCAAATGGTTCAACGTATTGGCTTCCTGTAGTACCAGCAAACTTAAAGCCTGTAGTTGGTGAATTTTATTCAACATTCAACGTATTGGATTTTAGGAATGTTTGATGAAATTTCTTCATGCAATGGAACCTTTTATTAGCAATTTTAATTGGGAATTTAATGTTCTGTATTCATGCTACCTTTGAATATGAATGATTACATTAGACGTATGCAAAAGATGAAAAGTATGGTTTGCGGGGATGTATTTTAGTATAATTTGCAAGATTGGATTAATGAGGATATTGAATTAATGCATCAATGCATAAATGCCTTAATTGTAAGGCCCCGTTCCCGGGCACATCACAGCTGGTCATTCATCGCACATAAAACGTATATTTGTATAAACTTAATAAAAACATGCAGCGGAATTTTCTGAGATAAACTTTCATTTCACTATAAATGCTTTTGCCATTTAATACAACTTACATCAATTTCAAAACATCTAATGTTGCATTACATCACAAAAGCATTATACATTGTTCTCTAATATAGAAACATTTAAAATTTCATCATAAAGAAGATTCCTTAAGTAATCCCTTTTATCGGGATCCTCAAGGAACACATGCATGCCACAAGAGACGTGGCAGCATTAGCAAAAGGAGAATGCCATCCCAAAAGAGATGAGTAGCCGCCTCGTGCCATCCCCAACAACCTTACCTGCCAACTATAAACACATAAAAAGTCAGCGTTGCTGAGTGAGTTCTAGTTTTATCATAAACATACTTTGTTTTCATTAAAACCATTCTTTTCTTTATACGTGATCATACATCATACATACGCATAGATAACATCTTTATTATCTCTTTCATTCATTCATTCGTTCGTTATACATCATTATCTTTCACTTTTTATTTAGATCCTGCCAGGCTTTACCCATTTCATGGCACGCAGCCATGATTACTGTGGTCAAATGACAAGGATCCCGTTACGTTTACTCGTCTTACGTTTCATTCAAGAACATTCATCATACACATATTCAGATAACATTTATTATTATCTGCATCATTCTTTCGTTACATCTTTATCGTTCAGTTCTCATATGGATCCTGTCAGACTTTACCCACTTTATGGCACGCAGCCATGATTGTTGTGGTCGAATGACAAGGATCCCGTTTCATCTTTTCTTGCACATTGGATATCTTTTGTACCACTACCATATGCTATACCTCAATCAGTCTTAGCTACCAGGCCGAAGTCATTAAATGAACAGCAAAGCGTATGCCACGGTACTAGAGGTAAGTGGTAGGGGTACTATACATATGGTCAATCACCGAGAAGGACCCGTTCACCTTATCCAATGCTGGCAAGACTTCTTTCTTTCGTTCGTTAATGCATGTATTCATCATCATATTACTCATTCATTCATTCATTAATACATGCATTCATCATTATGTTCCTCTTTCATTATCTTTCACTTTACGTTACATAATACTTCGTTCATTCGTTGTCATAATACGTAAAGTCATGGAAAGATATACGTACATCATCATAAGGAACATACACATATCAGTCATACATCATCATACATGGCACCATACATACTTAGCCTACATCAACCGTCATCTACAGGCAATTACAGAAACTTCCTTGTCAGGACTTACTCCCGCATCTTTCCCGAAGGCCAGAATTTCACTACACATCTCCTCGGGTCTAATATCCCTAGTTATTCCTCATAAACCTTGGGGAATCATACTGAGACATCATACAAACACATACAAGCCACAATCATATCTTAAGCATACTACCCGTGATTTCACCCAAATGGGTCAAACATACATATTTCAAGCAAACGGGTTTATATGTGTTCCAGCCCCAAAATCATTTAAAACAGGGAAATGAGGGGTCCTAGAACTCACCTGTGCTCGATAAGCAGCTTCCAAATCAAGCTTTAAAGATGAGGGTCACACTACACCGCCTGCAGATAAGTTAACACTCAAAAGAGTTAATTTCTGCCTAAATTCGCTAATAAGTTCACTGCTAGTTTCGCCCGTAGTTTCGCCCATAGTTTCGCCCGTAGTTTCGCTAGGCGAACAGCAGTTTCGCTGCTAAATTCGCTGGGCAGCATTTCTGCCAGTTTCGCTGGACAGATTCGCTACCTTGAGCGCCCAACTTTCGTTGGAATTTCCTAGTTTCGCAATGTCTAAGGGTCAACCTGGGCACCGGCAAAGTCATCAGCGAAACTATAGTTTCGCTGTAGTTTCGCTGCAGCGAAATTGTAGTTTCGCTGGAACCCCCAGTTTCGCTGCATAGTTTCGCTGGATGAGTGCTTAATTTCGCAGAACGGGCTGAAAATTACGAATCAGCCCATTTTAACCCAAAACTCCAATCATTTACACCCAAACCCTTGGGTTATCATCCAGGAAGCTATATCTAAGCTTATTACATGTTTTCTTGCCTAAAAACGTGCGTTTTTGGGCGATTCTTGCCACTTTTAAAACCCCAAAACCTAAATCCTGGTTTTTCTCAAAAAGAAGCAATTATACTACGTTTCTTACCTTGATTCTTGTTGTTTGGGAGTCCACGAACACCAGCCTTCGATCTTTGACCAACCGAGCCTCGAACCGACACTTTCTCTCTCTACACTTTCTCTCTCTAGAACTGGGCGCTGAGTGCAAATGAGAGTTGCTCAGCTGATCCATCTATATATATGCCAGGCGTTCCCGCGACCTTAAATTCGTTAAACTCGTGACCCGAAGGGTTAACTCGGTCTAACACCCACATCCGTCCTATTTTATTAAATGGTCTCATCTATGCCCATTATTATTATTTGACTTGCTTAGAAAATTTTCTGGGCGTTACAAGTCCACCCCCTTATTTAGGTTTCGTCCCCGAAACCTGTTATTCCTTGAACAAGCGTGAGTAATGCTGCCTTATTTCATCCTCTGTCTCCCACGTTGATTCGGATCCCTTCCTGTGCCTCCACTATACACGCACAAGAGGAACCATTTTATTTCGCAGCCGCTTCTCTTTTCTGTCAATGATTGCCACTGGTTGCTCTACATAATTGAGCCGTTCATCTACTTCGATATCTTCCAGTGGAACAATCATATCCTCATCGGCTAAACATTTTCTCAGATGAGATACGTGGAAGGTCGGGTGAATTCCACTCAACTCATCTGGCAATTCCAACCTATAGGCCACCTCTCCCACACGGGCAATGATTCGGAAAGGGTCTATGTACTGCGGGCTCAGTTTGCCCCCCTTTCGGAACCGAATAATTCCTTTCCAAGGTGAGACCTTCAACATCACCCGATCACCCACCTGGAACTCAATCGGTCTGCGTCGTTTATCGGCATACGACTTCTGTCTGTCTTTGGCTGCCTTCATGTAGGCCTTGATCCTTTCAAGCTTTTCAATCGTAGCCTCGATCACTTTGATGCTTCCTAATTCTTTCTGACCAATATCATCCCAGCACGCGGGTGTCCTGCATCTCCTACCATATAGCATCTCATAAGGTGGCATGCCAATACTGGCATGATAGCTGTTATTATATGAGAATTCAGCTAGCGGCAGGTGGTCGTCCCAACTTCCTCCAAAATCGATCACGCACGCCCGAAGCATGTCTTCGAGTGTCTGGATCGTCCTCTCAGACTGACCGTCCGTCTGAGGGTGATAAGCCATGCTGATATGTAGTCTCGTCCCCATCGCATCGTGGAATCTCTTCCAAAACTTTGATGTGAAACGAGTGTCACGATCCGACACGATGGACACCGGCACGCCATGACGAGCTACGATTTCTCTGATGAATAGATCCGCCAATCTTTCAGATGAATACGTCTCGTGGATCGGTAGGAAGTGGGCGCTCTTCGTCAAGCGATCGACTATCACCCATATAGCATCATACCCTTTCGGGGTACGTGGTAGCTTCGTGATGAAATCCATGGTGATGTGCTCCCACTTCCACTCAGGTATATCCAACGGTTGGATCTTCCCGTAGGGTTTCTGGTGCTCCGCCTTTACTTTTAAACAAGTCAGGCACTTACTCACGTACTCCACCACATCGCGTTTCATACCCGGCCACCAGTAATCTTTCTTCATATCGTGATACATCTTGGTAGCATCGAGATGAATGGAGTATCGAGTCTTATGGGCCTCGTCCATAATCTTCATTCGTAGATCCCCGAAACGAGGAATCCACATTCGCCCAAACCGGGTTCTAACACCAAGAGTGTTCTCTCCCAGTTCTGTAACTAGACCTCTCATCCTTTCGGAGTTAAGACGATCTTCTTTCAAAGCCTCGTCTTGAAACTCCTTAACCTGTGTCATCACATCAGAGGTCATAATTAGCTGATAAGCCTTTTCCCGAATCGGCTCGGGCCTTTCCTTTCGGCTAAGGGCATCAGCCACCACATTGGCCTTGCCCGGGTGGTAATGGATTTCACAATCATAATCTTTTATCAGCTCCAACCACCGCCTCTGCCTCATATTTAAATCCTTCTGCTCGAAGAAGTACTTCAAGCTCTTGTGGTCTGTGAAGATGGTGCACTTCGTCCCGTAGAGATAGTGCCTCCAAATCTTTAATGCGAAGACCACAGCTGCTAGCTCCAAGTCATGAGTGGGATAGTTAACCTCATGAACTTTCAGCTGTCAGGATGCATAGGCTATCACCTTTCCTCTTTGCATTAATACGCACCCCAAACCCGAGTAGGATGCATCAGAATAAACTACCAAGTCTTCGCTTCCATCGGGTAATGCCAATTCTGGAGCTTGGGTCAACCTCGTCTTCAATTCTTCAAACGCCTTTTCTTGAGCTTGACCCCATACAAACTTCACATCTTTCCGGGTCAACTTGGTCAGTGGAGAAGCAAACTTCGAGAAGTCTTGGATGAATCTCCTGTAATAGCCCGCCAAACCCAAGAAACTATGGATCTCGGATGGCGTCTTTGGAGACTTCCATTGCATTACTGCTTCCACCTTTGCCAGATCGACCATAATCCCCTCCGGATTAACCACGTGACCCAAGAACTGAACTTTACGCAACCAGAATGCGCACTTGGAGAACTTGGCGTACAATTTCTCCCTTCTCAACGTTTCCAATACTTCTCGAATGTGACCGGCATGCTCTGTCTCGATTTTTGAATAAATCAGGATGTCATCAATAAACACTATCACTGATTTATCCAACATCGGCCGACACACTCGGTTCCTCAAATCCATAAAAGCAGCCGGCGCATTGGTCAAACCAAAAGACATGACAAGAAACTCGTAGTGACCGTAGCGCGTACGAAAGGCTGTTTTAGGGATATCCTGCTCCTTTACCTTCAGCTGATGGTAGCCTGGTCGAAGATCTATTCGTGAAATCCAACTGGCGCCTTGAAGCTCGTCAAATAAATCATCGATTCTAGGCAAGGGGTATCTGTTCTTCACCGTCAATTTATTCAGCTCGCGGTAGTCGATGCACATCCTCATACTACCATCTTTCTTCTTTACGAACAGAACCGGAGCACCCCAAGGTGAGATACTCGGCCTAATGAACCCCTTATCTAGCAGCTCTTGTAACTGCTCCATCAACTCTTTCATTTCCGTCGGAGCCAAGCGATATGGTGCCTTAGCGACAGGTTGAGCACCGGGTATCAAGTCGATCTGGAACTCAATCTCTCGGTCAGGTGGCAATCCCGATAAGTCTTCTGGGAATACGTCTGGAAATTCACACACTACCGGTACATCGAATAGTTGTGGTGTCGGCGTCTCCACATTCTTTACATAACATAGGTAGGCGCTACATCCGCGCCTCATACACTTTCCCGCCACCGCCATCGAGATCACCTTCGGAATCGTCGTAACCCGATCGCCGTATATTGTCACCGGACTTCCATCAGTCGCCGTCAGTCTAATCATCTTCTTTCGGCACACGATATTCGCTTCGTAGGTTGCTAACCAATCCATCCCTAATACTACATCAAATCCTCCTAGGGGCATCACATGTAACTTGGCAGCAAACCTATGTCCTTCTAATTCTACGGCGCAGTTCTCTATCACATCCGTAACCCTAGTGGACTTACCAATAGCAGTTTCTATGTCAAAGGACTCATCGAGGCATTTACTTCTAACAGGCAGTTTAGCACAGAAAGTAGTAGAAATAAAACTCCTATTGGCACCCGAATCAAATAATACAGAGGCTAAAGTTTGGTTTATCAGGAACGTACCGGACACAACGTCAGGGTCCGTCCTAGCCTCTTCTTGCGCCATCGTGAATGCCCTGGCCTTTGCCCTCGGTTCTTCTCCTCCCGTCTTCTTCACCCCTGAGCCCTCAGCCCTCGGCTTCTTGCAGTCTCTGCTCATATGACCACTTTCCCCACAGTTAAAACATTTGCCTGTCCGATAATCCTTGGCCATATGCCCTATCTTCCCACACTTAAAGCATATGTTGGATCCCCGCTTGCACTCCCCCGATTGCTCTCTCCCACATTGGCCACACTTCCTCAACCCTGCTCCTAACATGGCCACACGGCGGTCATCTACCCTTGCCTTCTTATTACTTGTCGAGGTATCACCTCGACCAAACCTCTTCCCCTGCCAACTTCTCTCGCCACCTCCCTTCTTACTACCCTCAGTCTTTACCACCCTAGCCCGTTCATCATATAATCTACCTGCCAAATCCACGGCCGACCTAAAGGTGCTCGGTCGGGCAGTAATCAAATGCTTGCGGATGTCGGCAGGCAGCCCCTGAATATACCAATTGATCTTTCGAGTCTCCGGCGTCACCTGATCCGGTACCATCCTCGCCATATCATTGAACTTGGTGGTGTACTGTTGGTGGGTCATCGTCCCTGCCTCCAACTGCAGGAACTCTCTCTCAACTTTGTCCATTTCCCGACGAGGACTGAACTCCTCGATCACCATCCTTTTTAGCTCGGACCACTTCATTCTTCCGATGGTCCTGCTACCCTCGTCCTGGACTATGTTGTCCCACCAGCATAAGGCCGAACCCGTAAAAGAATGGGTAGCAACTTGTAAGGTCCCGTTCCCGGGCACCTCACAGCTGGTCATTCATCGCACATAAAACGTATATTTGTATAAACTTAATAAAAACATGCAGCGGAATTTTCTGAGATAAACTTTCATTTCACTATAAATGCTTTTGCCATTTAATACAACTTACATCAATTTCAAAACATCTAATGTTGCATTACATCACAAAAGCATTATACATTGTTCTCTAATATAGAAACATTTAAAATTTCATCATAAAGAAGATTCCTTAAGTAATCCCTTTTATCGGGATCCTCAAGGAACACATGCATGCCACAAGAGACGTGGCAGCATTAGCAAAAGGAGAATGCCATCCCAAAAGAGCTGATTAGCCACCTCGTGCCATCCCCAGCAACCTTACCTGCCAACTGGAAACACATAAAAAGTCAGCGTTGCTGAGTGAGTTCTAGTTTTATCATAAACATACTTTGTTTTCATTAAAACCATTCTTTTCTTTATACGTGATCATACATCATACATACGCATAGATAACATCTTTATTATCTCTTTCATTCATTCATTCGTTCGTTATACATCATTATCTTTCACTTCTTATTTAGATCCTGTCAGGCTTTACCCACTTCATGGCACGCAGCCATGATTACTGTGGTCGAACGACAAGGATCCCGTTACATTTACTCGTCTTACGTTTCATTCAAGAACATTCATCATACACATATTCAGATAACATTTATTATTATTCTTTCGTTACATCTTTATCGTTCAGTTCTCATATGGATCCTGTCAGGCTTTACCCACTTCATGGCACGCAGCCATGATTGCTGTGGTCGAATGACAAGGATCCCGTTTCATCTTTTCTTGCACATTGGATATCTTTTGTACCACTACCATATGCTATACCTCAATCAGTCTTAGCTACCGGGCCGAAGTCATTAAATGAACAGCAAAGCGTATGCCACGGTACTAGAGGTAAGAGGTAGGGGTACCATACATATGGTCAATCACCGAGAAGGACCCGTTCACCTTATCCAATGCTGGCAAGACTTCTTTCTTTCGTTCGTTAATGCATGTATTCATCATCATATTACTCATTCATTCATTCGTTAATACATGCATTCATCATTATGTTCCTCTTTCATTATCTTTCACTTTACGTTACATAATACTTCGTTCATTCGTTGTCATAATACGTAAAGTCATGGAAAGATATACGTACATCATCATAAGGAACACACACATATCAGTCAAACATCATCATACATGGCACCATACATACTTAGCCTACATCAACCGTCATCTACAGGCAATTACAGAAACTTCCTTGTCAGGACTTACTCCCGCATCTTTCCCGAAGGCCAGAATTTCACTACACATCTCCTCGGGTCTAATAGCCCTAGTTATTCCTCATAAACCTTGGGGAATCATACTAAGACATCATACAAACACATACAAGCCACAATCGTAACTTAAGCATACTACCCGTGATTTCACCCAAATGGGTCAAACATACATATTTCAAGCAAACGGGTTTATATGTGTTCCAGCCCCAAAATCATTTAAAACAGGGAAATAAGGGGTCCTAGAACTCACCTGTGCTCGATAAGCAGCTTCCAAATCAAGCTTTAAAGATGATAGTCACGCTACACCGCCTGTAGATAAGTTAACACTCAAAATAGTTAATTTCTGCCTAAATTCGCTAATAAGTTCGCTGCTAGTTTTGCCCGTAGTTTCGCCCGTAGTTTCGCTAGGCGAACAGCAGTTTCGCTGCTAAATTCGCTGGGCAGCATTTCTGCCAGTTTCGCTTGACAGATTCGCTAGCTTGAGCGCCCAACTTTCGTTGGAATTTCCTAGTTTCGCAATGTCTAAGGGTCAACCTGGGCACCGGCAAAAACATCAGCGAAACTATAGTTTCGCCCCAGCGAAACTGTAGTTTCGCTGCAGCGAAATTGTAGTTTCGCTGGAACCCCCAGTTTCGCTGCATAGTTTCGCTAGATGAGTGCTTAATTTCGTAGAACGGGCTGAAAATTACGAATCAGCCCATTTTAACCCAAAACTCCAATCTTTTACACCCAAACCCTTGGGTTATCATCCAGGAAGCTATATCTAAGCTTATTACATGTTTTCTTGCCTAAAAACGTGCGTTTTTGGGCGATTCTTGCCACTTTTAAAACCCCAAAACCTAAATCCGGGTTTTTATCAAAAAGAAGCAATTATACTACGTTTCTTACCTTGATTCTTGTTGTTTAGGAGTCCACGAACACCAGCCTTCGATCTTTGACCAACCGAGCCTCGAACCGACACTTTCTCTCTCTACACTTTCTCTCTCTACACTTTCTCTCTCTAGAACTGGGCGTTGAGTGCAATTGAGAGATGCTCAGCTGATCCATCTATATATATGCCAGGCGTTCCCGCGACCTTAAATTCGTTAAACTCGTGACCCGAACGGTTAACTCGGTCTAACACCCACATCCGTCCCATTTTATTAAATGGTCTCATCTAAGCCCATTATTATTATTTGACTTGCTTAGAAAATTTTTCGAGCGTTACATTATTGCATAAAAGAAAGACAAATAGTTAAAAGGAATAAAATTTACTCAATTATCCTCTTTTAAAAGGAATAAAATTTACTCAATTATCCTATGTTATCTTGATTATCTTTTTACACTACTAGATTAACCATTCAATAAAATAGGTCATGAATTGTAATGCCCGGAAATTTCGATTTGGAGTGTCATGCGACTGGAGCGTCCAATCGCATGGGAGTCATGCGATTGAAGCTCAACCGCACGACTGGAGCTCAATCGTACGACTGGAAAGTTCAATCGCATAGAGCTTGGATGACTGAAGGTCCAATAGCATGAAGCTCAGGCGACTGAAATGACCACACGACTGAAGCTTGGGCGACTAGACGAGGGGTATTTAAGGGAGAGGGAAACCCTTACCCTCTCCCCATACTTGCAAAATCAGAAAGAAAGGAGAGAAAGAGGAAAAGAGAAGAAGAAAGTTGGTTCAAGCGGGTTCAAGAGTGCAAGATCGACGTAACTAGTTAAATCAAAGCTCTACTCGACGGGATAGTTCATATGAGTTCTAGGACCCCTCTTTTACATGATTTCGAATGATTTTGGGGCTGGAACATGTCTGAAAACCCTTTTTTCGAGTTTTTGGGTGTAAGCCCGTTTTTATGCATTTGTGTAAGTGTTGATGCGTTTGGAGCTCGATTTCATGCGTGGTTAGGCTCGAGTGAGGTCGTGGTATGTTTTCCTAAGGCTTAGGATGGTCGATTTGGCCTCAAAATGGGTTTAGGTGAGTTTGGGGGCCGAAAACCCTCGGCTGCAGTCGGGATGAACTCCATTCTGCATCAGCTAGGCCCAGTCGCCCGAATAAGGGGAGACTGGAGCCCAGTCGCCCGAATGAGGGGAGACTGGAGCCCAGTCACCCGAATGAGGGGAGACTGGAGGCCAGTCGCCCGAATGAGGGGAGACTGGAGCCCAGTCGCCCGAATGAGGGGAGACTGGAGCCCAGTCGCCCGAATGAGGGGAGACTGGAGCCCAGTCGCCCGAATGAGGGGAGACTGGAGCCCAGTCGCCCGAATGGGGGGAGACTGGAGGCCAGTCACCCGAATGGGGGGAGACTGGAGGCCAGTCACCTGAATGGGGGGAGACTGAAGGCCAGTCACCTGAATGGGGGGAGACTGAAGGCCAGTCACCCGAATGGGGGGAGACTGGAGACCAGTCACCCGAATGGAGGGAGACTGAAAGTCCAGTCACCCAATGAAGGTCTAGTCACCCGAATGAAGGTGTAATCACCCGAATGAAGGTCTAGTCACCCGAATGAAGGTGTAATCACCCGAATGAAGGTCTAGTCACCCGAAAGAAGGTGTAATCACCCGAATGAAGGTCTAGTCACCCGAATGAAGGTCTAGTCACCCGAATGAAGGTGAAGTCACCCGAATGAAGGGCCTGTCGCATGGAGGCCAGGCGACTGAAGGGTGTCCATACGCCCGAATGTCCGTGGTATTGTTCGACTTTCGAAAAGTGCGAACTTAGACTCGGACCCTCGGGGTTGTATATGATGAGTTGGGCATGGATGATGCAAGACGATGTATGACGATGAGTGACGACTATGACGTGCGTGATGTTATGTGTTATGTATGCCTGGCGGTGCGTGTGATGCATTGTATGTCGGATGTGTGTTATGAGTGTATGATGATGCCTGTATGGTGATGATGTATGTTAGGATTATGTGTACGTTCCATATTATGTATATATGTCATCCCTTGGCTTTACGTTGAACGCTAATGAATGCAATGAAAGTATTATATAACGTAAAGTGAAAGATAATAAAAGAGGAACGTAATGAATAAATGCATGTATTAACGAATGAATAAACGAACGCATGAAATAATGAATGAATGAAAGGCTTGCAAGTAAGTGTATGAGGTGAGCGACTCTGCGTCGCAACAAACTCGAAAGAGGTCCTTGTCGCGTACTCCGGTATTGCAGGAGACAGGATCCGGATGAACGAGAGTAAGATTGGCTTGCAAGCAGAAGGAAAGGAGGTTCATGGCTCATTGAGAGTTGTTAGCTCAATGGTGTGTGTATTATAGCGTGTGATCTTGGCTAACTCATAAGGGGACATAGACACAGTGGGAGTTCAGTTTTGGTGACTGCTCCGATACGTGCGATGTGGTATTTACTGTGTGCTATGTAGCGTGCGATTTTGGCCTACCTCATGTGGATTATGTAGCGTGCGATGTTGGGCTAACCCATGAGATGGCATGCGATTCTGGCTAAACCCCGAGAGCCCTTACACACACAGAGGGAGTCAGTCTAGGTGACCTCTCTGTTGGTGCGATTAGTGCGATATGTACGGTGTAACTCATAAGGGGACATAGACACAGTGGGAGTTTAGTTTTGGTAGCTGCTCCGATACGTACGATGTGGTATTTACTGTGTGCTATGTAGCGTGCGATTTTGGCCTACCTCATGTGGATTATATAGCGTGCGATGTTGGGCTAACCCATGAGATGGCGTGCGATGTTGGCTAAACCCCAAGAGTTCTCACCCACTGGGAGAGTTGGTCTTAGTGACAACTCCATTGGTACGAATTGCATGAGACGAGAAATGGGAAAGAGTATTATAAAGAAAAGAAAGTATGAAACGAACGAAAGTTAATGAACGTAATGAAAGCTAAGGAGCGAACGAATGAAAGTAATGAATGGAATGAATATAATGATTATGTATGAAAGGGGATCCCTGTCACTCGACCTCAGTAATCATGGCTGTGTGCCATGAAGAGGGTAAAGTGTGACCGGATCTCGATAGAAGCAAAAGATAGAGAATGAATGAAAGTTAAAGAGAGATGATGAACGAATGATAGACAGAGAACGAATGAAAGTTAAAGATAAAGAATGAACGATAAAAGAAGATAATAATGATATTATCTATGTGTACGTACGATGTGTGATAGCGTAAAAGTAAAGAAACGGTTTTAAAGGAAAGAGAAGTATGTTTTTAATATAAAACTAGAACTCACTCAGCAACGCTGACTTTGATGTGTTTCCAGTTGGCAGGTATGTTGCTGAGGATGGCACAGGGCGACTACTCAGTTGTTGAGGCTGGCATCCATATTTTGACATGTCATTGTATTTTGAAATGAAAAAGAATGTTGTAAAGTTATGAAATGACATGTTTTAGTTATTAAAGAAAGTTTTAAATTCCGCTGCAAGATAAATGTACGTTTTAAAATGTTTTATGCGCGATGAATGACCAACTGTGAGGTGCCCGGGAACGGGGCCTTACATGAATGATTAAAGATATCAAAGGCATACGAAGGTACACAACCCACACTCAGGGACATGTAAATGTTGAATACATATGAATAAATTTAACGATACCAAGTGATTGATAACATATTGGTATGAAAAACACATTATATATACATGAGACAAGGGTTTAACGTAAAGGGTTGAAACTAA
This sequence comes from Flaveria linearis, assembly GCA_024085815.1. NCBI lineage: Eukaryota > Viridiplantae > Streptophyta > Magnoliopsida > Asterales > Asteraceae > Flaveria > Flaveria linearis. Next base: position 76,809,424 of record CM044005.1, read on the forward strand.
ACCTAAATCAATAAAAAACCAAGTGTAGTGAGCAATATACAATACAATTGGGTTAAAAAGCAAGAAACCATGTATAAATCTTTTTTTTTGGGTAAAACGTCAATAGTATAATCATTTCATAAAGATAACCAAAAAGTAAGCAATAGACCCATTTTCTTTGTTGCTGCATATGCAACATATCCATCTTGATAAAATTTTGCAAGTACATAACAAATAAAAAAGACATGTCATCATAACCGATCTAGATAAGAAATAATATGAGTATGAGATTTTGTATGAAATTTGATTGGATGAAGTAGATAAAACAGTGGATGTGCATAATTGCTTGGTTGCATATATATACACCGATGCATAAATGTGTTAATGCATAATTGATAAAACCTAATATAACCAAGTATAAGTAGGATAAAACATTGAAACAAACATAACCATCCAACTAACAGACAGGGGAACCAACTATATATAAATATAAACATCGGGAACACGTGATGACTTAAATTAACAAAACCTAGTTTAAACATTAACCGCCCAAAATACGTGGCCTAAATAAACAATAGTAAAAACATTACGACAGATGTGCATTTAGTATCAGTACACTAAAAGCTTGATTCACTTAGCCTTGCGCTGCTTTAGTTTTGACGGCCTTCCAACAACAGAAGAGGTCCTCGTTTCTTTTTTAACCCCAGATGCAGCTAATTTTTTAACTCTTGCATTTTCCTCAAGTACCAGCATTTCCTCCCAAATTCGCTCGGCCGCGCTAATCACCTCCTCCCTTTGGATATTGATTTCCGACAGGAGATCTTCGCAACATACTTACACTCAGACGTTTAAGCTGTGTTTTTTGTCTCCTTCCTTCATCATCTAACACATTGACCCAGTTCTTTGTAATTCCTTTAAAAATTCCATATGCCTCATTAGAAAATTTCCACAATCATTCATGTGTTTTTGTGCACCAAGAGAGTTCTGGCTGAGAAATCTTTGCATTTCTGATGTTTTGCTCGAAGGATGACCAACCGACTCCAGATAGCTTTCTAATATTTCACGCTTGAAAACAAAAAAGACATAATCATAAAAATATATAGTAAGACATAAATATAATACATAATTTTTATATAGGAGAATGAATGCTTACATATTTAATTGGAATATGAGTCTTATCTTTAATAGAGCACATATGCTTCCATCCCGATTCTCGACAACAACTGCAATTAAAAACAAATCAGGAAGAAATTTATCAGGTAATTCAACAGGTAAAACGATTTGAACAATTTCTAAGAAAAAAACCAATGCCAATACCCAACACATCCTGATATATATTAAATCATTTATTGAATCAAGTGGAAGATTTAAAGAAAATCATAAAATATGGAAATTTATCAGAAAACAAGCAACATGTATTCGGGAGTAGACTTGAATAAATTTGGGTTTATTGACCCACAATGAAGTCGACATAACAATGCACAAATTTAAGTGAAAAATATGATAGTTAGGTTGCATCAGCCTCTTTATTAATCTCTACAGAGGTCTAGAATTTGATATCAGCAACTTATACACAAACATTTAACCTATAAAATTCGACATACCGGTTAGATTGGAGGGTTTATGAATCAAACCCAACTCGAAATCACAAAATCAGGGCTTCAATCTTGGTCTACAATGTGGCGGATGGGGGAACTTTTATAAATACTTACAGTGATTGATGATTTCGGAAACCTCTAATGATGAAGATTTGAGAATGAATTTGAAGTATTGTTGCGAAATCGAGCGAAAATTTGGGGAGCTATGGAACTGACATAGATCGTGAGAAAGATAATTTGGGGGTGCTCATAATTTAGATTCCGATTATACCCCTGCTTCACCAATTCTGCCTTTTTTGAATATGCTTGAAATTACAAATTTGCCCTGATTAATATGGACCATTGATCAATAAAATCTATGGCCTATAATGGTTCTTTTGGTTTTTTCTTAAATTTTGGTTTTCATTTGAATGGATCCCTACATATATATATATATATACATGTATATATATACATATATATATACATATATACATGTATATATATACATGTATTGTTTGTGGGTGGGTGGAATCTCAACTTTCAGTGGGCGGAATCTCAACTTTCAGATTGTCCTTTATCAGGAATCAACCATCATGAATTCGACCCACTGTCCTTTATCAGTGGGTGGAATCTCAACTTTCAGATTGTCCTGGATTTCAGACACACCAGTTGTCTTGACTTTCCATAAACCATCCCTATGAAAGGATTATTTGTGGTAAACCTTAGAATGATTAACGGTTTGAGCATGTGGTTTAGATTCAGAAATAGGTTTTACCTCTGGCATCACAGACTTGTCAGAAACTTATCTGTTTTGCCTTTGGCGTGGTGGAGACGGAAACGACCTAGAAGGTGTTTTAGACCTAATAGGTGTTTTCGATCTAACTCGGGTCTTAGAACGCTGTTTTGAATCTACTTTGACTTTGTTGTTCAGCTCAACCTTAATTCTAGGTGTCTGATAGCGAGGACAATTAGTCGAAATATGACCGCGCTGACCACAAGTATAGCAGGATCTCTATTCATCAGGGCTAGGAAATCTCTTATGGGGCGGTGAATAAGCCTCAGATTCTTTCTTTTTATTATCACTTTTAAGATTTTCACCTCCTTTGACAAATTTAACTTGTTTAACATGATTTGTGTTTTGTCTTGGAAATTGGTGATTATCTTGTTTCACTGGTTTAGTTTGAGTGTCTTTGGAAATCTTAGGTTGTTTGTAAGTTGACTTTGTACCCAACCCAAGAGATGCTTGAACATTCTCTTCCACTCGTTTGCCAGTGATTTGTGTGCTTGTTGTGCTTGATCCAGAATCTGTCTGGTCAGGAGCCGAAGAGGCAGTGTTAACTGCTGTATCCGGATCACTTACTAGAGGAGTCGTCACCACATGATCTTTGATGGGGTTATCATTTATAGGACGTTGTTTTATGTTTAAAAAGGATTCATGTGGTGGTGGCACAACTTTATAACCCAACCCCTCCCCGTTGTTGCGTTCTTTAACCAAGTTTTTCAAAATATGTGAGGAACTTGCTAGACTGTGGAGTCTTTGGTTCAAAGACTCATTTTCAACTTGTAAAACAGCTCGTTCCTTTTTAGTTTCTTCTATTGTCTTTAAATAAAACTTGATATCATTTTCTTGATTAAAGGTAACAACTTCAGTCTCTTTTAACTGTTTCTTTAAAGCATCAATCTTTTCTTTATAATTGTTTTCATTTTGTTTTAAGATTCTATTTGCTTTAGTGCACAGTTTTAAATCATTTACTAAATTATCATTAGGCTCTAATAACCTAGCAAATTTCAGGTCAATGCTTTCCCTAAATTTTTCACAATCAACACAAGCATGTTTAGTAAATAATACATCCTTTGATTCTACCTGTACCGATGTAGATGTTCCAGCCATGAAAGCATTCTGGGGTTCAGATTGTGCTTAAGACGCAGCATTCAGTTCATTCTCCACAAGCTGATCAACATCAGCTACGTCATCATCCAGTTCAGCAGTGTCAGGCTCAGCTGAGTTCTCCCCCTCACTTGCTGAGTCTTCATTCAAATCCTCGACAGAAGCTATGTTGGCTTCACCATTAGATAAGAACTGGAAAGACCAGTCCTGTCCTTCATCACCTTGTGCCACTAAAGCCTTGGAATCACTTCCTGCTGGAACTGGCTTCTTGTCTTTATCTTGTCTGTTGAAAGAGGAGAATGGATTTCCGTTCCCAGTATTTTTAGGCTTGACACACTCTCTCTTGAAGTGTCCTTTCTCCCCGCAGTTGAAACACATGACTTTGGACTTGTCAAAACCAAATGTAGTATCTTTTGTAGCCACGAGGTTCTGCCCTGTCTTCTTTACAAACTTCTTGGCTCGTCGCACAGCACTCGCGAGAGCCCACATGATATCCATTCTCTCCAACTCATTTTCATCCACCTGCTCATAATCTTCATCAGCCAAGTGGCAGTTTCCTATCTTCCCTGCAACCAAACCATCATAGGAATGAACCACTGCAGCAAGTAGGTCCATGTGTTCCTTGGCCACTTCCACAGTGACTTTACCCAGGTTCTCAGTTATCAACTTCGTCGAGTGAGCTTCAGTAATACCGTGTTGAACCCCTGATGAACCAGATGACTCACCTCCAGACGATGAGCTTTGACCAGAAGTATTAGAAACAAATGCAATTTGCAGAGGAGCATTGGAAGACTTTGCAATTTGAGTTGGAGTCACATTGTAAAGAGTAGGATCCTGAGCATATGCACCCTTCTTCGCTTTATACTTATGTCTGACCTCTGGATTTATATCCAAAGTCTCGAGAACTGAATTGTGTCTCAAGGAGGAAATAAATGAATCCCATTTCTCTGGAAGACCTTCAGCTAAGCTGGCGACCTTTTCTTCTTTAGACGTTGTAACCCCATGAGTGTGAAGTTCACTCATTAGATGATAGAAACGGTCTATGATATCGTCCAAGCTCTCGTTCCCAATAGCAGAGAAATTGTCAAACTCCTTTTTGAGAGCTTTGGCCTTCAAGGATTTCAGAGTTGTGCTCCCTTCATACTTTTTCTCGAGAGCTTTCCAGAACTTTTTACTCTGTTTCTGATCCGAATACTGATGGAAGATCTCTTTCGTAATCGACTGAGTGAGCATAGCATAAGCCTTCTTTTCAGCATTGTAGGCAGTCTTTTGAGCATCAGTCATTCCACTCAAAGTTAATGGCAAACCATCAGCACCAACCGGCATGGTGTAACCACTCTCAATAGAATTCCATAGATTAGTATCCACGCCATTGAGATGAATCTCAAACCTTTGCTTCCATTGCGGGAACTCATCAATGGATAGAAGCTTAGGCGGCTTATTGTGGTTACCAATCTCATTCTCCAGAAGCAGTAGGTTCTGGATCCTTGAGTCTTTCCCTGCTGAAAATGCGAAGTTTTCAGAGTCCATGATGAAAGTTGACTTAAACTTGAGAAAACAGACTGTTATGCGATTGGGAGTACGACTGAGATGCGATTGAATTCAACCCTGCGATTGAACTCAACCGGGCGACAGGACAAGGCGACTGACTTAAACTGGGCGACTGAACTGGCGACTGAATCACTCGGGCGATTTGACACTGCGATTGACTCAGACGTGCGAATGGACTGACGACTGACTCAATCGGGCGATTGACCTGGGCGAATGGGTTCAGTCGTACGATTGAGATAATCGTGCGACTGGGTCGGCTGAAAACGGGATTTTTTTGAACACTTTGACCTAGAACGCAAGTTTTTGCACCCTAGACGGCTGAAACTCGAAAAATATTGGTTTTTCAGAACATGCACACGTAAAGACTCGATTTTTAGCCGAAAGATTGGATCTTTTCGCGTAAAAACGTAGACTTTTTCACAAAAACGATTGAATCAACGAAGAATCAAGAGCCTATGCTCTGATACCACTTGTTAGGACCGTGTACGTACGGAGTACTAACTGATTCTTCATTGTACCAGATCAAATAGTGCGGAATCCTATTTGATTGGCGATCCAATCAGGGAGAACGAAATCAAGATCAAACCTAACGATTAGAAAACGTTAAGAATGGCCTAGGAATGATCTGAAACGTTCTATGAAGTTGGAAGGGACGAACTGGACGTTCTGGGTCGACTAGGGTTTCAAGTATTCGAAGTGTTACGTTTTTCCACGAATTAAGTGGTATTTATAAGTTACAGATCTCATTCGTGCGACTGAGCCTTGCGACTGGCTCAGTCGTGCGACTGAGTAATACGATTGATTCCTTCGTACGCTTGAGTCAGTCTGATGACTAACCGTGCGATTGACTCAATCTCCTAGTTCAATCGTGCGATTGGACCATTCGCATGGTCCAGTCGTGCGACTGAATAAGATTCTTAGTCAAACACATTCTTGAACCTTTAATGATTCAGAACTATGTCTCACAATTGTAAACCTATATAACATGGTCATATTATGCGTGTAACAACTAATAATATAAGTCGATATAACATTAAATAATCAACAACCATATATAGAAGAGATTCTCATTAGATTGATTAAACATTACATATGTGTTACAAGAAGAAGTTCTATTACATTTAAGCTCACTAGACTAGAACTGGGGACATGTGTACCAACAACTATGCATAATAGCCCCAAAACATGGAAAACTTTTAAAAAAGGGGATCTAGAACTCACCTGGATTCCGTGAGTAACTTCTAAACTAAGCTTTCTAGGCTAATATTACACTACCCAGCCTGCAGATAAGTTAACACTTAAAGGGGTTAATTTTTGCCTAAATTCGCTGCTAATTTTGCTGCCAGATAATAGGGGTGTTCAAAATCGGATATCCAGATTTTCGGATATCCGAATTTCGGATATCCGAAATTTTCAGATAGTGGATATCACTATCCGAATCCGTATCCGAAATTTTGGATATCTGAAATTCGGATATCCGAAATTTCGGATACGGATTCGGATAGTTAAACGGATATCCGATTTTTTCAGTGAACCAAAAAAATTGTCAAAATCATTTAAATTCATATTACAATCCATGAGTAGTCAAATGCCTAAATAGTCAACAACTGAATACAACCAACCAAAATACCAACTAAAAATCCTAAAAAATTCAAAACAGTTTTATAACCAAAATAGAATAGCTAATCATTTTCAAAAAGTCCAATCTTGAGTTCTCGAGCATATTTGCAAACTACCAATCTTGATATCTTCCATCATCACCACATGATCCACACGTCCACAGCCTACAACCAAAGAAACAATAAGATAGAACTCATGACATTTTATTAAAACTATTCTAATCAAGTTGGCTTGTGGTGCATTGCTATAATAATACTAAGAAAAGAGTATTATGGGCCAATTTATGTTATGTACCATCTCTAACAACAAAACAATAAAAAAGCGATATTTTAAAATGTAAATTGGTCGAAAGTCACCAATAGGGTACTTTGTAATGGCAAAAGAATATTGCTACTTGAAACTTAAGATTCAGTTGCATAAAATTTCAGGGAAACAAGAAGCCTTCCAAACTTCAAAGCTACCTTACTACTACTTGAACTAGACACCACTATATAAAATGAATCCAAAATAACATTGAAACTGCCATGGAATTGAAGTTAAAAATGTAAACAAAAAGAACACAGAAATGCAGCATTGCCAAAAAATTTCTAGTCAAAAGTAGATGCTTATGAGTTAAATCATAAACATTCAGGTATTACTTCATATACTTGGAAGTTGAAACATGTTGATAATTGATTAATCCAATTATTACTCGGGCAACTAATAACAAGCTACTCATTATCTTGCAAAGTCAATTTCCAAGATCAATGAGCTTAACTACTCAAAAATTGAAAAAAAGTTTCAGGTTTCCTTTTCCTTGCATTTGACAAAACAAAATGTCGGAAAGCACAACTTTGCTGAAGCTTCAAATGTTAACACAGACCATGTATAAACAACGTTATCGAGCATATTCTATTTCTATCATGGTTTTAAGGTAATTAACAAAAAATAAAAAATATTTTAGAATAATGTTTAAGTGTCAAACAAAATCCAAACAGCATGGTCTTATTTGTAATGCATAAAGATCAAAGTTCAGATCACCAGAGTCTTTAGCAGGCTATTAGTTTGGACACCACACCAACTTCTCTTTAGCAGGCTTTTGTCTTTTATCTATGTTTGGAGGGTATTGTTTACACGTGTTGATGTGATTTTTCAAAGGGGTAGTCCCACTTTTTGTTGAACAACCAATTCTTCTATGACAATATATACACTCAGCCAAATCAAGTACATCACACTCAATATAATGATCCCACCAAATAGATCTTTTTTGTTCGTACGTGTGGAAGAAGGTTCACTTACATTTGAGGGTGCGCTTGGAGGTTTTCCATCTTTTTTTGCTTTTGGTTCTTCTTTTGTTTGGCCTTTGACATCACCTCGTTTTCAGACACTAGCTCACAATCTGAGTTTTTTGTGTTGGTATCAGGGATGTCCATTGAAGCGTGAACAAATCTAATTTGAATAATAAGCAAAAGAATGAAAACAGACCGCAGCTGTCAAATGGCGATTAGAATGAAAACAGAATGAAAACAGAATGAAAACAGACCCAGCGTCCGAGCCTGTGAAATAATCGACTAACCTTTGTTGCCGAAGGTCGTTTAGGGAAGAACCAACACACCGCAGCTGTCAAATGGCGATTAGAGTAGCCACCGAGCCACCGAGTCACCGAGCCTACGATTACTCGATTAGGGTAGAATGTAAGGCCCTCCTTTCTCAGGGGGACCTCACAGTTGGTCATTCATAGCAAAACATAGATTTAAAGCAACATTTACTCATATATGTATAAATAACCATCGCAGCGGAAAAATACGGTAATTTCAATTCTTTACAATGTAGATAAATTAAAGTAAAAGCATTGTCTTTACACATTCAACTATTCAAAAGTCCTTTTAAACAATTCTCCATCAGGAATGCCAGTCTTCTAGTACCAAGAATCTTCAGTCCCATGCCTTTATTCCTTAGCTCTAACTCTTACCTGTCAACTGATATGCATACAAAAGTCAGCTTCGCTGAGTGAATTCTAGGTTTACTTTGTAAATAACTTTTGTAAAGGTACTAGCTTTAGCAATTGAAATTAGTCATCATCTATCAAACGTCAATACACACGGGCTATTACTTTATCGATACTTTATCATTACTTTTCCTTTCTCGTTATTTATTTACTCTTCTTTATCCGTCAATTCTCTGTTACTATCAGTGCCTAGGCTCGCCTAGGACTTTACCGACACGCCAATTAAGGACTTACTGTCGTACCCAATCAGGCCATTATTGTCATGCCAATTCAGGACTTACTGACCTGCCTATTCGAGCATACTTTATCCAGGTGAGGGCACAACGAATGCAACCCTCCTTTATCCAAATGCTTGCAAGACTTTACTTTATCCCTTGCCTGCAGTACTTTTCTTGCAAGACTTTACTTTATCCAGGTACACGTTATGGGCCCAATAACTTTTCTTTACGTTTCACTTTCATGTTTAAGTTATACATAATATAACACATCACATTACGAAGGCAATTCATCACTACAAGGTTATATCTCAATAAGGAAAACATGTTATCAATTCGTTAGAAAATCCCGTTTCCCATATAAGATAGTACGTAAAACTTTAATTTAAAAGAACTGATCGTAAAAGTATGTATCTTAGTACGCATACCGCCCCAAAACATTTAAAACATGTATAAAATAGGGGATCTAAAACTCACCTGAACTTGTACAATAGCTTAAATTCTAAGCCACTTAAGCTATAGCCTGAATACTCTAGCTGCACGAGAGTTAATATGCAAAAACGTCATTTTCTTCATAGTTTCGCCAACAGTTTCGCTGCAGCGAAACTACAATTTCGCTAGCAGTTTCGCTGGGCAGCACTTCTGCTAGTTTCGCTAGACAGATTCGCTGCCTTGAGCGCCCAAATTTCGTTGGAATTTCCTAGTTTCGCAATGTATATGGTCAGCCTAAGTACTTAGCGAACTTTCCAGCAAAACTGTAGTTTCGCTATCGCGAAACTGTAGTTTCGCTGGAAACCCCTTAGTTTCGCCGTATAACTAAGCAGTTTCGCTGGACGAATACATCAGTTTCGCTGGATCGGGCTCCAGTTTCGCTGAATGAATATGAACTAAGAACCAGCCCGTTTTTAACCCAAAATCTTAACTTTTTACGTCCAAATCCTTGGTTTACCTTCCATGAAACCAAATCTAAGCTTTTTACATGTTTTCATACGTAAAAATTTGACCTTTATGTGTTTCTTTGAACTTTTCAAAACCCCAAAACCCTAGAATACGGGTTTGATCTACAGAAAGTGTTAGAGGTCGATTATTACCTTGTTTTGTTGCTATTTCCTTAGTTTTTGATGCTCCAAACGCCCAGCTCTTCAATCCTTCAACCTTCCAAGCTCAAATCTTGAGTTCTTCCCACTTTCTCTCTCTACTTTCTCTCTCTACGAAATTGGTGGCTAGGGTTGTAAATGCTGAAGATGGAGCTGTTCATGCATTGTTTAAGGGCTGATTAGGGCCCTTAAACCCATAAGCACATAGCCCACTAGGCTAATTAGGTCCATAGCCCACTAATTTACCCCTTTATTTCTTAAATTAACCCTTAAAAGCTCATTATTATTAAATAGCTTGTTTCGGGAAATTTTGGGGTGTTACAAGTCTCCCCCCCTATTTAGGTTTCGTCCTCGAAACCTACTTCGTCGTTAAACAGATCGGGGTATTGGCGTCTCATTTCCTCCTCGGATTCCCAGGTGGCATCCGACCCCTTTCGATGTTTCCATTGTACCTTGACTTGCTTGACTACTTTATTTCCCAATTGTTTCTCCTTTCGGTCCAGTATGGCCACTGGTTGTTCTACATAGTTCAGCTTCTCGTCCACCTTGATGTCACCTAGAGGTACGACTGCCTCATTCGGTGCTAAACATTTTCTTAAGTGCGACACATGAAAGGTAGGGTGAATCCCACTTAATTCTTCTGGAAGGTCTAGCCTGTAAGCTACATCCCCAACTCGTGCCAGTACCTCGAATGGTCCGATGAACCTAGGACTCAGTTTCCCCCTCTTCCTAAATCGGATGATTCCCTTCCATGGTGACACTTTTAGCATTACCCTGTCACCCATGCTGAACTCTATTGGTCTCCTTCTTCTGTCGGCGTATGACTTTTGTCTATCCTTGGCAGCCTTCATATACGCCTTGATTTTCTCCAACTTTTCCGTTGTGGCTTCCACGACTTCTAAGCTTCCTAGCTCCTTCTGTCCGACATCACCCCAACAAATAGGAGTTCTGCACCGTCGACCGTACAATAACTCATATGGGGGCATCTTAATACTGGCGTGGTAGCTGTTGTTATAGGAGAACTCTGCTAGTGGCAAATGATCATCCCAGTTACCGCCAAATTCGATAACGCATGCCCGAAGCATATCCTCCAGTGTCTGGATCGTTCTCTCTGATTGCCCATTGGTCTGCGGGTGGTATGCGGTACTAACATGCAACCTCGCACCCATCTCTTCATTGAACTTTTTCCAAAACTTGGAAGTGAACCGCGTATCCCTATCAGAAACAATCGATACGGGCATACCATGTCGTGCCACAATTTCTCGGATAAATAGTTCAGCAAGCTTTTCTGAACTAATTGCTTCCTTGATTGGCAGGAAATGCGCACTTTTAGTCAGTCTATCAACAACCACCCATATCGCATCACGGCCTTTTGTCGTGCGGGGTAGTTTGGTGATAAAGTCCATGGTAACATGTTCCCACTTCCACTCTGGCACTTCTAATGACTGAACATAACCATAAGGTCTTTGGTGCTCAGCTTTCACCTGTAGGCACGTGAGACATTTATTTACATACGCAACCACATCTCTCTTCATCCCAGGCCACCAATAATCTTTCTTCAAGTCGTGGTACATCTTATTTGCTCCTGGGTGTATTGAGTAGCGGGTCTTGTGCACTTCATCCATAATCTTTTCCCACAAGTCACCATGCTTCGGAACCCATATCCTGCCATGGAAGGTCTTAACACCCAAGGTGTTCTCTACCAATTCATCCACTTTTCCCACCATCCTTTCCTTATTGATTTGCTGCTCTCTTAAAGCGTCCATCTAGGCTTTGCTTATCATCCTCATAACATCTGGGGTCACTACTAGTTGGCACGCCTTCACCCGGATCGGTTCATATCCTTCCCTTCGGCTCAGGGCATCGGCTACCACGTTCGCCTTACCCGGGTGATAATGGATTTCACAATCGTAATCCTTTATCAACTCCAACCACCTCCTCTGTCTCATGTTTAGGTCCTTCTACTCAAAGAAATATTTCAGACTTTTGTGGTCGGTAAATATGGCGCACTTGGTTCCATACAAATAGTGTCTTCAGATCTTCAATGCGAACACTACTGCGGTAAGTTCCAAATCATGAACCGGGTAATTAACCTCCGTGTCCTTTAGCTGTCTGGATGCGTATGCTATAACCTTTCCTCTTTGCATCAACACACAGCCTAACCTGCAGTAAGAAGCATCGGAGTATACCGTTAGGTCTTCATCTCCCTCCGGTAGGGTTAGTATAGGAGCTTTGGTTAATCTATCCTTCAATTCTTGGAACGCATCATCTTGTTCCTTTCCCCAGTCGAACACCACGTTCTTCCTCGTTAACCTTGTTAATGGGGAAGCTATCTTCGAGAAATCTTTGATGAACCTTCTATAATAGCCCGCCAATCCCAAGAAACTACGGATTTCGGATGGCGTCCCGGGGAATTCCATTGCGTAACTGCTTCAACTTTCGCTGGATCAACCATAACTCCCTCGGAATTAATAATGTGCCCTAAAAACTGTACCTCCCGTAGCCAGAAGGCACATTTAGAGAACTTCGCATACAGTTTCTCCTTTCGTAAAGTCTCTAACACCTCCTTAATATGACAAGCGTGGTCTCCTTCATTCTTTGAGTATATCAAAATATCGTCAATGAAGACTATCACTGATCGGTCCAACATCGGGCGACACACGCGATTCATTAAGTCCATGAATGCCGCAGGAGCATTGGTTAGCCCAAAAGACATAACCAGAAACTCATAGTGGCCGTAGCGTGTTCGGAAAGCCGTCTTTGGTATATCTTGCTCCCTTACCTTCAGTTGGTGATATCCAGATCGGAGATCTATTCGGGAGAACCAGTTTGCCCCTTGCAACTAATCGAACAGATCGTCTATCCGGGGTAGAGGGTATCGATTCTTCACGATCAGCTTATTCAACTCCCTATAATCTATACACATCCTCATACTGCCGTCCTTCTTCTTTACAAACAACACTGGAGCGCCCCAAGGAGATATGTTGGGCCTAATAAATCCTTTGTCAAGGAGTTCTTGCAGTTGTGACATGAGCTCCTTCATCTCGGACGGAGCTAGGCGGTAGGGTGCTTTAGCAATGGGTTAGGCTCCTGACAGTAAATCAATCTGAAACTCTATCTCCCTATCCGGCGGTACTCCGGGCAGATCCTCCAGGAATACGTCAGGAAAGTCCCGCACCACTGGTACATCAGACAACTCTTTTGCTTTATCCTTAACATCCCTAACATACGCTAGATAAGCTCCGCACCCTCGCCTCATACATTTCTCCGCCTTGATCATGGAAATGATCCTTGGAACCTTGCAATCATTATCACCGTAGATCGTGACCGGACTACCATCTGGAGTCGTTAATCGGATCATCTTTTGCTGGCATACTATATTAGCATCATGAGCAGCTAACCAATCCATCCCTAGTACGACATCGAACCCTCTTAAGGGCATGGCAAACAATTGTGCGGGGAAGTAATGACCTCCTAGCTTAATGTGGCAATCCTCCAATACTCTGTCTATTCTAATGGACTTACCATCGGCCGTTTCTACTTCGAAGGCATCATCTATTTCCTTAGTTTGGACATCTAGTGTAGCACATAAGGGTATAGATACAAAACTCTTACTGGCACCACTATCAAACAATATGGAGGCACAAACATTATTGACAAGGAACGTACCTGACACTACGTCCGGGTCCTTCCTTGCCTCCTTCTTGTTCATGGTGAAACCCTTGCCTTGACCTTTGGCTTCCCATCATCCCCTTTATCATTATACCTGCTTGTTCCTGAGTTTCCTAGCTTAGCTTTCTTACAATCCCTGCTGTAGTGTCCCGTCTCATGGCAGTTAAACCACTCGTTCACTTCCGGGCATTCTCTAGTCATGTGTCCCGTTTTCCCACACCGGTAGCACCCAGGGCTACCCATTCGGCATTCTCCGGGATGCCTCCTCCCGCACTTCCCATATTCCTTAATTTCTTCTACCCCCTTCATAACCGCTTGTTTTGCATCCACTCTCGTTTTCTTGTTTCCCGGTTGGTAGGTACCACCCCCATACCTCTTCCCATTATTATTCCAAACCTTCCTTGTTTCACCCGCTGTCACCAGCCTACGATGATCATACAACCTTCCACTGAGGTCCACTGCTGATCTGAAAGTACCAGGTCGGGCAGTGACCATGTCCCTACGAATGTCCAGAGGCAACCCTTGTATGTAACTCTTGATCCTCTTGGATTCGGGAGTCACCAAGTCAGGAACCAGACGTGCCATTTCATTAAATTTCATGGTGTACTCCTGATGCGTCATGTTTCCAGCCTCCAGACTCACAAACTCTTGTTCAATCTTATCAAGTTCCCTTTCCGGGCAGTACTCCTCTATCACCAACCTCTTCATCTCCGGCCACTTCATCCTCTCAATAGCCTCCTCCCCGTAAGACTCAACGATGTTATCCCACCAACACAGTGTTGGGTCCAAAAGGGAATGGGAAGCAAACTTCACCTTTTGGCTTTCCCGGCACTCGCTGATCTTCAGTACGGCCTCCATTTCCCTGATCCAACGCTGAGCAGTAGCAGCGCTACCAGTGCCATCAAACGTTGGGGGCCTACACCTCTGAAAATCCCCGTAGTTGCACCCCTTCGCCCTCTCTTCCACCTCGGGACCGTCATGGTTACCCAGACGATCTTCCTCGTCGCTCAACTCCTCAGTCTTGACCGCTCCTTTCTTATCAACCTTCTCTGAAGCCGCACTCTTTTTACTGTCGCCCTTAACCTGCTCCACAAATTCCGCGAGCAGAGCGGGCATCACTCCAGAGAGGACCTGATGCACCTCTTGGGCAATAGCTTCCTTCACTGTCTCCTTCAATTTTGCCTGGTCAGTAGTGAGCCCCTCGGCTCCCATTTCTAACTCAACCTCCTCCTCCTTAACCGGCTCCTCAGCCGGCTTTCTGGTTGACCTTTTCATTGGCTTCACAGTTGCACTTGCAGTTTCCTTTGCCTTAGTCGGGGGCCTTCCCCTAGTGCTTCTCCGGGTGACCATGGTTGGAACTTCTTTCTTTGGTGCCATTCTTTCTACTTCCTATAAGATTCAGAATGTTAATATGGTCTTTCAAGGCAAGTTCAGTTCACGACAAGTTTTGTAAATTTTTAATAACAGTGGCTAGTTGTGATTAACTACTTACAGAACTTCTCATGCCATAAACTTTCCTATCCTGAACCACACCAACACCAGAACCTACTATACCCAGTCTATGCACGTATAAGTCACATAAATTTAGATAGGCATCACAGATAACATTATCCTACTCTACCTCGGCTCTAACTTAAATAAGAAGGCACTATCCACTAGAATAATACCTATAGCATATCTTGTTACCTCTTGGCATGGAGCTTCTTGGACTGGCAATCCTTGACACTTGGTCCCATTATCTGTTTAAGTTTAGGTTTTATAAAAATAATTTTCCCAAATCTCTTAAACAT
This sequence comes from Flaveria linearis, assembly GCA_024085815.1. NCBI lineage: Eukaryota > Viridiplantae > Streptophyta > Magnoliopsida > Asterales > Asteraceae > Flaveria > Flaveria linearis. The sequence goes on from CM044005.1 coordinate 76,824,803, forward strand.
TGGCTCTGATACCAACTTGTAAGGCCCTCCTTTCTCAGGGGGACCTCACAGTTGGTCGTTCACAGCAAAACATAGATTTAAAGCAACATTTACTCATATATGTATAAATAACCATCGCACCGGAAAAATACGGTAATTTCAATTCTTTACAATGTAGATAAATTAAAGTAAAAGCATTGTCTTTACACATTCAACTATTCAAAAGTCCTTTTAAACAATTCTCCATTAGGAATACCAGTCTTCTAGTGCCAAGAAGATTCAGTCTCATGCCTCTATTCCTTAGCTCTAACTCTTACCTGTCAATTGATATGCATACAAAAGTCAGCTTCGCTGAGTGAATTCTAGGTTTACTTTGTAAATAACTTTTGTAAAGGTACTAGCTTTAGCAATTGAAATTAGTCATCATCTATCAAACGTCAATACACACGGGCTCTTACTTTATCGATACTTTATCATTACTTTTCCTTTCTCATTATTTATTTACTCTTCTTTATCCGTCAATTCTCCGTCACTGTCGGTGCCTAGGCTCGCCTAGGACTTTACCGACACGCCAATTAAGGACTTACTGTCGTACCCGATCAGGCCATTATTGTCATGCCAATTCAGGACTTACTGACCTGCCTGTTCGAGCATACTTTATCCAGGTGAGGGCACAACGAATGCAACCCTCCTTTATCCAAATGCTTGCAAGACTTTACTTTATCCCTTACCTGCAGGACTTTTCTTGCAAAACTTTACTTTATCCAGGTACATGTTATGGGCCCAATAACTTTTCTTTATGTTTCACTTTCATGTTTAAGTTATACATAATATAACACATCACATTACGAAGGCAATTCATCACTACAAAGTTATATCTCAATAAGGAAAACATGTTATCAATTCGTTAGAAAACCCCGTTTCCCATATAAGATAGTACGTAAAACTTTAATTTAAAAGAACTGATCGTAAAAGTATGTATCTTAGTACGCATACCGCCCCAAAACATTTAAAACATGTATAAAATAGGGGATCTAGAACTCACCTGAACTTGTACAATAGCTTAAATTCTAAGCCACTTAAGCTATAGCCTGAATACTCTAGCTGCACGAGAGTTAATATGCAAAAACGTCATTTTCTTCATAGTTTCGCCAACAGTTTCGCTGCAGCGAAACTACAATTTCGCTAGCAGTTTCGCTGGGCAGCACTTCTGCTAGTTTCGCTAGACAGATTCGCTGCCTTGAGCGCCCAAATTTCGTTGGAATTTCCTAGTTTCGCAATGTATATGGTCAGCCTAAATACTTAGCGAACTTTCCAGCGAAACTGTAGTTTCACTATAGCGAAACTGTAGTTTCGTTGGAAACCCCTTAGTTTCGCTGGATAACTAAGCAGTTTCGCTGGACGAATACATCAGTTTCGCTGGATCGGGCTCCAGTTTCGCTGAATGAATATGAACTAAGAACCAGCCCGTTTTTAACCCAAAATCTTAACTTTTTACGTCCAAATCCTTGGTTTACCTTCCATGAAACCAAATCTAAGCTTTTTACACGTTTTCATACGTAAAAATTTGACCTTTATGTGTTTCTTTGAACTTTTCAAAACCCCAAAACCCTAGAATCCGGGTTTAATCTACAGAAGGTGTTAGAGGTCGATTCTTACCTTGTTTTGTTGCTATTTCCTTAGTTTTTGATGTGCCAAACGCCTAGCTCTTCAATCTTTCAACCTTCCAAGCTCAAATCTTGAGTTCTTCCCACTTTCTCTCTCTACTTTCTCCCTCTACGAAATTGGTGGCTAGGGTTGCAAATGCTGAAGATGGAGCTGTTCATGCATTGTTTAAGGGCTGATTAGGGCCCTTAAACCCATAAGCACATAGCCCACTAGGCTAATTAGGTCCATAGCCCACTAATTTACCCCTTTATTTCTTAAATTAACCCTTAAAAACCCATTATTATTAAATAGCTTGTTTCGGGAAATTTCGGGGTGTTATATAGAACCGACTCACTTTGAATGAGTCTATGAGAGTAGAATCGCATACAACATACCTGATTACTTGAAGATTCGAAGTCGACGATGAATCTTGAAGGAGATATGGAGTCGAAGAGATGGAGCCTGGAGGGTGGAGGTGGATGTTTTGAGATTAGGGTTATTGTGTTTGTGTGAATGAAATATTAAAATGTGATTTTATACTTTTATATATAATTAAAAATTAAAGAAATATATTTAATATTTCGGATATTTCGGATATCCGAATTATCCGAAATTTTTCAATATTACTATCCGAATCCGAATCCGAATTTTCGGATATCCGAATTTTGGATATCCGAAATTTCAGATATCCGAAATTTCAGATACTTCGGATTCGGAATTTCGGATAAATCGAATTCGGTTTCGGATTCGGATCTTTTTGCACACCCCTACAAGATAAGCAGTTTCGCTGCCAGTTTCGCTGCCAGTTTCGCTGCCAGTTTCGCTGCCCGTTTCGCTGACAGTTTCACTGCCAGTTTCGCATGACAATTTAGCCCAACTTTCATTGGAATTCCATGGCTGCGAACTTATCTGCGAAACTATAGTTTCGCAGAAAACCCACAGTTTCGCAGCTTGAATTTGCAATTTCGCTGGATGCACAGACAGTTTCGCAGATCGCACAAAAATTACGAACCAGCCCGTTTTTAACCCAAAATCTCAACTTTTTACGTCCAATCTCTTAGTTTATCATCCATAAGGCTATATCTAAGCTTTTTACATGTTTTCATACGTAAAAATGTGACCTTTATGCGATTCTTTGCAACTTTTCAAAACCCAAATCCCTAGAATCCGGGTTTGATCTACAGAAGGGTTTAAAGGCCGATTCTTACGTGGATTTGTTGCTCCTTTCTTATGGTTTGATGCTCCAACACCTAGATCTTCAATCCCTTAACCTTTGAAGCTCCAAATCATGAGTTTTCTTCACTTTCTCTCTCTACCTTCTCTCTCTATGAATTTGGGAGGCTAGGGTTCAAATGAGAGAGATGGTGGTTGGTTGAATGTGTTAAAGGGCTGATTATGGGTCCTTAATCACTTAGGCTCTTACCCATAAGCCTAATTTAACCCATAATCCATTTCCTTCCTTTATTAAATACCCACTAATTAAGCCCATTATTCTTGATAACTCGTTTTGACTTTTCGGGTGTTACAATAAGTGAAAAGAATGAGCACACAAAGATTTTCCAAAATACTTATAATTAATTACGAGAAGACAATTCTCTAGTGGTGGATTTATGACATTCCAATATCTTATTAGCCTGACAATGCAAAGAGAATTGGTATACGTCTTATGAATAACTTGATACATGTAAAGTCATGTGTTTAATGGATAACTTGCTACATATAAAGTTTTGTAATCTAAGTTCTGGAGAACATTATGATTCTTGTGCACACAATCAAATTGGAGTACATCATTATTATCGTATACATTAATAAGTTGAGTATAACTAGAATTTCTGACAAGTTACAAACAATAGAGCTTAAAAATATCATCCTTATGCACTGATAAACATGCACAAAAGAAAGTGTACCCGATGATTTTGATATGTCAATAATATCATATACAGGAATGATATAATATAAATTATGAAAATAAATAAACGGTTAACAAAATCTTTCACATATGAAATACAAAATTAATCAGAAGATTACATGCCACAATATTTTACAATCGCATGCACATAAATATTAGTCAAAACTACAAGGATTTTGTGAAAAATTCTAAATACTAAAAGCATTGATATCAAAACCTCAAAAATGTATTCTATAAAGTTAGCAAGATGAGTATGCACTAAAATAGTCAAGCTGAGTGTGGTGTGATGAACTCAATGATTATCTCGACAAATAAGAAAATAAATATGATGTAGTTATTCCACCTGTTTTTATTTGAAGAACAACATGAGATATACAAGTATTTTGCCACATGTTGATTAAATCATCGTATTTAGTGGAAGGTTTAAAAAGTAGTTCAAGTAATTTAAACAAAAGATGGCATAACATATTTATAACTTGGTATGCAAATTAAGCACTTGGATAACAGTGTATTATTTCATCAACCGAACTACATCTGTAAAATATTAAAAAACTTTTCATACGGTTAAACTTATAAGTATGTTAAATGTTTTCCATTATTATCTATAGAAAAATATAAACATAATTCTGAGAATGAAGGAATATTATATCTTTAGAAAAATATAAACATAATAAATAATGTAGTTAGAAGGTCGTATTTAGAAACAACATAGTACGTTGTTTATGTTAGATTAAAATATATAATATCCATTCACATTACTTTATTAGTTAATTATTTGTTAGATTAATTATTAAAATAGTGATTATTTAGATCAGATCATATATGTTCAAGCTAGAGCTCCGTTCGTTTTGTGTTAAGAGAGCTTGAGTTCAGCTCGAGCTCGGACTCAGGCTCCCTTGTTTATTGTTTAATTATTTTATAATGATTTTATATATAACAAAAATTATTTATTTAAATATATATATGTAGTAAAATATATAAATAAGAAGCTCATTTAGGTTCGCGAGCTCCTAGTTTGAGCTTATTTAAGATTAACTTGATTCAATCTTTTAGCAAGCAGCTCACGGGTTGCCTTGAGTCATTTACACATTTAGTATTGCATGTTAATTTTAGTTTGAAAATTAAAAATTATTTGTAGATCATCCATCAAATTATTTGCTTTAATATGGTTTTATCTTTTTATTGTGTGACCTGACCCTATCCGACCCGAACCGGACCGTACTATATTGATAAAAAATAAATTTAGTGATAGTTAGCCGGACTACCCAAAAATTCCGACCCATATGACAAAATTTGTAGGTCTGGCACTAACGTTTGGGGATATGAGTAGGAACTATTGCATCATATAATAATTGAAAGAGTATCCACTATTGCATCATATAATAAATTGAAAAAGTATGCATTTCACCCCAATAATTTTAAATAAAAAAGACAACATGACAACATGGATAGCAAATCTATCTAGTTTATTTTAACAATTAAACACTTATCTGAAAATACATCACGCCCACCTTGATTCTCAACATAATCCAGAAATATGCAACACCACAAATAAAGATGTTTGGTCCGCTACTCCGCTTTCATATTGTACCTTAACTAGTTACGTTATTATTATTAAACATAGTTAGCTTGAAAGAGTCGCACTTTTGTCCAGAAATAAGCAACATCGACAAGGTTCATTAACACGTTATTTGTATCTCATCTCCTTGATCAAGGTGATAATTAAAAGAGTAAATTACCATTTGCATCCCTGACGTTTTCCCATTTTAACCACTTGTATCCCTACAGTTTCAAAGTCTCAATTTGCCCCCTAACGTTTCCTTTTTATCTCCATTTGAGTCCAAAACACTAACGGCGTTAGATTTTTCTGTTAACTTTTGTAAAATGATAAAATTACCCTTATTATTAATTCACATACCCTTCATCCTCACATTCACCCCTTATCACTTCTTTCTCTCTCTTTCTCTTTCTCTCTTTCTATCTTTTCTCCATTTCTCTATTTTTCTGTTTACCATCAAAGCATCATTACCATCGCAACCATTGATGTCATTGTTGCAGCCGTCGTTGCGACCCCACTGCCGCCGCAACCACCGCCACCGTATCTCAGATATATAGATAAAAGATGAGGGTTGCACTAGTGGTGATGGGGGGTTGCGCTGGTGGTGTAGGGCTGCAATGATGGTGATGGGGGGCTGCGATGGTGTTGATGGGGGCTGCGGTGGTGGTGATGAGGGTCGCGGTGGTGGTGATGGGGTGGTGGTGATGGGGTGGTTGTGCTGGTGGTGATGGGGGTCGTGATGGTGGTGATAAGGTCGCGATGGTGGTGATGGGGGCCGTGATGGTGGTGACGGGGGGCTGCGGTGGTGGTGATGGGGGCGACAGTGGTGATGATGGGGTGGCGACAGTGGTGGTGATGGCGACCGCGATGGTGGTGAGGGGGTTTGGGGGGTCGTGATGGTGGTGATGGGGGCTGCGGTGATGGTGATGGGGTGGCGGCGGTTGTGGTGATGGCGGCCGCAATGGTGGTTATGGGGTCGCGATGGTGGTGATGGGGGTCGTGATGGTGGTGATGGGGGGCTGCGATGGTGGTGATGGGGGCTGTGGTGGTGGAGATGGTGGTCGCGACGGTAGTGATGGTGGTCACGGCGGTGGTGATGATTGTCGTGGCGGTGATGATGAGAGTCATAGCGGTGGTGATGGGTGGCTCTAGTAAAGGGAAAAGAGTGTATGTGGGGGGCTGTGGTGGTGGTGATGAGGGATATGAAGATGGTGACGGGTGGCTTTCATGGTTGTAATGAGGGTTGTAGAGGTGGTGATGAGGGTTTTGGAGGTGGTGATGAGGGTTTTGGAGGTGGTGATGAGGCTGTGGAGGTGGTTATGGGTGTGTTGGTAATGAAGAAGAAGATGTTGAGGAATGGTCCCACAAGTTTTTTTTATTTATTTAATTGAAGTGGTAGTTTAGTCTTTTTAACAATAATTATAACAGAAAAACTAACTGTGTTAGTTATCTTGACTCAAAGTGAAACAAAAATAAAATGATAGACACTCAAATGAAGATAACATAAAACGTTAGGAGGCAGATGATAATTTTGAAACTATAGGGATACAAACGGTTAAAATGGGAAAACGTCAGGGATGCAAATGGTAATTTACTCTAATTAAAAACTCTATTTCTATCGATAGCATCCTAACATAAATTATTTAAATTTTCGAATTAAGTCCGGAAGATGATTGCTTTTAGCTTGATTTTTTTTACGACCTAGTCCACAAAAATAATTCAATTCATTGTGAGATTTCACATCATGCAAAAACAAAAGGCTACTGGCAATTAACATAGCAAATAACAAAACAAATATGCAATTTCCATTTTTAAATAGTACCAATTACCATGTGTCAATTAACAAAGTCAATAAGCAATTAAGCAAAAGACGAAATACCAAAGTGAAGTGCTTAATTCCATTTTCCCATCAATTGAAATGCAGTATTCCTGGGGTTAAATTCTACGATTGAATTAAAGGGTATAAAAAGAGAATTTATTTTAAAAAGTTAAAGAATAATTTTAAGATTGACACGTATTTTTCTATTGTTTTAAAGAGAAAGGCATTTTGGCCTTTGTGTTAAATAAGTCAGCTAATTGTGTTTTATACGTTTATTGTATCATATATTTTAAATCATTTGTTATATGTATTTATCATTGTGTTTTATATTTTAAATCAGTTTATATTATTTTTGTTATTATTTCTATGATTATATAAACTTGTTATATACTATTGCCTTTTACAATTAGAAACACACAACGATATTCTTTCACCATTGTATTTTTCAAAACTAATAATGTTGAACATAACACAATGTGTTATTTTTGTAATTATTTCTTTTTTAAATTATATACACTTGTTATTTATAATTACGTTTTACAACTAGAAGTACACAATGATGTTATATATCAATTTATTTTTCAAATTAGATAATTAGTTGTTCATTTATTATTGTGTTTTACATATTATAGATACACAACAATTTTATTCCATCACTATATTGTTTTAAAATTTGTCATTATACAAAAACACAATAGTATTTAGAAAAACAAAAAAATTAACAAAAAGACACACTAAATTGCACTAAAGACACAATGACGAGATATGATCTTAAAAACGTAAAAATAAAATATTACATTTTTATAACAATACTGTACTCGTTCTTACGATTAAAAGTCGTTCGTTTTTACGGTGTAATTTTTATTATAAAAATAATATCGTAAATAAAAGTTATGAACGTTTAAAAAATGAGGGAAATTTGTAAAAAATTAACAAAAGTGATTATTTCTAAAATAACCCTCTAGGCTCCAACAAACTTTTCCATAAAATGTGATCTCAATCCTAATTAAGGAGATTTATAATTGAGATTACTTATTACACTTTTTAAGTTTAAAATTTTTTTTATTGAAACATTTTCTTAAATTAAAAAACAAAGATCAAAACTAACCAATCACGATTACACAAGACCACAAAGTAGAATTCTCATAAGAAAATGAAAGCCTACTTTGGCGATTAATATCAATATACAAATCCTTTGCCGGCTGCCGCCACGTGAATCACAATTCCACAAAGCATACTATCATAATACTATTGACCTTGCAATTGAAATCTCCGATTTAACGATTTGGTGCCGATTACTCTTCTCTCGCTCATTTAACAGATTGGAATTTTGTATTTATATATGTGGGTGTTTGGGATTGCTTTTTTTTACCCTACTTTTAACTTATTAACTTTTGAAAAGTTAATAAGTAGAAAATAGTTTGGATAGAGTAAATGAACTTTTAAAACAACTTTTAAAATAGAGTAAAAAAGTAAAAATTGAGAAGTTAAAGGGGAGTAACTTCTGAAACTCCTTTTGATCGGATGACATTAATACCCTCCCCTCTTCTCTTCCCATCGCTGCATTCCCATCGCCATAACTTCTCATCGCCATAACTTCTCGCTGCGCCTTTCGATCTGCTCCCCTTCCCATCGCCATAACTTTGGATCTTCCCAGCTGTCGCCATCTGCCTATCGCACCCTGCCCTATCGCACCTTACGCTCCCAACCGTCGTTTCCATCGCATCTTCTCTGCTGTGTGTGATACGCTGCCATGACTCCACCTCCAATGCCAGCCCCTGCCACCGTACGCCCTATCATCGTCATTAATCCCTTCCACCAACCTCGCCAGAACTCCCTTTACCTACCGATCAATCACCCCTTCGTCATTATATATCGATCAGCAGCATCAAGAATCATCTCCATGATCGCCTTCATCAATCTATTGTAAAGGTATGACTTCAATTATTTAGTTGAGATTTGTTGTTTGGGTTCCTGATCGATGTATTCTTGAAATTTGTTGAAGGTAATTGTTGCTGTTTGTTGGATTTTTGCTGGAATTGTCTCTGCAGGACATCATAGGTTGTATCAAGAATCACCCCGTTGTAAAGGTATGACTTCAATTATTTATTGTTAGATTTGTCTCTATTCTTGATTGGTTTCTTTAGTATTGTTGTCGTTAGTGCTTAATCACAACAGAAATCACAACAGAATATATATAGAAATCACAACAGAATATATTTACTAGTTGTTGGTGTTAGTGATTTTTCTTCTTATTATTTGATTTCATCCACTTCTAGTTAATAGTTATTTACTAGTTGTTGTTGATTGGGTTCTGCACTCATATAAGCCTCTTGTCTTCTATATTTGATTTCATAGTTATTTACTAGTTGTTGTTAGTACTATAATCCACTAATTTAGTTGTTTTCATTTCTTTGGTTGCAACATTGAATGGTGAAACCTCGTTATTATTTGATTTCATCCACTGCTAGTTAATAGTTATCAAAAACAAGTAAACGTTTGTGTTTTTTAACAGTTAGCTCAATGGCTTGTGAAACATCAATTAAAAGGACTAAATCAAAATTTTTGTGGGATGATGTTACGTTCAAGGAGTTTATTGATGTATGCTTGCTTGAACTTAGAAGAGGGAATAAACCTGATACTCACTTTAAAAAACTTGGTTAGGATAATATAGAAAAAACCATGTATGGAAAAATTGGGAAAACCCTTGATAAAAAAAATAAAAACAAATGGGACGGCATGAAAAAATAATGGAAGCTTTATGATCGCTTAGTGAGGCTTGAAACTAGAATCGGTGGAACAAGAAGCTTAATCGATGCATTGCTGGAATGGTGGGAGGAGAAGATAAAAGTAAGTTTTATTTTTACTTTTAATCAATCGTAATTATGCTTAAATCGTGAAATTTGTTAATTAATCTGTATGTGTTGTAGGAAAATAAAGATTTGTCAAATTTAAGGGTGCAAATTTGGAAATATTCGAGACACATTATGCTTTTTTGTTTCGGGATTCGGTTGTCGTAGGAGATCAAGTTTTAAATCCGCTACAATTTCAAAATGATAGTGAAGAAAATATAGAGGGCAAAGGAAATAGTGATAAAATGTGTGATGATGATGAGCCTTTGTTTCTACTTACGGTGAAAGTAGTTCGAGTAAAAGGAAAGGCTTAAGGATATTGCTAACAAACGTTCCATCAAGAGCAAAACTTCATCTTTTGAAGAGAAGCTAGATGTTGTTTTAGATGCCTTGTCAACAAAAAGCACACAAACTTTTCCATCAAATAATACCTCCCCAACAATTGCTGCATGCATGGACATTGTTATCACTTTTCCCCGTTTTAAAGAAGGTTCTAAAGATTATTCACGTGCATTGCGTGCCCTTATAAAAAACCAAATCGTGAAGCGTTTATGTATCCAACTACTCATGAAGCAAAGATGGAGCTCCTTAAGTTACTTATGAAAGAATGATTTAGTGTTTTACAATATGTGTTATCATTTGACAATATGTGTTATCTATATATTTAATCCAAATTGTGTTGTTTAACATTATTGTGTGTTATTTCTACTTTTTATATAATTGTTTTACATCTTTTTTATTTATTTAGGATGGATTGTGACGACTCTGATTCATATGATAGTGACGAAGAATATTTGGTGGACGAGGGATATAGAATTCAAAAGGTTATGTGGAGTAGTTGTTAAAGGGATAATAATAGCACGTGACTTGCATAATACAAGAAGGCAATGATCTGTTGTACATGCATTTTTTATTTGTTATACATGTTTGAAAAACCTAGCTGTTGTTTGTTTTATTTGTAGATAAATATTACGTTGTTGATGCCGGTTATCCAAATACTAAAGGTTATCTTGCTCTATACAAAGGTCAAACCATTCGTTACCATATACCAGAATTTCGACGTGGACAGAGTAGTGCTATGCGTGCTCTTCGGGGACCAAAGGAGACATTTAACTATTACCACTCATCGTTAAAAAACATTATTGAACGAACTTTTGGAGTATGGAAAGCTAGATGGGCGTTATTAAGAGATATGCATGTAAACCATACATACAAGCACCAAGTGAGTATTGTGATAGCATCAATGGCGATCCAAAATTTTATTAGAAAGACTGATAATTTTGATGAAGCATTTAACACCGCCCAACAAGAATCTTATAATCCTAGAGAAGGTGGTACTACAAATGAACTTAATGAAAAACTTTCCACTACAAATCGTTCGAATCATGATGTTACGTATATGACAGCAATAAGAGATATAATTAAGCAAGATTTAATGGACTCATGGAAATGAATGTAGAATGACATTAGCTTCATAACATCATGCAATTTTGGTGTTATTTTATCAATCTCATGAAGATTTCTACTTGTAAATGAATTTTATTTTATATATTTCATGATCTTTTTTCAATTTGCAAGACGGAAATAGATAACAACGTATTAACTTATAAATAAGCAATCCCAAACTTTTTTTATAAAACGGCTTATTGACTTTTAATAGAATGTTCTTTTTGGTCATTTTACATTAAGAAGCTAAACCAATCACTTTTCAAAAAACAACTTATTTAGTTTTTAGTTTATAAGTTAATCCAAACACTTTTTTTAAAAACTACTTTTCAAAACTTATAAGTTAATAAATCCTTTTACTCAAAAGTCATTTTCAACAAAATAAGCAATTCCAAACATGCCCTATATCTTTTAGATGGGTGGATATGAGCTTGAATTGAAATCTTGACAGTGGGTGCCTCTAAAAATAATCCTAGATTGCCTATCCTTAAATCGAGTGGGTGCCTACAACCCCTCTCAATCTTAAATTGGTTCGAAATAAATTAGCATCCCTATAAATTAATGTTTTACCGTACGATTAATAGTCTTCTTGTCGAACCGGATAAAATTATAATTATTTTTATGAATATAATGTAAACGAATAATGAAATATGTATATATATATATATGTGTGTGTGTATATATGTATATGTGTATATATATGTGTGTGTATATATATGCATTTGTATATATATATGTATATATATACAAATACATATATATACATATATATATATACAAATACATACACACACACACACACATATATATATATATATATGTATATATGTATATATGAGAAGTATCAAATGAAAACCATGTTTATAATAAAAACCGTGAAAACCACCATTACCCAATCAAATAATTTATAAATGATTTAACTTTTAAAGTTGTTTAAAGTATAAATGAGTAAAATTCAACCTAATTTTTTGAGGTTATTATATAATTTTTAATTTAAATTCCAATTAACAACAATGATAACGCAACAACTTACATATACGTGACTTGTATGAGTTAAATGTACGTAATTCTTAGTTGTACACTTGGTAACCCGTACTTACATATACATAACTCCTATATATACGTAACTCTTAGTTGTACGATTGTAACACGTCCTTACATTTATGTCTACACATGGTTTTTATTGTTTTCATTTATTGTACGGTTTTCAATGAATCCATCCTCTCTCTCTATATATATATATGTATATGTATATATATATATATATATAGAGAGAGAGAGAGGGAGGTTCATCTAAAAAATAATTTTTTACGAAGAATACTAAGAAATAATCTTAGCCTTCTAATTATCTAATTAAGTGCTAAGATCAAAGTGTAGGAAAAATAAGTAATCAATGGTAGTTTGGGTATTTTATTATATTATCCACAATTGTTGACTTTTTAAATCCCCCCCATTTTTTTAAATGCTAATAACTTTTTCATACGAAATTATTATTTTAAATAAATTACACCTTAAAATCAAGCATTTTTTTCTCTTTAATTTGAGTATAGTATTACTATAGTTTTTTTACAAAAAAAATCAAATTATGTGAAATTGTGCTACATTTTTAACGTTTTTGTGCTGTATTTTATAAAACAGCACAAAGTTGTGATGTATTTCATAAAACAGCACAAAGTTGTGCTGTATTTCATAAAACAGCATAAAGTTGTGCTGTATTTCATAAAACAGCACAAAGTTGTGATGTATTTCATAAAACAGCACAAAGTTGTGCTGTATTTCATAAAACAGCACAAAGTTGTGCTGTATTTCATAAAACAGCACAAAGTTGTGCTGTATTTCATAAAACAGCACAAAGTTGTGCTGTATTTCATAAAACAGCACAAAGTTGTGCTGTATTTCATAAAACAGCACAAAGTTGTGCTGTATTTCATTAAAACAGCACAAAGTTGTGGTGTATTTCATAAAAACAGCACATAGTTGTGCTGTATTTCATAAAAACAGCACAAAGTTGTGCTGTATTTCATAAAAACAGTACAAAGTAGTGCTGTATTTCATAAAACAGCATAAAGTTGTGCTGTATTTTATAAAAACAACACAATTTTATGTTGTATTTCATAAAAAATAGCACAATTTTGTGTAGTTTTATGTCAAACAACATAGTTTTGTGATGTATTTCATGAAAACAACACAAAATTATGTTATATTTCATGAAAACATCACATATTTGTGTTGTTTTGCGTTAAACATCACAATTTTGTGCTGTTTTTGTCAAATAGCACAATTTTATGTGGTTTTTAGTAACATGTTCTATGTTGTTTTACTTCAAAACAATAAGGTCTCATGTGTTGTTTTTTTGGTGCATTATGCCAAAATATTAAACAACATATAAGCAACACTTTCTTACTATTTAATGTTCACTATTTTGCGTTAATATAACACGTTTTGTGTTGTATTGCTTTAATACAACAATCTATGTATTGTTTCGTTTCGTTTTTAACAAAGAAGACGTTGTGTGTTGTTATTAACTCAAATATTTGTGTTTTCAACGTGTTGTTTTATGACAAAACAACATGAATTATGTTCATTTACTGCACAATCTAGCACTTCCAAAAATTCAACACAATCCAACATTTAAAATAATTCAGTACAATCTAACATGTTAAAAAATATAGCACAATATAGCATATAAAAAAATATGGTACATTACATTCGAATTTGTGCTGCATTTTGATAAAATACAAAAGGAACTAATGAGTGTGTTTTAGGACCATAATGCCCTTTAACCCTAATTTGAAGAGTGCCACATGTAATCTCCTTGTTACTTCTTAGTCTACTTAGGCAAAATTTATTTTTTATTTGAACCTCTACCTATATATATATATGTGTGTGTGTATATATATATATATATATATATATATATATATATATATATATTGGTAGAGGTTCAACTAAGAATAATTAGTTGCCTAAGTAGGCTAAGAAGGAATAAGGAGATTACATGTGGCACTCTTCAAATTAGGGTTAAAGGGCATTATGGTCATAAAACACACTCATTAGTCCCTTTTGTATTTTATCAAAATGCAGCACAAATTCGAATGTAATGTGCTGTTTTATTAAATACATCATATCATCATACTACCTACCCCCTTTCTTCTTCATTTTTGGACTGTTAATATGTGTGTTCATCACAAACTCACAACTGATATCTGATGAACAACAATGGCGCCTAAAATCCTCCGATTCCAATCGGAAGAAGCCACCGCCGTTGCTCTTGCTATATACATCTCCGATCTCTCCGCCACATCCATCGCCGCCCACGGCTCCTTCTCCGTCGTCCTCTCCGGCGGCACTCTATTCGACACCACCAGGTAACCACAGCTCCACCATTGCATCGATTCAATGATGTAACAAATCAGAGGCTCTAGTTCATCGATTGATCGATTATTATGTTCTGATTATGAATTTGAGTATCGATTATTATGTTCTGATTATTATGTTCTCGATTCAATGATGTAACAAGTCAGATTTGGAGTACAAGAAGAAGATTCAGATTGATTTCGTTACTGTTCGCAAGCTCACGGTTAGTGCACACCAACTGTTCGATCTAATGTCAATCTAACAGTACAGCACAGCTTTGTGCTATTTTATGAAATACAGCACAGCCTTGTGCTGTTTTATGAAATACAGCACGGCCTTGTGCTGTTTTATGAAATACAGCACGGCCTTGTGCTGTTTTATGAAATACAGCACGACCTTGTGCTGTTTTATGAAATACAGCACGGCCTTGTGCTGTTTTATGAAATACAGCACGGCCTTGTGCTGTTTTATGAAATACAGCACGGCCTTGTGCTGTTTTATGAAATACAGCACGGCCTTGTGCTGTTTTATGAAATACAGCACGGCCTTGTGCTGTTTTATGAAATACAGCACGGCCTTGTGCTGTTTTATGAAATACAGCACGGCCTTGTGCTGTTTTATGAAATACAGCACGGCCTTGTGCTGTTTTATGAAATACAGCACGGCCTTGTGCTGTTTTATGAAATACAGCACGGCCTTGTTCTGTTTTATGAAATACAGCACGACCTTGTGCTGTTTTATGAAATACAGCACGGCCTTGTGCTGTTTTATGAAATACAGCACGGCCTTGTGCTGTTTTATGAAATACAGCACGGCCTTGTGCTGTTTTATGAAATACAGCACGGCTTTGTGCTGTTTTATGAAATACACCACGGCTTTGTGCTGTTTTATGAAATACAGCACAACTTTGTGCTGTTTTATAAAATGCAGCACAAAAACGTTAAAAATGTAGCACAATTTCACATAATTTGATTTTTTTTTGTAAAAAACTATAGTAATACTATATTCAAATTAAAGAGAAAAAAATGCTTGATTTTATGGTGTAATTTATTTAAAAAAATAATGTCGTATGAAAAAGTTATTAGCATTTAAAAAAATAGGGGGAAGTTTTAAAAAGTCAACAATTGTGGGTAATATAATAAAATACCCAAATTACCCTTGATTACTTATTTTTTCTACACTTTAATCTTAGCCCTTAATTAGATAATTAGAAGGCTAAGATTACTTCTTAGCATACTTAGGGAAAAATTATTTTTTAGGGGAACCTACCTCTCTCTCTCTCTCTCTCTCTATATATATATATATATATATATATATATATATATATATATATATATATATATATATATATATATATATATATATATATATATATATATAAACCCGACCAATCCGATTCCCAATCCGACAACCGGTTTAACGTCTAATTGATTTTATGCATCAAACAGAACCGGATTGAAGTTTGTTCCAGAGGGGCTAGTCCAAGAGGCCAGTACCGTCCGCTTTTTAAAATAATGCTATGGGAGTAAGTAATTCGTTTTTTTTATAAAACTAAAGGTCCAAACAAAAATTAAGAGGCAAAATCGTATGAAATTAGGGTTTTTCTCGTGATAAAGATAAACCCCACAGTTTTTCAAGCATTTCGATTTGATTCCCCCATCATCATTTTTGAATCGTCGTTGTCTCCATTTCTAGGGTTTCAACATGAGCAGATCAGGTCAACCTCCAGATCTTAAAAAAGTAAGCTCTCAGTTCCACTCAAGCACATCGTCACCATTTTCTCTTCTTTTCAGTTAATATTTTTAATAAGTTTTTCTCCTATGATACAATGTTCTTACTCAATTTTCAATTTGATTACAGGTATATGGACAAGCAACTGCAGAGTAAGTTTTCACTGCTCTAAATGATGTATTTGTTACTCGTTCTTGCGCAATAAGCAGTTTTACTAGATATATTGTTTTCTACACCCGTTTCCATCGTAAAGTTTCGCACTTCTATATGATTCAATCAAGTTTTCTGTTTGGTCTTTATCCTTAGGGCATAAAATATCCTTTGTATGATGACTCTATTTGTTTCCACTAAGATTTTTATGAGTGCATTATTCGAGTTTTATCATTTATGTATTTGAGGGTAGACCAAGTTAGGAACAGGGTGAGTAATAGATGAGACATGGTGAAGGAGATGAATCTATAGATATGGAGAGAAAGATGTGTTTACATGAGATCACTTGACATCATAGTATCAAATGGGTGAGTGAGTTTTGGAAATTCGGTGATTTGGTTGTCATATCAAATATGTTAGGGACGATTTATCCTATGGAAGCAAGAAAAAATGATATGAAAGTTGCATATTAGCTTCTTAGTTGTACTATTTGGGAGTGATTGCTGGTATGAAGTAATAAAATTTGCAGAATTGCAGGAACCATTTGAATAGCTACTGATGAAGTGTTGTTGGGTGTGTTTGTATGTTTAGATCAGTGTTGTAAAACTCAGCCTAGGCGGTACGGCGAGTACTCGGTACTCGGCAATGTACTGAGGCACTTTTCATCAATTCGGTCAAAATTACTCGGAATCGGTCCAACTCGGTCCAACTCGGTCCAACTCGGCCCTACTCGTCCAATTCGGCCCACTCGGCCCAACTCGGCCAACTCGGTCCATTTCGGATTTTCACTATTTTTCACCGATTTTCTCTGTTTTACACCAAATTGTATTGGATTTTTTATTTTTTTTATTAATATACATTGGAAGATGAGAATCAAATGATTACTACGTCTATAATTAAATAATTGATATTACGTTTTGAAATATTTTTGTATGTGCACATGTATGTTTTTTATTTATATATTAATATTCACATATTTTTTTTATAAATACTTGTTTCAATGATGTTGTGTTTGCTTTTGTGACGTATGCTTAATTGCTTATGTGAGGTATGCATTATTATTCTGATTGTTATGAGTATGCTACTGCTACTGCTTATGTGATGTATATGATGTATGCAATATAATTTGCAATATAATCCGGTTATTTTGTTTGGACATGCATATGTACATACAAAACTCTATTGTGATGTTACCGTTGTCGAGCCGGAGGTCTCTTTGGAAGTGATCTCTCTGTCTCCCAAGGTAGAGGAAAGACTGGTCACCACCTACTCCTCCCAGACCCTACTCTCAGTGGGACATACTGGGTATGCTTGTTTGTTTGTTTACTAGTAAGTTTGTGATATTTAATACATTTATAATTTTTAAAAAACTAATTCCTTTATAATTTATCACGTTCGAGTACTCCCCAAGTATTACCCGCCTAGACCGATTACTCGCAACTCCCCACTCGACCGACCTGGTAGCGCCTAGCGAGTTTTGCAACCATGGTTTAGATGCGAATAATGAAAATGTTATTGGCTTGTTTAGGTTTGGGTTGTGCTTTTGTTAATCAATATATCCTCTACATTTTAGAGTTGGTGATGGTTTCAGATTTGTTATTGAGATTGCTTTGATAGTGAGTTGGAGTGTTTCTGAGCTTTGGTTCTTTTACCTCCCATTGATGCATCTGAGCTGGAACTGCATTTGGTTCAAACATCATGACTGTCTTTTTGAGATGCCATTGAAACTTGTTCTTCTATTTATTTATTCTTTATATGACCTCTGGTGGTCATGAGGCACAATTGAGTTAAGATAAATAATTTAAAAAGTGCTAGTGGAGTTAAGAGACAAAAAAAATCTTTTAGAACCTGCACCTTATGCCTAAGTGGTTTAATTTTGGTATTAATCTGTATGTATATACAATTAAGTTATAGGAACTCATAAAAATTCTCCATATATATTACTGTAACAATGTGATGTTGATGGTTTGATACAAGTATCCTACTATATACTTGGCAGACTAACGTTCCATAACGAACCATAAAGTAAACAGAAGTGCAAAAACTAAGAAGTGGAATGTTCTCTCTTTCTAGCTTTGCTTGATGTAAGGCTATCATGTTTATGTTGCGTCCTGCGTAGTATGGTCTAATGACAAGTGAATTTCAAGGAATCAAAGTGTTTTAAGAAATTCTGAGGCAGGCACCTAGATGTGTGGAATCTCTTCCTTATTTAAAACTGGTAACACTTGTTTTGCTGGTCAAACTAGAGGAGTGCCCTTGTTGGGGTTGCATTTTTTTCACTAGGTGTTATGGTTGAGTGCTCTATAACATGTTAAACCATTACGGGCATTGCATTTGCTTTGAAGGAATCGATGTTGCACCAAAATATATGCCTTCTTTTGGAAAAACATATTCAGCACCAATTAAGTATATTTCTTTTGAAGTATATTGCTTTTAGCTTTGCATTCTTGGTGCCAACTTAGATTGGAGATAACTAAGATAGGTGATACATTCATCGCTCATGTCATATAATGTAAGCAAAGGTAATAGTGATGTTCAGACTCATTTAAGTAGGCTTTGTAATCATTAGTTAAAGGTTCAAGGCACAGTTAAGGCACAAAGGATGAGCCTGTCATTTGGGGAGAAGGTGCTTAAATAGCGCACACCCAAGACAAGCAACACACACTTTTGGTCTAGGTCATCTTAGCTGTTTTAAACTGTTTTTCAGCTGGTTCAGACTGTTTAAACCTACTTTTGGCT
Organism: Flaveria linearis; assembly: GCA_024085815.1. Classification (NCBI taxonomy): domain Eukaryota; kingdom Viridiplantae; phylum Streptophyta; class Magnoliopsida; order Asterales; family Asteraceae; genus Flaveria; species Flaveria linearis. Next base: position 76,843,990 of record CM044005.1, read on the forward strand.
GGTTCAGATAGTTTTTGGCTGTTCTAGGCTGATTTTTCCCTGTTTTAATGCGCCTTTGTGCCTTGTTACACTCAAGGCGGTTGTGCCTCACCTCGCCTGGGCGCCTTTAACTATAAAGTTTATAATGATTTCTTTTGAAGCTGAAAAACTTTTTTATAAGAATGGTAATATGACCAACTATTGGATGTTGGGTAAGAGGTTAATGTTTTGTATGAGTTAAACGGGTTGGGTTGGTTAACCTACTAATACTCTTGCACTGTTTATTTTTTATTTTTTCCAAAAATTATGCTTGCATTACGTATGATAACAAAGACTATAATTACCAAGGTAGTCAAAGACTCAAAAGGTGCTCGACTAGGCTTTAAGGTAAGTGATGTTATGGAAGTTGTCTTCAGGGTTGTTAATCAAGTTGGCTTCGTTAAGGCCCATGACTTTCCCGACAATTCTGTTTAGGCTAGTAGCCCTAACTTCTGAGGTGGTGACCTTTTCTCTAACAACTCGTTTATGTTTATATATTTGGAGTAAAGTTCTGCTTTGTTTCCTGAGGATTGGGTACTTCAAAATATCTGTTCGTTCAATGCAACTGTCCCTAAGGCAATTATGTATGTTCCATGTTTGTGTACTTTTAGAAACCCTTTTTCCCCTGTTGTTTTTGCTTTTCATCTCGTTTTCCCTTCATTCATCATTGTTCTCCCCCATTGAGACCATGGTTATTTGTAAATGTGGTGCTTCAACTATGATTTGCATCTCCAAGGTTTTACTATTGTTCGCACAAGGTAATTTCATCCGTACCTTGAAATTTGCATTCTTACCCTGATTCTCTCTCTTCAATTTTAAGTATGTGGTTTGGTAGCGTGGGCTGATCCTCTTTTGTGTGAATGTTGTAATGTAATTGTCCCTCGGCCTACTTTGAAGAATTAGCTACAAGGCTGCTGAACATATGATGCTTAAATTGGTGATTTTCCATAAGTTGAATTGTCTATATCATTATGCAAAGTAGCATAAAATGGAAATACATCAAAATTCTTGGATTTCCTCTCTTTCTAATCTTTTTCACAGTAGTATTCGGCAAATCTTCTTCATTTGTTTCATCATCAAATTCATCTAGATCAAATTCACGGTTAACATCTTCAGGATCCCTATCCATGTTTTCTTCCTCATCGTTCAGATCCCCATCAACATTAGCTTTGCATGATTTCGTATAAACATCAGGATATTGTACCATATTATATGTATCCAAGGAAGCATCTTCCTTTCGAAGTCTATGTTGTCAAAAGCGCCAAAAGCGCCAAAAGCGCAAGCCTAGGCGCTCAGACGAGGCGCACCAAAAGCGCCTTGTGCCGTTAAAGGCGCTTCTTCGTTAAGATTTTATATAGCTGCTAAATATATTTTTTATTTTTTCTATTATTGCGCCTTCTTTTTATTTTGGGCGAGCGCTTTTTTTGCACCTTGCGCCTAGGCTCCAAGCAAGGCCTATGCGCATTGAGTGCGCCTTGCGCCTTTGTCAACATAGTTTGACGTGCATCATCGTCATCATCATCGTTCTACAAAGTATCTTCATTTTTGTCTTCTATATCATTATCCAAATTAGCAAATATACCTTGTTTCATGCCAAAGTTGTAATCCACATAAAAGTGGCCATTTTGATTTTGCATAAAGTTACTTTCATCTTCATTCTGCACATTTCCATTTGAACCCTCATTCTGCACATTTACATTTAAATTCTCATTTTGATGAATATTAGCATTTGAACCCTCAGTTTTTCAAACTACTTGAACCTCATTATGCATATTAATAGTCGCATCCTCATTCTATACTTCAACAGGTAGTTAAGCTTTACTTAGTGGTTTAGTTTGGATGGTTCAGGCTAAACAGGAGGATCCAACTTCAAATTCTTGACTTCACTAGGAGACTTGTGAAAGACATTCAGGTTTGATACCTAATGCTCAATATACACCTCAAATCTTAAACCGTGCAACATATTGCAACATATAATTGACATATTGATCTGTTTCTAATGCTCTAATACCAAAATCCAAGTTTATATAAGGAACTTTATAATGATAAAACATTATTTTATCCTTAGGATAACATAATTCTTGGACCATAGCTATGCAGTTAAATCGGCCGATATATCGGTGATATATCACCAATATATCGGTTATCGGTGGTTGGGTTGCATATCGGTCCAAAAAATCGGACAGAATATCGGTGCCGATATTATCGGCCGATATGACCGATATATGACCGATATTTTGTCCTCTAAATATCGGCCATATCACCGATATATCGCTGGGCTCGTTTTTTGTTCTGGGCTCGTTTTTTGTCGACCATCGGGAGGAGCAGTTCGATGTTTCAGAGCCAAACATCGACAATCGGGAGCAAGTGAGCAACCATCGAGGCATCGAGCTGCACTTGGGGGTCTGATTTCGCTGCTCCATCAAGCGGTTCCAAGCTGCTGCATCAAGCTGCACTTGGGGGTCTGATTTCGCTGCTGCATCGAGCGGTTCCAAGCTGCTGCATCGAGCTGCTGCACTTGGGGTCTGATTTCGCTCCATCAAGGCATCGATCATCGAACAACAACGAACAACCGATCATCGATCATCGAGCTGCTGCACTTGGGGTCTGATTGTTGCTCTATGATCACTAATTATAAGAAATCTTATATTTGACATTTGATTGTTGCTTTGTTTTTAGTATCTTATTATTAATATTATATGGGTTTTAGTGTTTTATATATATATATATGCAATTACCGATATCTCACCGATAAATCACCGCGAGAACCGATATATCAAATATCGGTCTGTGACCGATATCCGATATTTCACCGATTTAATTGCTTAGGACCATAGCATTGACCTTCATGACAAAGAACTCATCAACGTCAATCATATCTAGATAGGTAATCTTACCATCCACGTACGCCGTAGCGAGTTCTATGATGAAAACTCCCCCATGAACTCATCAATGTCCTTGATCATCCGCAGGAACATTCACTTGGTCATTTGGTCTTGTAAGAAACATATCTACGGATTAACAATAATGTTCATCCGCAGATGTTTCTTACACTTGGTCAATTTCAGGAATCCTTCCAAGTATATTGTTTCTTCCTGTCAACAGTCAAATCAACACACATATATATGGGGTTAACCTATAGATTCAATGTACATATATATATATATATATATTGACTGTTACAAGTGTTAATTACAAGACTTGATTCAAGTACTAAGCCTATACAAAAATGATCTAGCCCTATACAATCTAGATCCAACACCTGTGACATCAAGAGTATGATTATTTGCCAAACGAACTTTACCAAAGTTACCTGTTCGTAGATTCTTCATCATCTTCATACTAGACGTGGCATGAAAAGATGCACCGGAATCCATAATCCATGACTCTGTTGAGTTTTCCACACAGCAGATAAGAGCATCATCGGAATCAGTATCATTAGTAGCTACATTTACTTCCTTTTTATTTTTAGTAGTCGGATTTGGGCATTGATTTCTGAAGTGCCTAGTTTCTTTGCAGTTCCAGCACTGGATGTCTTTTCTGGGTTTTGACTGACCTCTTTTTCTAGATTTTGATCTTCCTCTACTAGCCCCCCTTTCTTTCTTTCTTCATCTCCCTTCAGCGCTTAGTAAAGAACTCGATGATTCCCCTGAGGCTCGCCTTCTGATATCCTCCCCCAAAATCAGATCCCGAACTGCATCAGTAGTAAGCTTAGTAGTTCCAGATGAACTACTAACTGCAGTAACAGTTCCCGACCAACTTTCTGGTAAAGAAGACAAAAGCAACAGTGCCTGAACCTCATCATCAAATTTGATATTAACCGACACTAACCGAGACATGATAGTGTTGAAATTGCTGATATGACTGGTAACAGATCCTCCCTCTTTCAGTCTCATGTTTACTAGTTCTCTAATCAGAAAAACTTTGTTTGCAGCAGATGGCTTCTCATACATGTTTGACAACGCATCCATAATGCCTTTAGCTGTCGTCTCCTTCAGAATATTGAAAGCAACATTTTTTGTCAATGAGAGTCTGATGACAGAAACAGCCTTCCTGTCAAGAGCATCCCATTCAGCAGGTGTAGTCTTTTCTGGTTTCTGACCAACCAAAGTGGCTTCCAAATCCTTCTGAACCAGCAAATCCTTGATTTGCATCTTCCACCACCCAAAATCATGACCATCGAACTTTTCAATCTTTGTTTTCCCGTCCTCAGCCATTATTCCAAACCACAGATGCTTAACAGTTGAGTGAGAACTGAGAATAGTGACAAACACAACAGTGGCCGGCTGCCTGAACTTGAGTGTTGTTCTATTGACCATTATTCTATAAAAACCAGTTCCAAAAAACCGAAAACAAACGAGTTTGATAACGCACCTGAGTTTTGAATGCAGCAGACAAACAAACTACCCAGTAAAATTCGACAGAGAAACCCTAATTCGATAGCACAGGGTGGCGGCAGGAAAACCCTAATTCGACAGAACAGGGTGGCGGCGGCGGCGGCAGATCGGCGGCGGAACCCTAATTGCCCAGTAATCTTCAAAAAATTTTTTGAAGGGCCCCGGCCCGAACCCTGGAAAACAGGGGGAAGATTATAACAGTAATCAAGAGCCTGAAGCTCTGATACCAGTTGTTAGGGTTAACCGCGCACAAACAATCAAAATAGAAGAACAGTAAACAATAAAGATCACGAGAGATTTATAGAGGTTCGGTTGCGGTGTGCAACGTACGTCCTCTTGGGGCAACTAGGGTTTTCTTTTTATTGAGTGATAATGATTACAAGTACAAGAGAGATATATATAAACAATAATTAGGGTTTCACCCTTTAGTTAACATTCTAACTAAACTGGGCCTAATTAGAACTTGGGCCGGCCGAGCCCAACTGTTCCAGATTAATCCACCCCGAAGCCTACACCCAACAATGCAATGATTGATCTGTACTTAAACACCCAAACAATGTCCGATCTGTACTAAAAAACCCAAACAGATGACAATTTTCTGGTTAATCTCTGGCGCTTCCGTCTTCACCAACATCTCGATTCCAGTGTCAACATCTCTGATCGATGTGTATTTCGATGGTGCGACAATGATGGTGGAGGTGCAATTAACACCTCGACTCTCAAACACCCAAACAAACGACTTTTCGATCAATTTCCAGTGCAAGAGGTTGCCAAGGGGATTTGCGATGGCTCTGGAAGGGTTCTTAGATGGTGGTTATTGTTGACAGTGACAATGGTTGTCGGATGATGGAGGGAGGGTGGTGGTGGACGTTGACAACAGGGGGGATTCGATGATGGTTGTAGGATGATGATGAGTGTTAGATGATGATAGGTGGTGAAAATGGGGAGAGAGAGGGTGGGGTATTATGGTAGTTTAATATTGTTATTTTATTTTATGATCTAGGGGTATATTTGTTTTTTTACCTTGATTTTACAGGACTACACTAACGTATAAGTGGGGTGGATGGAACTAAAAGCAATTGTAGGTATCTGTAATAAATAAACTATTAGATTGAAAACGTAATTGTGTCAAACTTCAGGGACTAAAACTGTAATTTACTCTAAATAATTAAATCTCTACTCCGATCCACGGTGCTTTTTGCCATACCATTTTTTTCCCTATTGTTGGGAATACTCAAGAAAGGCCAAAGACAAGTATTAAAAGTTAACTTTTCCATCTCATGACGGCAAACACTTTCCTAGGCATCATCAATATTGATGGCCGATCAATCATTTGGTTTGGGATGACTTCAGACCAGTGATTCCTTATGCGAAAAGTATCAGGATTCTGTGAGAAATGAAAGTAAATGTGTTAGGCTGATGTAGGGTGCAATATGGGCGTGGATGGGTTCAGCAATCATAGGGTGTGATTAAACAGTCGGGTCATGTGTGGGCTGGCTCACAAACAGTTTTTTTTTTAGTTTTATGATAAATTAAATGTGTTAAATTTCATTACAAAAATTGTTTTTAATCTTATATTCTTAATGATTTGTTTAGGAGGTTCTTTTTGTTTGAATGCACTTTGGATTACTTTTGACATGTTTTCTGTATGTTTAAACATTCTAATGTAAGCCTTCTGACCCAACACAACCTATTTATAATCAAAGGGGGTGACTGGTCACTATGGGTTCTGTGTACTACACTAGCATTTTTGCTAATTATCTCATGTTGATCAATAATTTACTAATTATCTCTAATCTTGTATTCCAGTCAAGCTGAATGCAAATCGGACAGTTGTTGGGACGCTTTGTGGATTTGATCAGTTCATGAACCTCGTCATTGACAACACGGTGAAAGTCAATGGTCAAGAGAAAAATGATATTGGCAGGGTGGTAAGTCTCAGATACTAGCAAAATTGGTGGGTTGGGGTAGCATCTAATTTTGGTATTGATTTTGTCAACCTAAACACTTGCAGCCAAAAAGTTCTAAAAAGTTAACAATTTAGTGTCACCTTCGCTTTTGACCCTATTACCTTTTAAGTACTTCGTAAAAGTTTGTTTTACCTGTTTCACTCTTAACCCCGTTCAACCCATTACAGTCATAAATTTGCGATTAAACAAGCTAGCATAAACTAAAACCATTTCGTACTTGTGCAGGTTATAAGAGGTAACAGTGTTGTCACTGTTGAAGCTCTAGAGCCCATCAGCAAAGCACAGTAATCAACGTCATGTCGCGAATCTGTTAGTGTATGATTGGTTTTATGCTGATTTACACCCACTAGACAAATCTGTTACTATCTTTCGTACGTACTAGGGAGATGTGCATTCAGACTTGTAGAATTTAAGAGTTTGAATTATGGTTCTATTTCAGTTATTTCCTTGTCAAGAAACAGTGTGAAAGGGCAAAAGGTTGTTTTTGGGCAAAAGGTTGTTTTTGGGCAAAAAGCCATTTAATAAAAAGGAATGTTCTTTTGAAATTTGATTTTATCAATTTTTATTATTTTGGGTATGATAAACAGATAAACGTCCCAAACGGCTCTTATTATGGATGACTTTATCTTTTAGTATAAAAATAAAAGGGCTTGAATTCTCTTTCTCTCAACAGGCTGCACCTCCTACCTTTGTCTTTTTCACATTGGGGCCAAGGTTATGCTTAGTAGGGCTGATTTTTATTAATTTAAAATGTGGGTTAAGCCACAACTCTAACTGTTATTAAATATCTTAAAAAAAGTAGTTTTTCTCATTTTTTTAAAACTTGATATTTTGGATATTAGCTTTATATATAGAAGTAAGTTTGTCTTGAGGACATTTTGGTGGTTAATCTTTTACAACTGAAAGATTAAGGGTTTAAAATCTAACAGAGTAAAGATTGAAGGATTTAATGTAGCAAAGTTCAAGTCGTGTATTTATTCTTGAAAAACTAGGAGTTGCAGTTCAAACAAATTTATAAGTTAATTCACCTTTATGTATAAAAAGAAATCACATAATAATATGAGTATATGTGGATTATACAAGGAGATAAGCGAACTTAAGTCATTGCATAATTTTCTTTAAGACATTCACATCTCGTTATTTAAATGTAAATATATTTCTTATATTATATGTAATGATTGTTAGTGACTGCTACTAGAGAAGAGATAAAATGTTAATGTTAATCTGTATATTTAAGGAAACAATTTTTAACTCATATAATGTTTAATATTTTTGAAAATAGTTGTGAATAGATTAGAAAGAAAGGGTAATGATAAACTGGTGTGCAAGAAACCGAAATAATCGAACCGTAACCAAAATAACCGACGCAACCAAACTGAAATAACCAAAACCGCTAAGAAACCGACGGTTTGGTTTAATAATTTTTTAGAAACCGATTTTTTTGTTCGGATTTGGTTTTGCTTGTAATAAAAACCGGACAAACCAAACCGAAACCATACAACAATATTTGTATATTTAGATGTGTAATCACACACTTATAAACATTAATTTCTTTTTAGTTACTTATTTTATTTATATTATCTAAAAGAGATTAAATATTTAGGTTTCAAGAATAATATTAAACTTTTTTATTTGAATTGATAGATTAAAATGTTTTATTGGATTTTCTGTTCTTATATTTTATGGATTGTAGTGTATTTTAATGTCAACTCATTTATAAGAATATATGAATTATATTTAAAGATCAACAAAATTATGTAATATCAAAGTTTTTAGCTTAAACTCATTACTTTAAAATAATTTTTTCTTTAGAAACCTGAAGCCCAAACGGTAAAACCGACAAAACCGACACCAAACCAAAACCAAAGTGAAAACCAAAAACCAAAAACCGAAAACCGAAACCGAACGGTTTTAATAACCTAGAAACCAAAATATCGGTTTTAGCCTAAAATCGAACCAAACCGACCATACACACCCCTATGATAAAGTTATAAAAAATATATTTAATTAAAAAAAGAAAAATTAGAGATTTTAATATAATTATAAAGATAAAGATAAAAATGAGTTGTGAATGCTCTAAAATAGTTATAAAATCAAGATAGGTGTGAAATTATTTTGCATATCAATTTTATGGATCTATCAATAAACATCTTTTTGGTTTGCATCACACTCATAAAAAGCAATAGGTGTGATATGAGCTTTATTTTTGTCCAAGATAGACGTGATAATTCATTTTTTTTTGGAGCATGGAGCCATTCCTAATTAAGGAGAAAATTTCATATTTGGATGTTCACGGGACATTCATTGAAACTGTATAGGGAGATGCAATGTATGGGAGGTAGGTTTGGGTGGATTTTGGTCGGGGCTTGAACCAGTCGTCTAATAAATTGAAGGTGTTTTTAATCACAAGATCACTTGCGGTTTGTTTGGGTCATCTATACTTTCGAGTGATGTATATTATAAACTATTAGCACGTTGAGAAATTTGTTGGCCATATTGATGGTTTCTATAGCCATTGTCATTGTGTGATTGGTAAGACTAATGTTTATTAGGCACATTGAGATATATATTTCAAGTCCTGATCGTCTTAAAGGTTGTAACTAAGGGTGAACATGGTTTGGTTATAAGCCAAAATCAAACCTATAATAAATATCTTAGTTTTTATTTACAAATGTTCAATTAATGTGGGTATTGAAAAAGTTGGTTCAGTTATGACTTAAAACTAAACCTACGTGTAATACTCTATCGAATCTCACATATATCATAAATAAGAGAGATGTTTTCATAAAAAAAATGTCTCACTCTAAATATCATTAATGTATATGGTGTTTTGGTTAATATTTCATAGAAAAGTGTTCTTGGATGTCACTAATTTAAGGATAGATGACCTCCTGTGCACTTTACATCTCGTAAACCATAAATAAATGGGTTAGCTCCAAATGGGTTAAGTGAAAACCATTTATTGATATGAAAAGGCTAGATGTTACGAATAATATCAGAGTCACTCAGTGTCATTGATGATGTTGAGGCGAACCTCATCGAGTGGGGTTTCAGAGGACATCTTAGGTAAATCGCACATCCCTGATGGGATGATAGGCAAACTTCATTGCGTACGATGAATCCATAAGGGTGGTCGCTCATAAAACAAGCAAATATCACATCGAGCATATATAATAAAAATGTTGGGTTCATAAGCAATGTTTTCACCTCAAATATATGATACATTAGAGAATTCACATCCCATTTTTTTATCTTTATCCTTATAATTACCTTAAAACAACTATTTTTCTCTCCTTTTGTAATTAAATAATATTTTTATACCTTTATCAGTATATTTTCTCTCTTTTCTCAACTCACAACCACTTTTAAAAATATTAAAAAAATTATAAAGGTTGAATAGTGTTTTCTGATAAAAACAACATTTTCTCTCTTCTATACTTATAACCATCATAACCATTCCATATAATATAGGGAATACACTCACATAATTTTAAAAAATGAGATGTGAATGCTCTTAGCTGAGATTGAAAAGAAACTTAATAGGTAAGTGTGCTTAAGTGCCAAAAATCTCAAAATTTATGACAAGCTACGAAGTTTTCTCCTTGGCAAGAAAAACAATTTGTAAGCTCCTAGCGGCAAAGTAGAAATTATTAGTTGATATGAGCGACCGAATATTACATAAGGTTCAAAGAGATAGTGTAGTTGACAACTGTGGGTTTGGATTAGCATAACATATGATTAGGAAATAAACAAAAATATAAATCTAATAGTTCTGGGGCTTTACTTGATATATATTTATAAACTAGTGTGTACGACCGCACTCTGCGGCAGGTGTAATAATGATTGATTATTAACCAAAAGTAGCGTTGTGTATAGGAAGTATGTGTTTAAAAATGAAAGTTAACAATAAGTGTTACATGCAATTAGACTTATAAAAAACTGCTGATTGAAACTTTTATGTTCTTTTTATGTTGCATTTCATGCTGAGATGTATCTTCAAATGTTGGAAGTGAATCCACCGATGTTTTGATTTTCAAACACTATTCAAATGTGCCATTCGAAGCTGGTAACTGAAACAAAACAGATGTTGAGTTAGATGATGGTGAAGTAATGATGATATTTCGCAGACCTTGCTAAACTCCTTTGCTCTTAACAAAGCTTTCATAAGGGTGGTGTAAGTAGTCACATCTAGACTTATACATGCTAAAGCATTTAAAAGTACGGATAGCTTAATCTTGTTCAATATTACATGCTTTATGAGGTTTAAGTATTCAACAGACAAAATGAACATACACTTTATTTTATGTGCTGATATATTTAAACTGCATCTAAGGCAATGCCAAATGCATTGATCAAGACATTGAGTATCTATGCTACTGAATAGGTAGCAACATTTTTTCTTGCAATCAAGCAACAATTTTCTTAGAATTCATACTTTTATGGAGATGTAAAAATGTAAATCGTGATATCAATAGTGGGTATTGTATGTATGTATTTTACTAAAAGATGATAAAGAAAAAATAAATGATGCAAATGACTAAAACATTACCAAGTAAAAATATTACTGTTTTTAACAACATGGGATCCTTTTTTTTACGTTAAGAAACAAAAATAATTAGCCATATCAGGTCTCTAACTTAGGAATTTCTTCTTATCTTCCTAATATATCTTTTTCCTTCTTATCTTCCTAATATATCTTTTTCCTTCTTATCTTCCTAATATATCTTTTTCCTAGGTTGTAGTTATATATTCAGGGTAACTGTTCACCAATTTTATCTTCCTATCTTCCTAAGTACAATCTAGAGGTGACATATTGTTTTTTATACCAATGCTAGTTATTGTTCTATGAATAATTAAGGTATCCACACTGTAATCATATTCCCTATTGAGTCTTTGGATTTATGGTTTGACTTTTTATCTTGACGAACACTTAGCTCTTCAATTACAGTTACTCTTTACTACAATACCAACACCCATTGTTTTCTAATATATGCAACCATAGTAATATTATCATCAGGCTCATCTTCAACTTTTTGAAGCAAATCTTTCATTAATATTTTTAGGATTTGTGCTATCACGACCTTGCAAGTGTTTACTTGCCAGGGCCTTTTATATATGTGTATATATATATATATATATATATATATATATATATATATATATATATATATATATATATATATATATATATATATATATATATATATATATATATATATAACCTCTAATAAACCAAGTTTTCTTTTGCCACTTGTCATTCTCTCAAGCTATGTTTTTGCCACTTATCCTTTTTTAGACATTTACATAGCAATTTTCCCTTCAAAAGAATGTTATAGTAATTTAAATACTCATATAAATTTCTCTCTCTTATTAAAAGTAAAATTTATTAATTACCATGTTTCTCTCTCTTATATAATTTTTTAAATCACACTGTCTTTTTCTAAAATAGATTTTATGAAGGAAATTAAAGTAACATCTTTTAATTAAAATCTAAATAATAAAAAACTAAAGTTTTATATAATATGAAATTTTCTAAAACATTAACATTTTTTGAACAAAATAATTTAAAATCATTTTGTTTTTAAAAAAATTTATAAACAGGTGAAATATTTTAAAACAGTCTTATTAAAACAACAAGAATAATTACAAATCATATTTTTTACAAAACAAGATTTTTATAAAATATATTTTTTATAAAAAATCTTAAAATGAATGTTTAAAAATGAAATATTTACATAACAGAGTTAAAAAATAGTATAATTGTTTTATTTCTTGAACTATTACCTATATATAGTTGTAATTATATTTTATATTAAAATATTATATTGTAACCATTCATGTCTATTTTTTACACTAAAATTTAATCCGTTTATTTAATAAGTGTTTAGCCTATCTATCTATCTATAAAAAAAAAGTAAAATAAGCGTGAAACAATTATAGATCTTATTATACTTACTTTCTCATTTTTATATATTATTTATAATAATATTAAATACTAATAATATTACTCATACCATTTTCAAATTAAAAAAATACTATAATTTAATAAATTAAAAACTTTTTATTTTATTAAAAACACACTTTTTAAAAACAAAAATTTTATAAAGTAGAGAATACAGCGGATTTTTTCAAAAATCATTTTTTTTAAAATAATATATTTTAAAATCACAAATTGTCCTATAAAATAAAAGTTTCAGAAAGATACATTATTGTTTATTTACTTAAATTAGCTATTTATACGTACTTATAATCATATTTTATCTTTAAGCATGATTTTATAATATATAAAATTTTCTTAATAATTATTTAATATTTTTATTTGTTCAATCCGTATATTACACGGGGACTAAACTAGTATATATATATATATATATATATATATATATATATATATATATATATATATATATATATATATATATGGGAAAGTTCCCCTATATATATATAGGGGAAATCATTTATATATATATAAATGCTTCTTAGATTTCTTAGGAAAAAAATTATTCTTATGGGAACTTTCCCATATATATATATATATATATATATATATATATATATATATATATATATATATATATATATATATATATATATATATATATATATATATATATATATATATAGGGGAAAGTTCCCCTAAGAATAATTTTTTCCTAAGAAATCTAAGAAGCATTTATAGCCACTAATTACATGTTTAAGGGCATTTCCAGTAATTATATCAAATAAAGGAACAAAAGGGCATTATGGTAATTTGACAATGTAAAATAGAAAAACACAAAATTACGGTTTCAAAACACGTCTTCTGTCTATTATTCTCCTTCACCGTGATTCAACAATCGAAATCAAGTAAGTTCTTCAAATTATTTGTGAAATCCATTCAATTGTTGAAGTTATATTACTGATTTTATGTTTTTTTGCTGAAAAACAGAATCAAAACGACCTAAAATGAAGAAGAAATCGACAATTCATAGCGACGGTAAGTTCCTTTAATTTAGTTACAAATTCGATTAATATGTATAGTGAATACTAAATTTCAAACCGAGATTCATATATGTACTGCATTCTAAACTTGATTTGTTGTATTGTTTGTTTATATAAGATGATTAGTTTAATTACAAAGTCGATTTTCATATATGTACTGTATTCAAAAACTTGATTTAAGGTAGTGTTTTCAAATGAAATCAAATGGATATGTTGTGATATTCATATATGTACTGCATTTTATCCTTCATTATAACATTAATATATATTGAAATTAGGTTATTATATTTTCAAGTCGATGCATCTATCATTAATGTACTGTATTATAAATTCCAATGGATTTTAATATATGTACTGTATTCTAAACTTGATTTGTAATTTTATAAGTATGAACATAGATTTATCATAAATCTGCTGTATTGTTGGTATTTTAAAATTGGTTGTACCTATACATGCATGAACACCATTATGTACTTGTACATCATATTTTATGTTGTATTTCAACAGATATGTACTATATTCTAAACATCTCATGCATATATCATGTTATATGCACTATATGCATTATAACATTGATATATATTGAGGTTGTGTTAATATGTTTCCAGATAGTACAAAGTATGAACATAGATTTTAAACACTATATGCATATGTTATGCTGTATTTCAACATATATGTACTATATTCTAAAATCTTATGCATATATCTTGTTATCTTGTGCTGTATTACAACAGATATGTAGTATAATTTTAGGTTTAATGTTATAAGTTAGACTTCTGTGTTGCACATGTACTATATTATTTCAACAGCACACTTAATGAAAACAACACACTTAATGAAAGAAACACATATAATGATAATACATAGAAACAAATACAGCACAAATATATAAACAGCGAAACAAATACAGCACACACATATATAGATACAACACAATAGAAAAAACCACTGATTCATATAAGGTATTTTTAATTTAAAACATCACATATAAGGAAAACATTACATGTAATGAAAACAACACACTTAATGAAAACAAACACAGTTAATGAAAAACGCACATATAATGAAAACCGCACACATAATGAAAACAACACACAACACAATATAAAAAACCATATGAATTGATAGATAAAAATAGAAAATAATTAACAACATATGTGAATTGTTAATACATGTCGAAAGGTATTTAAACTCAAAACAGCACATATAACGAAAACAGCACAGAAAGGAAAACAACACAATTTCATAAAAATAGTGTATACAATTAAACAAAACTGAGTATATTAAAATTGTAATCGGAACCTTCATTGACTACATTGGAAGATATTGTAAGTACAGATTAAAAGAATAACTTGATTCTCGCTCCAAAATTGATAAAAATCACAAGCTGTATTTCAACATATATGTACTATATTCTAAAATCTCATGCATATATCTTGTTATCTTGTGCTGTATTGCAACAGATATGTAGTATAATTTTAGGTTTAATGTTATAGGTTAGATTTCTGTGTTGCACATGTACTATATTATTTCAACAACACACTTAATGAAAACATCACACTTAATGAAAAAAGCACATATAATGATAATACATAGAAACAAATACAGCACAAACATATAAACAGCGAAACAAATACAGCACACACATATATAGATACAGCACAATAGAAAAAACCACTGATTCATATAAGGTATTTTTAATTTAAAACATCACATATAAGGAAAACAGTACATGTAATGAAAACAACACACTTAATAAAAACAAACACAGTTAATAAAAAAAGCACATATAATGAAAATCACACACATAATGAAAACAACACACATCATAATATAAAAAACCATATGAATTGATAGATAAAAATAGAAAACAATTAACAACATATGTGAATTTTTAATACATGTCGAAAGTTATTTAAACTCAAAACAACACATATAACGAAAACAACACAGAAAGGAAAACAACATAATTTCATAAAAATAGTGTATACAATTAAACAAAATTGAGTATATTAAAGTAATCGGAACCTTCATTGACTACATTGAAAGACATTGTAAGTACAGATTAAAAGAATAACTTGATTCTCGCACCAAAATTGATAAAAATCATAAGCTGCGGCTTTGTTTCGTGAATTGAAGATCCTTATGATTGTTTCAACGATCGAACGCTGCAATAGTGGTATTGAAATCGGTTGGAATTGCAAATTATAATAAAAACTCACGATCTCAAAATTTGATTCGTGAAATTGATGACGATGATAACTTGATTCGATCAAAATCGCCTCGAATCAGAATATCATTCCATCCCGAGCTCTGCAATACTGATTAGATATTGAAATCAATTTGAATTCTATAGTATATGAACTGATCGTGGATTCGAGTGTGAAATTAAGGTCGATCCCCGCTGAAATCGTGAATTCTGTTGAAGAATAGAGAGTGAAGAATTTGAAGAATATATTATTTCCAAAAATACCCTCTATGACTAAAAATTAAAAATGTCACATGTCACTATGATATTTATTCTTAGGCAACTTAGGCAACTAATTATCCTTAGTTGAACCTCTACCTATATATATATGTATGTATGTATGTATATGTATGTATGTATGTATGTATGTATGTATGTATGCATGTATTGATGCATGTATGTATGTATGTATGTATGTATGTATGTATGTATGTATGTATGTATGTATGTATGTATGTATGTATGTATGTATGTATG
Organism: Flaveria linearis; assembly: GCA_024085815.1. Lineage (NCBI taxonomy): Eukaryota > Viridiplantae > Streptophyta > Magnoliopsida > Asterales > Asteraceae > Flaveria > Flaveria linearis. The sequence goes on from CM044005.1 coordinate 76,860,081, forward strand.
TATGTATGTATGTATGTATGTATGTATGTATATATCTATGTATGTATATATGTATGTATGTATATATTTCGTCTATATATATATATATCTTTACACTAAACAAAACTTATGAGTTTTTCTTTTTGGTCAAGTTCTTCCTATTTCATTGTTATTAGCAGCCACATTAGGCCTAATGTTAGCACCTACCAGTTGTAGTTTTGGGTACATCCTCTTTCCATTAAAATTTTTAGTTTTAAGAACTATGAAAAAAGTCAAAGACCTAAAGTCAAACTAAGAAGGTATATCGGAGTCAAATAATATAAAACTTGTTTAACAAAATCTAAACGTTCGCTTATGGTTGTATCATATGTATGTCATGTTATCCCTTCTGACCCATAAATATTACTAGAGAAATTTTGACCAAACAAAGATATAGACTTTGATGTTTGATAAGAAGAAATAACCTTGGGTTCTTCATTAAACTTTTGATCTGCTTACCATGTAACAACTCTAGTTTGGCTACTTAAGTGATAGACAACATCTTATCACCAGAGCTACTAATGATAAAGAATAAAAAAAATACTTAAATGGATGTCAGCATATGCCACATAATGTTAGGGATTGATTTCTAGTTGTAAATATTACACCAGAAAGTAAACAGGTTGATTTCTAGTTATAACAAATTAAAGCAACAAATGACTTTGATACCAAGCAGGTAAACGATACTAAGTAGCAACCATAACCATAATTAAAATATATACCAAACTAAAACATCAAAACAAAAAATAAAGAAAACCTGACGAATTTGTGTGTTTGAGTTCCTAATCACCAAACAAACACATACCATAAAAATATGTTTCCTTTATGGAACCTAGGGATGGTGACTCTAGATGCTAGTTGAGAAGGCTGGAGAAGAATGAAAGGAACGTAGAGGTGGGTAAAGTGACAACAGTGAATAATAAATGAGGTGATGGTGATGGAGTTGTTGGGTTTGAAGGCATTTAGGCTTGGGATCAAGTTGAAGATAAGGAGAATAAGGGCTCGGGCCCATATTTGTTTTCTTGTTCACTAAGTGATTAAACCTAGTCTTTACTATATATATCTGCTATGTAATTATAATCTTTGAGCACCTAATAACATATAGACCTTAGTTGCAGTTTGTGGATGTACGATTTACAATGAATTCGAACCACATTTTAACGTGTTTGTTATTTTCTACATCTGCGTGATTCATTTGTGCATGAGTGTTATTCGTATTCCGTTGTGTACAACATTGATTCCTAAGAGACGTGGCTCGTTAAACATACGCTTACACTAAGATAATTCGTAGAAGGTTTGCGATGAGATAGATCCAAATTTGAGAAATTTAGACCTGGTACTTGAGTATCACCTACCACATTAGCACACCCATCAAGTATGACTTGATTTAGAGAGTGTATAACATCATTGATGTTGTCTTCAATGGAGTGGTTGTCGGCATCAAGATAGTTTTTGATCATTTTCACCATCTCCATCTTCTCCTACATTAGATATCCCTTCATTTGAGTTTTGTGGCTTATTGCTGGAATTGGTTGGCACCTAAGATGTATCAGCAGAAGAATTTGTCATATTTGTGATGACAAGATTTCCACTTGAGTGTTTGTTACCACTGGTGCTGAAGAGATTTGATCATTTAGTCTTCTCAGCTCAAATATTGGATCAAGAACTTCTACAGATATCTTACCTGTTGTTCCTGAAATAACTTCACAAGATTTGTTAAAACAATCGGTAACTAAATCAAGATCAAATAGCCAATCAGGACCAAAACCTTTCATACTTGGAGTGTGTTCATTGAAGGTCATATTGGCTGACTCTTCAAATACTCTAGTTCTGAGATTGTTACTCTATAAGCTTTAGCTTAAGAAAAGTATCCAATAAAATGTCCATCATCTGCCTTTTCAGCAAACTTGGGTATGTGATTTTTGGTATTCAAGATGGTGCATGGATATCTAAATGACTTGAGGAAACCAGTGATCTTTTATGCCACAGTACATAAGGTGTCTTACCATGAGTTTTGACTACTAAAACTCTATTCTGCACATATCAGACAGTGTTGACTGCCTCTACCCAGAAGGTGATAGGTAGTTTAGAGTTAGAGAGCATGGTTCTTGCAACCTCAATAAGTGTCATATTTCTCCTTTCAGCAAAACCATATTGTTAAGGAGTTTTAGGAGCACTATATTGTCTTGAAATACCTTTTTCATCATAAAATAAATAAAAGATTTGATTCTTGAATTTAGTTCCTTGATTACATCTTATGATCTTAACCTTATGATCACATTGATTCTTAATTTTTAGAATGAAGGATTTTAATATTTTAGGGTCTCATCCTTACTTTTAAGAAAGAAAACCCAAGTATATCTTGTGAAATCATACGTGATCACAAGATAGTATAAAGTTTTCCCTAAACTCATTACGTTTGTGGAGCTAAAGAGATCTATGTGTAATAAGTGAAGGGAGTAGTGATGGAGTTCATTTCCTTTGGCTTGTGTGACACTTTGTGTTGCTTTCCTTTCTTAAAGTTTACATGTCCAATTACCATGATCATCACTTGTAAACTCTATCATTGGTATTCCAGTTACTAAATCATTCTTAATTAGTTTATTCATGTTCTTGAAGTTTACATGTCCAATTCTCTTATGCCAATGGAAAGACTCATCATTATTTTTTTTGGATATAAAGCAAGAAACTTCTCTAGATAGGGAGGTTTCTTGTAAGTCTATCTTATATATGTTTTATTTCCTGGGGGCTCTGAGCAAAATATGCTCTTGAGGAATGATCACTTCAGGTTTGAGAACAATGCACTCATGCTCAGTAAATAGCATGTTACATCTCTGGTCATAAAATTATGACCCAATCAAAAGGTTGTACACAAGCTCCTTGACGAAGTTCACCTTTTCAATGCTAAGCTTACCATTTGTGACCCTGCCTCTTCCAGTTTTGTAACCTACTGATTCACCTCCAAAGAAAACTAGCCCTCTTTCAAGTTTTTTAAAGTTTTGAAGCAAAGATCCATTCTCAGTCATGCGCCTAGAACAACCACTATCAATGATCCATACATTGCTATTGGTCTTCAGCTATTCCTGCACATGAAAAGACAAAATTAGTTACATTTGGAAACCCAAGCCTTGCTGGTCTTGGGCTTATCAAGATGAACTGAAGATAACTCAACAGTCATTGATCCTATATACAAGCATAGGGGATCCTTGGCTGTTGTTGATGAAGAAACTTCAGTCACATAGCCTTCCTTCATCTTCAACACCATCTTTAGAAGATTAGACTTGGCTTTCATAACTTCAGAAGTTTTTATGACTTTGGAAGTTTTGAATACTAAACCTTCAGAAGCTTTTGCATCCATTAAGCATTCCTTTCTTCCGAGACCAAACTTGCTTCCAAAGATAGTTTTCCATATATTTTCTTCTTGGTCACCTTGATGCTTCCAAAGGAAAATGATTATCCTTCTGAAGCTATTTTCTTATTCTTCTTATTGTTCTTCTTCTTGTTCATCTGGATGGTACTCTTAGGATTGTAAATGCAATCCTTAGCATAATAAGTTGTACCACCACACATGATGCGTTCCATACGCTTTCTTCTGAGAGTCTTGTCCTGAGGAGAAGGCTTGTCCGGAGCCTTTTTCAGCTCCTTCTTCATCTTTTTGGATGATGCAGCATGCTTCTGAGGGTGAAGCTTACCCTTTGAGTTGGATGGTCCAGCCTGTGCAGTAGTGGTGCACATTGATTCAACCTTTTTCTCCTTACAAGGATGGATTAGACTTGAACTAGGACTCTCGGTACTAGAGTCCTTGATTAAGTCTTCAGCCTTACTTACCTCAAACCCAGAAGAGATGAAAACTTGTTGGGGTTGATCTCTCGCACTTTCTTTCATCTTCTTTTTGCAGCCATAATCAAGTTCTTTCTTGTAGACTTGGCCATCCCTGGTCTCTTCGTCTCTTTAGTGATATAGTAACCCTTCTTAGAGTGAACCTCTTCACTCATTTCTTGTTCACCCTTCACTATATCCTCTTCCTCAGTTTCATCTTCATCTTCCTCCAGGATAGGATCAATAGGAGACGGCTCATCTTCACAAGTTCCACACCTTGGTTCTCTAATTGATAGTAGTGTGTGTGGAGGATCTATTTCATTTGATCCAAGTCCATGCCCGTTCTCGTAACAAACTTTTTCATGCAAGGATGAAGATATAATTTTCTTGATGGTTTCCTCTACAAAAACATATTTTTCTACCTTGGCTTTTTCTGATAACAAGCTCAGCCTCGTATTCTATCAACTTGGAAACAAGATCTTTAATCTGAACTCTGTAGTTTGTATGCTTATATTTTAGAGTAGAAATGGTTTCATTTAAGCTTTCTATTTTAAGCTTATAATCATTTTCTGCTCTTTTAAAACCAGCTTTTAAAATGTTTAAGGACTCAAGATCATATCTTACTTCCAAGTTGTAGGACCTGTATATATTAACTTTAATAATGCATTCAGGGGAGCAAAGATGTTCCAGTACCTTTGATTCATCATGATCTGCCATCAGAGCTTGGTTTGGGGAGACATCTTCCACCTGAAAGCTCCAATCAAAGCTTCCATCTTTAATAGTAACTGCAACTTACTGCTTTGGTTGGTTGGGCTTCTTAGTTCTTAGAGCTGCCTCAGTGTAGTTTGGCCTGGACTATGGCCATCATTTGTCTTGGTGCCTTACACTCCCGAGAAAAAAGTCCTATTTGATCACAGTGTAACACTTTACTTTGGTTTTGTCCAGCCTAAACTTTCCACTGGACACATTGCTTGGAAACTTCCTCCCATCCTCTTGTAGAACTTCTTGGTTATATGAGGAGAAGATCCATCTGCTTGACTATTTCCATGTACTCTAGATCATCTGGATGGACACAGTCCAGGTCTTTAAGGTTAAAATGGACTTCCTTGAGTAAAGCTTTCCCTGGTGGTCTCCGGAAAGGTTAAAAGGTGATGAAAGGACCTTTGGTGAGTTGTTAGGTTAGCAGACGGGATGATGTTATGGTTCTCTGTTGTCCCTTTCAACCACATGAAGTGTTAAACTCTTTTGGGTGATGGATGAGTTAGGAGAAGTAATTTGCATGATCATCTCCATTTAGTAGCTGCTTAGGATACCATACATATCAGTGAGAGTAAGGGTAGAGAGGTTCTCAGTTCTCTTAATAGCCACACAGTAGTGTGTCCATTCCCTAGGAAGAGAGAACATGAACTTCCTCACTATAAACCTATTCTTAAGTCTAAATCTAACATCCGTTAGAGTCTACAATCTTAACATACTTGAAGTATTTTTTAAGTTATAGTTTCACCTGTCTTATAGGTGAAGATTTCAAACTACTGCTTTATTATGTCTTTTTGGTTCTCCTTAGCTTCCTCAGATCCTTTATACATCAGTTTCAGTGCATCCCAGAGTTCTTTTGCACTCTTGCACTTCTTGAAGCCTCTGTAGATGGAGTTTGGAAGAGCAGTTTAAAGAGTTTTCATGGCTTTCTAATCAATGTCTATTTTCTTCCAGTCTTCTTCAGAATAATTAGCCATTTCATTGGGTATCATCCCACCTCCAGTAGTTGCTAAAGTAGTATTTGGGATGTGAGGTCCATAGACTATAGTTTTCAACATCCTGTTGTCTTAAGACTTGATGAAGCCTTCCATTCTCATGCATCAAGTGTCAAATCATCAGGAGTGATTAGTGGAGACTTAGTCATTATGTCGGTTTCCATATCAGCTTTAGAAAGAGCTGACATTTTAGCAAGTCAATGGATATGAAACTGAAGAGTGATTCAAGATGGTGAGATCTTGCAATCAATAGCCTAAGAATCTCTAATACCAATTGTAGGACCGGTTGTGGTTCAAACAATTAGTTGCATAGTTGGATATTATCAACAAACACACTTACTAGTTCAAATCGAGAACAAAGCAATAAAACAATGAACAACAAGTAAGAACACTCAAAAACAGAAAGATTGGTTTTCAAGGATGATGTATGTTGCTCTCAAGTGTTTACAAGTATTGTAAAGCTTCTTAGTCCCTAGACTGATACATGAGATACTTTATAACCTAAGCCGACCATACATCCCTAGACTGATACATGAGATACTTTATACTATAACCTAAGCCGACCATACATTGAAGGCCAACTGGACACTAATTTAGACACCAAGATCAATATAGAGTTAAAAGACAGATTTTCTTTTGACTTGTGACTATGACAGGTCATAGCTCACATCCTATTGTTCAGTAATGGTTCAGTAATGGTTCAGTCGTGCGACTGACTTGTGACTATAACCTAAGCCGACCATACATTCGTATCCATTCGTACGACTGAACCATTAGCATGGTTCAGTAATGGTTCAGTCGTGCGACTGACTCATGCGTTTGACTCATACGCACGATTGAAGGTTCAATCATGCGACTGAGTCAATCTTATATCTCAGTCATACGTCTGATCCAGTCTCCTGGTTCAGTCGTGCGACTGGTCCATAAGTATGGTTCATTCATGCGTATGGTCCATAAGTATGGTCCATTAGCATGAATAACCACCCGAGTAAGTTGAACACATTTCTGAATCATTATTCACTCATAACTATGTACAACAACCTCAAACCTATATATAATGTTCATAAATATGAGTAATACCAATTACAATAAGAATATGATATAAACAAAGACAATTAAACATCAAAACACATATCATATTTCATTAAGCATTTGCATTACATATGTGTAAGAAATGAAAGACTTTTACATTGAAGTACATAAACTAGGAACAATGTATCAACAAACTCCCCCTTGGACCTTGTTTATCTTATTGTCTAACATTCTTCACATGTTCTTGAAATTCCTTGTACTTCTCCTCTTTGGTGACTCCCGCGTGTATCTCATAAGCGAAGCAGAGTCGTATAACGTGTTGGAACTGGAGAGCTTATCTTGCGTGTCATAGAACAGTGGCCACTTGTATAGTGTATAAACATCATCAGCTGACAAGTTAGTGAGCTACATTGGGTCAAATACCCTGATCGTCTCTATATTTCCTTCTCTGTTCAAAACTATGACTGCTTCCCCCGTCCTCCGATCGTAATACCACCATTTACAATGTGGAGTGAAGTCTGAGGCATCTCCCGTAAAGGTATCTTAGACATCGTGCGTGGGGGACTCCACTTCAGCACCACCTTAGGCTTTTTAGTGATAGGGTCAACATCAGTCTTATTAATGAACCTCTTAGGTTGTTGAGATCTGAAGTTTACCCTTCTGGTGTGGTATTCTTTCTTCAATGCCATCTCAAACCAGCCCGACATCTTCCTTAGGTTGGCATACGAAAGATCTAAACAAGCCAATCTGTTCAACTCAAAACCAGAGAGAGTCTTCAAATCATGTGGATATTTGAAGTACTCAATCCTATTCTCCCGTTTCATAGCATACACATCCAGATCCTCAAAATAAGCCCAACTAATGATCTTGCCTGACACCTTCTGATGTCTCTTAACCCTGTACAATTTGGTGTAGGCGTTCAGCCTTGTAGGTTCATGTTGTGCTTTTATCTTTGTCAAACACACAACTCATTCAGCCTTCTTTAGATCAACATCAGCATCTGTAGCTTGGGATTTACCTTCATCCTTTTCTTTTTCTTTCTCTTTCTCATCTAGCTTGTCAAAAGTATCACTGCCAAATATGTCACCCAAGTCGGGGATAACATTACCCTCAGGGTTAGTGTACTCATGATAGTAGTCTGATGTGACATCCTCGATCTCTATCTCATCCACACCTTGTAGCTCCTCGTCACTTACAACATCGACTTCTAGAGCATCTTTGACAAGCTCATCAGGATTTAGTCTAAACATATCAACGAGCTGCTCATCAGTCAAGTTGTGGATAATTTCTCCTTCCTCTAGAGTGTAACTCACAGACCATCTCACGATCCCTTGCAAATCAAGAATCATAGGGAGTTGAGTCTTGATTTGCTGAAAGGGAGTGACATCATAATCATCGATCTGTTGAGTTTTATCTGTTTGATTACACAACCAACAATAAACACATTAATCATTAAACAAGACATTAAACATAAATTTTCATTAATTACATTAATGTAATACATAATGCAAGTACAAAAGTTTCAAATACATAAACATTTTAAGCATTACTTTTGCCTTGATCTTGTGAATCTTTAGCTTGAGGAGCTGAGGATGAGGCTCCTTGATCTTGATTTCTTTTCATGCGCCTTTCCCTTGTTGATTGAGTCTAGGCAGATGCAGTTGCATCACCTACTGGATCATCCTCGTCATCATCATCACCTTTTTTATCCTTTCCACTCCCTCCGGCTTCCTCCTCATCACCTTCTTCTTCTGATTCATCATCACTTGAATCATCACCATCATCATCTCCATCATCATCTCCATCACCCTTAATCTTTAGAGGCTTACCCTTAGTTCCCGTCATCCTCAACATCATCTTCTTGTTCTTTTTCTCCAAATCCTCAATCCGTCTGGCAGATGTAAGCACTAGCTCGTTTTGAGCTTGTAGGGCATTGTGAGCTCGAACTAAAGCTCTCTCATGAGCTTCGTTCCTCTCAGTAAGTTAGGCAATCTACTTGCCCTGTGCTGCATTTACTGCCATCAGTTGGTTTAGCTGTTTGGCCCTCAGATCATCAGTTGCCAACAGCTTCAGCTTAATCTGTTTAGGCTGGCCAGCTGTTCCTCTAACCCAACCATGGGTAGAGTAGAGCTCTATGGAGGTGGGAACTGGGAAGATGTGCCCACTTGGGAATAGTAGGTGCAGTGGTGGATGTGGTGTAGATGGGAGTAGGAGTGGGAATGGATTGTGGTGGAACTATTTTGGGTATGGTGGGTGAGGTAGAGGTGGATATATGAGTGGTGGATGGTATGGTGGTGGTGGTGGCTGGGATGGAAGTGGAGGTAGTGGCAGTGGTGGTAGTATCAGTGACAGTGATGGTGGCAGTGGCTGTGGTGGTGGAAGAACTGATCAGTACAATCCTCTGCCTCTTGCCCTTCTTGCCATAGGGTTAGGCCGTCCTTTTCCTCCTGGAACCCTTGGCAATCGGGGCTCCCCCTAGGCTCATCGGCTGGTCGGGTGTGTATGATGGATCTGTGACATCATTATCACCACCCTCAGTACCAGCTTGGTGTCCGCCAACTGCCTCTTTTCCTTTCTCTGTAGCTACAACCCTGCTACCTACTCTCCTGGTGAGAGCCTCATCATCAGACTCATCATCGTCATCTATCAGAAAATCCTGGTGGATGGCAGCTTGCTCAGATCCACCAGGTGCTGAAACATCACTCTGCTGAGGTGGTGGAGGAATAGTAGACGTGTAAGTGGCTCATGATTAGCTCGAGCCCTCCTCTCCACCACCTTGACCATGATCTTGGTCATCATCATCATCGTCATCATCGTTATCTGGGATCATGACCGGTTCAACATCGGAGTCGCTGTCGTCATGGCGCCACCTTTTTCTGGCTGGCATGACATAGTCGACGTTATCCAGATGACCAAACAGCCTCCTAACCGGGGGCTTCACCTGCTTACCCCGGTACACCTTCATCCTTCCCAAGGTAGTATTATCCATAACCTCTAACACTACCTTGTTTTCCTTATTCTTGGGCAGCGAGGGGAGCTTCTCGTCTATAATCATCTGGGGAAACCTAGGGTACATACAAAAACCCTCCTTCCCCTTTGCCTCTATGTTCACCCTCAAATAGCTGAAGAACATCCTCAAAAAACTGAATGGGTGGTTCAGTATCAATGCAACAAATGCATTCTGGAGTTGGTCACTCATCTCATCAAATCCTCCTCTCCTAGACGTGATGCACTTGAGGATCACATGTGCCAAATACTTGAACTGCGGGCACATTTTGCACTTGTTAAGCACGCCGACATTGATGTCACCGGTGTACTTGATCCTCAAGAAACAACCCCTAACTGTTAGGGGATGTAGCTTGGTTGGGTAATCTCCATCCTCACCCAAGTCCAAGACTCTTATGAAATCGTCTTCCCCGATATCAATATCTAGTCCGAAAATAGAACTTTGGATCCTATACGGCTCGACTGAGCGATCGACCACTGCATTCTCCCAGAATGCCTGCTGTATGGATCGATACGGTGTGCAGGGAGCAGAAATCGCTCTATAGATCCTCGATCGTCGAAGGAAATCAATGATCCCAACAAACTCTGAAGCTTTTCGAGACGTAGAGTCGAGATAAGCACAAATATTGTGCTTAGTGCTCATCGTCCATCTGTCAGCCATTTTACTGCAACACAAGTAACAAACACGTTAGATCCGTTCACAAGAGAGAACATTTGAGTTAGAACAGATTATATCTAACTGGTTCAACGTTGGTACACATGTCCCCAGTTCTAGTCTAGTATGCTTAAATGTAATAGAACTTCTTCTTGTAACTCATATGTAATGTTGAATCAATATAATGAGAATCTCTTCTATATATGGTTGTTGGTTATTTAATGTCATATCTACTTACATTATTTATTGTTACATGCATATACGACCATGTTATATAGGTTTACAGTTGTGAGACATGGTTCTGAATCAGTAAAGGTTCAAGAATGTGTTTAACTAAGTGTGCTGATTCAGTCGCACGACTGGACCATGCGAATGGTCCAATCGCACGGCTGAGCTAGGTGATTGAGTCAATCATACGGTTGAGTCATAAGACTGACTAAATCGTCCGAATGTTCCAATCGTATGATTCAGTCGCACGACTGAGCCAGTCGCAAGGCTCAGTCGTACGAATGAGATCTGTAACCTATAAATACCACGTAATTTGTGGAAAAATAGAACACTTCGAATACTTGAAACCCTAGTTGACCCAGAACGTCAAGTTCGTCCATTCCAACTTCACAGAACGTCTGAGATCATTCCTATTCCATTCTTAACGTTTTCTAATCGTTAGGTTTGATCTTGATTTCATTCTCCCTGATTGGATCACCAATCAAATAGGATTCCGTACTATTTGATCTGGTATAACGAAGAATCAGTTAGTACTACGTACGTACACGGTCCTAACAAGTGGTATCAGAGCATAGGCTCTTGATTCTTCGTTGATTCAATCGTTTGTGTGAAAAAGTCTATGTTTTAAAGCAAAAAGATCTTCCTTTTCTGCTAAAAATCGAGTCTTTACATGTGCATGTTCTGAAAATTCAATCTTTTTCGACTTACAGCCGTCTAGGGTGTCAAAACGTGCGTTTTAGGTAAAAAGTTGCGAAAATTCTCGATTTCAGCAGTCTCAGTCGCTCGATTATCTCAATCGTACTACTGAAGTCCATTCGCAAGTTCATTCGTCCGATTGAGTCAGTCGCCGTGTCAAATCGCACGATTATGTCAGTCGCCAGTTCAGTCGCCCAGGTTAAGTCAGTCGCCTTGTCCAGTCATCCGATTGTGTTCAATCGCACGATTGTAACTTTGTCGCCTGTTCAATCGCACGGTTGAATTCAATCGCATCCAAGTCGTATTCCTCAATCGCATAACAGTCTGTTTTTCTCAAGTTTAAGTCAACTTTCATTATGGACTCCGAAAACTTCGCATTCTCAGCTGGGAAAGACTCTAGGATCCAGAACCTACTGCTTCTGGAGAATGAGATTGGTAATCACAATAAGCCGCCTAAGCTTCTATCAATTGATGAGTTCCCGCAGTGGAAGCAAAGGTTTGAGATTCATCTAAATGGCATGGATACTAATCTATGGAATTCTATTGAGACTGGTTACACAATGCCAGTTGGTGCTGATGGTTTGCCTTTAACGTTGAGTGGGATGACTGATGCTCAAAAGACTGCCTATAATGCTGAAAAGAAGGCTTATGCTATGCTCACCTAGTCCATTCCTAAAGAGATTTTTCATCAGTATTCAGATCAGAAACAGAGTAAAAAGTTCTGGAAAGCTCTCGAGAAAAGGTATGAAGGGAGCTCAACCTTGAAATCCTTGAAGGCCAAAGCTCTCAAAAAGGAGTTTGACAATTTCTCTGCTATTGGGAACGAGAGCTTGGATGACATCATTGACCGCTTCTATCATCTAATGAGTGAACTTCACACTCATGGGGTTACAACGTCTAAAGAAGAAAAGGTTGCCAGTTTAGCTGAAGGTCTTCTAGAAAAATAGGATTCATTTATTTCCGCCTTGAGACACAATTCAGTTCTCGAGACTTTGGATATAAATGACTTTATTATGAAATTGCGAGAGGAAGAGGTCAGACATAAGTATAAGGCGAAGAAGGGTGCATATGCTCAGGATCCTACTCTTTACAATGTGACTCCAACTCCTGTTGCAAAGACTTCTAATGCTCCTCTGCAAACTGCATTTGTTTCTAATACATCTGGTCAAAGCTCATCATCTGGGAGTGAGTCATCTGGTTCATCAGGGGTTTAACACAGTATTACTGAAGCTCACTCAACAAAGTTAATAACTGAGAACTTGGGTAAAGTCACTGTGGAAGTTGCCAAGGAACACATGGACCTACTTGCTGCAGTGGTTCATTCCTATGATGGTTTGGTTGCAGGGAGGATAGGAAACTGCCACTTGGCTGATGAAGACTATGAGCAGGTGGATGAAAATGAGTTGGAGAGGATGGACATTATGTGGGCTCTCGCAAGTGCTGTGCGACGAGCAAAGAAGTTTGTGAAGAAGACAGGGCAGAACCTCGTGGCTACAAAAGATACTACATTTGGTTTTGACAAGTCCAAAGTCACGTGTTTCAACTGCGGGGAGAAAGGACATTTCAAGAGGGAATGTGTGAAGCCTAAAAAGACTGGGAACGGAAATCCTTTCTCCTCTTTCAACAGGCAAGATAAAGATAAGAAGCCAGCACCAGCAGGAAGTGATTCCAAGGCTTTGGTGGCACAAGGCGATGAAGGACAGGACTGGTCCTTCCGGTTCTTATCTGATAGTGAAGCCAACATAGCTTCTGTCGAGGATCTAAATGAAGACTCAGCAAGTGAGGGGGAGAACTCAGCTGAGCCTGACACTGCTGAATTGGATGACGACATAGCTGATGTTGATTAGCTTGTGGAGAATGAACTGAACGCTGCGTCTGAAGCACAATCTGAACCCCAAAATGCTTTCATGGCTGGAACATCTACATCGGCACAGGTAGAATCAAAGGATGAATTATTTACAAAACATGCTTGTGTTGATTGTGAAAAATTTAGGGTAAGCATTGACCTGAAATTTGCTAGGTTATTAGATCATAATGATAAATTAGTAAACGATTTAAAATTGTGCGCTGAAGCAAACAGAATCTTAAAACAGAATGAAAACAGTTTTAAAGAAAAGATTGATGCTTTAAAGAAACAGTTAAAAGAAACTGAAGTTGTTGCCTTTAACCAAGAAAATGACATCAAGTTTTATTTAAAGACAATAGAAGAAACTAAGAAGGAACGAGTGGTTTTACAAGTTGAAAACGAGTCTTTGAAACAAAGACTCCACAGTCTAGCGAGTTCCTCACATATTTTGAAAAACTTGGTTAAAGAACGCAACAACGGGGAGGGTTTGGGTTATAAAGTTGTGCCACCACCACATGAGTCCTTTTTAAACATCAAACAACGTCCAATTAATGATAACCCCATAAAGGATCATGTGGTGACAACTCCTCTAGTCAGTGATCCGGATACAGCAGTTAACTCTGCTCCTTCGGTTCCTGACCAGACGGATTCTGCATCAAGCACAACAAGCTCACAAATCACTGGCAAACGAGTAGAAGAGAATGTTCAAGCATCTCTTGGGTTGGGTAAAAGGTCAACTTCCACACAACCTAAGATTTCCAAAATCACTCAAACTAAACCAGTGAAACAAGATAATCATCAGTCTCAAAGACAAAAGATAAACAATGTTAAACAAGTTAAATTTGTCAAAGAAGGAGAAAATCTTAAAAGTGATAATAAAAGGAAAGAATCTGAGGTTTATTTACCGCCCCACAAGAGATCTCCTAGCCCTGATGAATGGAGATCCTGCTATACTTGTGGTCAGCGCGGTCATATTTCGACTAATTGTCCTCGCTATCAGACACCAAGAATTAAGGTTGAGCTAAACGACAAAGTCAAAGTAGATTCAAAACATCGTTCTAAGACTCCAGTTAGATCGAAAACACCTATTAGGTCTAAAACACCTTCTAGGTCGTTTTCGTCTCCACCACGCCAAAGGCAAAACAGACAAGTCCCCGACAAGTCCATGATGTCAGAGTCAAAACCTGTTTCTGAATCTAAACCATATGCTCAAACCGTAAATCAGTCTAAGGTTTACCACAAACAATCCTTTCACAGGGATGGTTTATGGAAAGCCAAGACACCTGGTGTGTCTGAAAGCAAGGACAATCTGAAAGTTGAGATTCCACCCACTGATAAAGGACAGTGGGTCGAATTCATGATGGTTGATTCCTCTGGGAAACCCAAGCCAGTCAAGGCTTGGGTCCCCATCCTTAACTGATGATTTTCTCAAATGTGCAGGTTGTCCGCTATAGTGCGTCTACAAATACATGGATAGTAGATAGCGGAGCTTCCAGGCACATGACGGGAAACAGGTCTCTCCTTTTCAATGTCAAACAGATTAAAGGGGGACACGTTTCATTTGCTGGAAACAAAGGAGGTTACATAACTGCTCAGGGCGAAGTAGGTAATGAAAAGGTAAGGTTCGACAAGGTTAACTTTGTTCAGCAGTTAGAAAACAATCTGCTTTCTGTGTCTTAGATTTGCGACAAGGGATTCAAAGTAATGTTTGATAATCACAAATGCTATATTCTGAAGAAAGAAATGGATATTCCAGAGGAGCAGGTATTAATGTTAGCATCTAGATATAATGACTTGTATGTTCTAGATATGTCTAATGCTTCTACTAGTGCTTCTACTGTTCAATGTTTCTTATCTAAAGCAATAGAGAAGGACTCCATTTCATGGCACAGAAGAATGGGACACATTAATCATCGGAAGATGAATCAACTGATTCATAACAACCTAGTTGATGGAGTTCCTGTAAAGAACTTCAAACTTCCTGATTTCTGTGTCTCATGCAAGAAAGGAAAGCAAACCAGAAAATCTCACAATACCAAGAACGTTCATTCTATTGAGATGCCCCTGGAGTTGCTGCACATGGATCTCTTCGGTCCTGTTAGCACGAAGAGTATCGCTGGAGACCTGTACTGCTTCGTAGTCACCGATGACTACTCGCGATTCTCATGGGTAATGTTTCTAAAAGCTAAATCAGAAACATTTGAGTCATTCAAAGTGCTGGTCACCACTCTGGAGTCACTTTACAAGCTTAAAGTGTGAAAGATTCATTCAGATAATGGAACCGAGTTCAAGAATCAGTGGATGGATGCATTCTGCAAAGAAAAGGGAATTGTTCATCAATTCACCTCTACATACACACCACAGATGAATGGAGTTGCTGAGCGAAAGAACAGGAGTCTAATCGAGACAGCTAGGACAATGTTGGCAGACTCAAAACTGTCAGTACAGTTCTGGAACGAAGCTGTAGCTAACGCCTGCTACACACTTAATCGTGTGTCAGTAGTGAAGAGGCACGGGAAGACTTGCTATGAGTTGCTACAGAAGTGTAAGCCAAACCTGGAGTATCTGGAACCTTTCGGTGCTCCTTGTACACTTCTGAAGAAAACTCAAGAAGGTAAGTTCAATGAAAAGGCAGATCAGGGGATCTTTCTGGGATACAGTATACTCGACAAACGAGTTTACAATAACTCTACAGGTCTGGTAGAAGTATGGTGCAACGTTGATGTTCAACGTTTCACTATCCCCCCTGCTGGAAAAGGACCATCGTCATTCTTTGACTACGATGGCTTTTTCAAATCATTCAATCTTCCTCAGATAGTTTCAGATGATGATTTTGCTACTCAGATGATGCACGATGTTCTTACCTCACCGAATCTGGATACTAGCAATACCACTCCTATGAGTGGGTCATCGGGATCTGCCTCAGCTGATCAGAATGATAGTGAAGACTCATCAGAGGACGAAGAAGCATCTGAACCAGCACAAATACCTAATGTTGATCAAGAAGGGAGCTCTTCAGCTGTTTCACCTGCATCTGGAAACACAGACACTGAACCTCCAGTCATATCTATGGATTCTGAAGTTGTCGTTCCTACAAATCCCATGTCTAGGATCAGTACGAGTCATCCGCCAGATGCTATCATTGGTGATCTCAACTCAGGGGTGCAGACTAGAAGTAGATTGTACACTGCTAATTACGCTGAAGTAATGGAAAAGGGCTACGTGAATGATGGAGCTTACAGATGTTTTGTCTCTCAAATTGAACCCAAACACGTAAGTGATGCCCTTAAGGATGAAGCATGGGTCAATGCTATGCAAGAGGAGTTGTTACAGCTCAAGAAACTTGGAGTGTGGACTCTTGTTGACCGACCCAAAGGAGTCAAGGTAATTGGTACCAAATGGGTACTAAAGTGCAAGAAGGACGACCAGGGTGTTGTTATCAGAAACAAGGCTCGATTGGTTGTCCAAGGCTTTAGACAAGTCGAAGTAATCGACTACAATGAAGTCTTTGCTCCCGTAGCTAGAATGGAAGCCATTCGTATCTTTCTAGCCTACGCCTCTTACATGAAAATCAAGGTTTATCAACTAGATGTTAAGAGTGCTTTCTTGCATGGTGAAATTCGTGAAGAGGTATATGTCAGTCAACCCGAAGGTTTCGAAGATCCTTATCATCGGGACAGAGTCTACAAGTTAGACAAGGCTCTGTATGGGCTACATCAGGCTCCTCGAGCTTGGTATGAAAAGCTCTCCACCCATCTGTTGAAACATGGCTTTCGCAGGGGTGTGATTGACTGTACATTGTTCATCAAAGAGAAGGATGGTGATTTGCTTTTGGTACAGATTTATGTGGATGACATAATCTTCGGATCACGAAATGAAGGGTTGTGTAAAGAGTTTGAATCTGTGATGAAGGCTGAGTTTGAGATGAGTGCCATGGGAGAAATGAAGTTCTTCCTAGGATTACAGGTGGACCAAACACCTACCGGCATCTTTCTGCATCAAACTAAGTATGTCGGTGACATCCTTAGCCGCTTTGATATAGAAAATGTCACTGCAGCAGGTACCCCTCTCGCTACAAATCACGATGTGGCTCCTGATGAGAATGGGGATTTGGTGGATGCCACCATGTATCGTGGGATGATCGGATCTCTCATGTACCTCACTGCCTCTCATCCAGATATCATGTATGCCACATGTTTATGTTCCCGATATCAGGCAAAACCTAAAGTCAATCATCTGATTGGAGTCAAGAGGATTTTTCGTTATCTGAAGGGTACTCCAACACTGGGGTTGTGGTATCCTCATGATGATGACTTTGAGCTAACAGCATATAGCGACTCGGATTACGGAGGCTGCAAAATGAATTACAAGTCTACGTCAGCAGGATGTCAATTTTTCGGGAGAAGATTGGTAACTTGGCAGTGCAAGAAGCAGACATCCGTTGCTCTGTCTACCTGTGAAGCTGAATACGTTGCCGCCGCCAGCTGCTGCTCTCAAATCATTTGGATTCAACAGCAAATGCGGGATTACGGTTTGCATTTCACTTCTACTCCTATCTATGTTGATAATTCTGCTGCAATTGCAGTAACTAAAAATCCGGTTCAACATCCTAAGACCAAACACATAGGCATAAAGTATCATTTCATACGCGATTGCTATGAAAAACACTTAATTGATGTGGTCAAAATTAACACGGATTTTCAACGCGCTGACCTCTACACAAAACCATTTGATAAACCATGATTTTTCTATCTGCTAGAGGTCAACGGGGTTAAAAAGAAAAGTGACGTTATACTCGACGAAACAGATACCTAGTCCGACACCGTTTTTTTATTTTTAGTATTTCTTTTATTTTCTTTTTATTTAATTTCCTTCTCGTTATAAAAAATCCAAAAACACAAAAAGATTTTCTGTTTTAAAATTTTAGGGGGAGATTAGGTTTAATTCAGTATTTATTAAAAAAAAAAGAGGGGGAAGGTGAGTAAAGCTGAAAAGGCAAAGACAACAAAACCGGAAATGTGACTCGTCTAAAATTGGAAGATGATAGTACACAGGCATCGAGTTATTTGGAACAACAAAATGAGTTTGAGATCAAAAATGTTATTTAATTTACTGAAAATGTAAAAATCAGAGAAGGCTAAGTCTAACAAAATGGGAAAATGATAGTATGTTTGATTGCTACTGTAATTATACGGAGAAAGTTGATCTAGGGAGGTGCTAGTTCATTATATGATGTGTCAGTAGATTCATCACAATAGACAAGTAGTCGTCATTGGTAAACTTAATTTAAACTAAATGGTTCAATCAACTGTGGGTTTCCATCTTATCACTGGTTAACACAATCAGCTATATCTACAAGGGATAACGAGCAAATAAATGCCACCAAAGGTGTGCTCATGACCACAAAAAGAGCAAAGCACGAAAAAATGAATACGAGCGTAATCAAGCTGATAACTTATGTTGTTGGTTCGCTATGTGGAAAAGAAAATAAGAAATGCTCTATCAAGGAGATAGGTTGTGTGCCTCTCTGCTGTGCGATGGCACTGACCTGAGGATAAGCACAACCTACATATTCTAGACTTCATTGTTGTTTGCCGCCTCTCTGCTGTGCGATGGCACTGACCTGAGGATTGGCTTCTCTTTGAAAGATCTAAGAATAGTCTCTTCTTGCAAAAATACCTAACGACCGCTCGAAAGTCCTTTAAGAAATGCTGATTACCATATAAGCATGGAATACACAAATGTTGTTTGAAATAATATAAAACAATACATTACCAATGTATGTCAAAAGTCTGTGTATGAATTTAAGTGGACAAGTATACTGACAATCGTCTTGAATGCTCCGACTGAAGTTAACGATCAAAGTGAGTTACGCATCATATCAAACATGATTCCCAGTTAGTACTTAGAAGTCTTAGATCAGAACAAACTATGATATGTCATCATGAATGGTGAAATCAACTCATAATGTTCCAAGTAATGGTATATATGCCTGTCTGATTTCAAATGAGTCTGTTCCTGATAAAATGTCAATGCAAATAGGCTACACAAACCTGCCCTAACAAAAATCACAAAAAGATGTTCATTTTGTTCGTAGTTTAAATTTTATTTATTTGTTAGTATTAGTGTGTCAATGTCGGACTGTATATACTGTTATCTGTAAATGTCACTAAACGAGCTTAATGTTTAATAAAATAAATTGTTTCTGAAAGGATAAAAGGATCACGTCTGAGGTGATCGGGTGGTTAAATGGATCGCGTCTGAGGTGATCGGGTGGTTAAATGGATCATGTCTGAGATGATAAATTGAACATAATGTTTTATCAAATTTTGAAGGAAAACTATGGGTCAATAACTGAAATGACTAAGATGGCACAAGTATAGCCCAATCGCACAACTTCATGTTGAGTATGACCAGTCATACGAATGGGCTATACGATTGAAGGCAATCGTGCGACTGGGGCTTGCGAATGAGCCCAATCGGCCGATTGAAAGTGACCGACTAGGTCAAACGTGCGAATGGGGTGTGCGAATGAATCAAGTCGAACACCTGGAGGTCACCGACTGTAACAGTCGTTTGGATGAACCTCAATCGCCCGATTGGAGATGAACGATTGGGTAGATTGAACGACTGAGACTCAGTCGCCTGACTGACCAAGGCGACTAGGCTCAGTCGCCCGACAGACCAAGGCGACTAGGCTCAGTCGCCCGACTGGAATTTGCCCTAGTATAAATACAGGCCGAATCAGCATCAGTCGCTCATTCACCCAAATCGCCCCCTCTATTCGTCCGACCTAACGAACCGCTGCCAAAATTTCATTTGATTCATATTTACCTTAGTTGTGTGTATACTAACCTTCATCAGTGCTTATACAGGTAATATTCGTGGTGTTTCATAGTTGAAACCGATCAATGACATCAAGAATCACGTGAATTCTGACCCAACAGTAACCGAAAGCTTAACGACCAAATAGACAATCAAAACTAATCTAAAAGTTTAAACAAAAGTTAAAACATGCTTAATCGGTCGTTTCTGAGT
Source organism: Flaveria linearis (assembly GCA_024085815.1). NCBI lineage: Eukaryota > Viridiplantae > Streptophyta > Magnoliopsida > Asterales > Asteraceae > Flaveria > Flaveria linearis. The sequence goes on from CM044005.1 coordinate 76,880,170, forward strand.
GTAATGAGCCAAATTTCAACGTTTAACATCAAGAATAGCTCAAAACATGAATTTGAATGGACAAACAGTCGAGAAGGCGACTGGACATACTGATGAACTCCAATCGCCCGACTGAGAAGACGACTAGTCTCAGTCGCCCGACTGAGATGGACGAATGATGCAATCGCCCGACTATGTCCATTCGTTTGACTTAGTCGTCCGTATGAATCAATTCACTCATTTAAAGCTCAGTCGTTCTACTCAGTCGCACGGCTATGTTCATTCGGCTGCTCAGTCGCACGGCTATTTTCATTCGGCTGCTCAGTCGCACGGCTATGTTCATTCGGTTACTCAGTCGCCCGATTAACCAAAGTGGGAAACTCATTGATTTTATTTGCTCTCTTCTGCGTGTACTAACGTATACTTACATTGTGTGACAGATGGCTAGTCGATGGGTTATGAGCACGAATCACAACATTTGTGCTCACTTGGACTTGATATCTAGGAACGCCGCTGACTTTTCTGGCATTATCACATTTCTGAGAAGATCGAGGATATACAGAGCGATCTCAGCACAGTGTACACCATACAGGTCGATACAGCAGTCTTTTTGGGAACACGCTGTGGTCGACAGATCCAGGAGCCATACACTATTAGGAGCACCATTCTTGGGCATCCCATAGAGATCACAGAGGAGGACCTCAGGAAAGTCCTTGAGTTTGGAGATGATGGTGACTGTCCTACCCGTTTACACCCAATGACTGTTAGAGGGTGTTTCCTACGGGCGAAGTACACTGGGGACATCAACTCAGGAATGCTCAACAAGAGCAATCTCTGCCCCCAGTTCAAGTATCTTGCCCACGTCATGCTCAGATGTATTGCCTCAAGGAAGGGAGGCTTCGATGAACTATCTGAGCAGATGCAGAACGCCTATGTGGCGTTAGTGCTGAACCATCCGTTCAGTTTCTCCCGGATGATCTTCACTTACCTAGTGGAGAATATAGAGGTGAAGGGCAGAGAGGGATTCTGCATGTATCCTCGCTTCCGATGATGATGACCACAGTACTGATCAGGGAGGAGATGGTCAAGGAGGACCTGAATCAGCTCCAATCCACCCTGACTTCATGCAGGAGGAGGAGGATTCAGATGAGGCGCCGCTAACCCGAACTGTGGGCAGTCGGGTAGTGGCCACTGAGGAGGGTTTACGGGCGGTTGGTGGACGCCCAGGAGAGTCTGGGAGCTCCGTAGCTGATCCATCTTATACCCCAGCCTCTCCCAGCAGCCAAGGGGGAGCCTCCGGTTCAAGGGGAACACGGAGGAAACATATGGCTCGTCCTCATGGGATGAAGCCCAAACGCAGGAGGATCACGCTTATCTCTACCTCCTCTGCACCTACCATTTCCATCACCCCTACCCAAACTACCCAAACCACTCAAACCACCCAATCCACCACATCCCAAACACCCCAAACCACCACCACTACTATACCTCCACTTCATACTCCCATATCTTCCACCACCACTACTGTACCTCCCACTACAGCCTTCCCATCTTCTCCCATCTACACCACAGCTACCACAACAACCACCACTCACCAAACACAACCCTCATCTGCACCATCGAGCTCAGTTCTACCACATGTCTCTGTGGTTGAGCAACTCGCTGCACTGAACAGCATGGTGCTCCAGCTGTTAGCCTTTGATAAGGTAAAGACGGCTCAGATTCTCCAGCTGCAAGAGCAAAGTTCTACACAAACAGCTGAGATCGAGAGACTAAGGGAGTTGACAGCTTCGCAAGCCCAGTTGATTACTTCACAGACTGATCAGATCACTGGCTTGCTTCAACACGAGGCTGTCTGATGTGAAGATTGAGAAGCTGGAGGCGGCTCACAAGACTCTAGTGCTAAGGCTAAAAGGCACTCAGAGTGAGCCCCTCAAGATCGGGGAAGGTGAGGATGATGATGGTAATGATGATGATGATGAGGACGATGATGGTGAGGATGATGATAGTGATGATGATGATGAGGGAGGTGATGATGAAGATAAAGAAAAAGATGACGATGAAGATGAAGGAGATGCTTCTGCCTCCGCCCCTGGTCACGAGCAACGCACCAAAAGAAGACAAGACCAGGGAGCAGCAGCTGCTGGTCCACCGACCTCCCCATCAGCAGAAGACACAGCAAGAATCCAGGTCAAAAGTACTGATTAGCTGTTTTATTATTCTTAAACTTTTGTACTAGATTTTTCTCTTGATGTATTTGAGACTTGTGTAAAATTAAATGATTAATGTTTATTTAACTTGCGTTTATACTGATGTTTGTTATTCTACATGTTGATATTAAATAGATAAGGGTTTTCAGCAAGATGAGCATGATGTCGCTCCCCTTCAACAGATCGAGTCTAAACTCACACTAATTCTTGATCTGCAGGGGATCGTCAGAAGGTCAGTGAGTTATACTCCTGAAGAAGGAGAAATAATTCACGACCTTACTGATGAACAGCTTGCTGAAATATTTTGTCTGAATCCAGACGAAATTGTTAAAGATGCTCCAGTTTTTGATGATGCTGATGATGATGAGCTCAACGACGTTGAAGAAATCGAAATTGAAGACATCACAGATCAGCATTACCCAGAATACACTGACCGAGAGGGAAACGTGTTTCTAGATTTGGTAAACACTCTCGACAGTGATATTCTGGGTAAACTTAGTGAGAAGGAGAAAGGAGCAGAGGCTTCCACAAGCCAAGCCCAAGCCTCGGACGCTGATGTTGATATCCGAAAGGCTGAATAGGCGGCTTGCTTCGCCGAGGTTCGAGCCCAACGTGCTGCAGCAACACAAAGTACCTACACCAAACTTTACAAAGTCAAGAAGAACATGAAGGTGTCAGGGAAAATAATTGCCTGGGCTCATTTTGAAGACCTTGGAGTGTATGCGGTTAAGAGGGAGAGGGGCATCGAGTACTTCAGATTCCCTCACGATCTGAAGACTCTCCCAGGTTTTGAGCTCAACCAGTTGGCACGACTAAAGCTTCTTTATGCTGATCCTAAGAAGATGTCGGGATGGTTTGAGGCTGCATTGAAGAAGGAGTACAGGACCAGATGGGTAAACTTCAAACCTCAGCAGGCTACGAGGTACCTCAGAAGGTCTGAGGTAAGTCCCATCACTGGTTAGCCAAAGATAGTCCTGAAGTGGCGACCTCCACGCACAATGTCCCGAATTCCACTGAGGGAGATGCCACAGGACTTTACACCACATTTTAAGTGGTGGTACTATGACTGGCGCTCGGGAGAGGCAGTCATTGTTTTGGAGAAGGACGGGTCGATGGAAGCTATAAGGGTGTTTGACCCCATGTGGCTTATCAACTTGTCAGCGTCTGATGTGTATACGCTGTACAAGTGGCCACTGTTCTTTGATACGCAGGATATTGTGCAAGCACTACAGTTTCAGCACATAATACGTCTATGCTTTGCACTGAATATCCATGCAGGGGTTTCCAAAGAAGAGAGACTAAAGAGGTTCAAAGAGTTCAAGAAAGAATTCAAAGTCTAGATAGAACTAGGTCCAAGGGGAGTTTGTTGGTACACATGTCCCCAGTTCTAGTCTAGTATGCTTAAATGTAATAGAACTTCTTCTTGTAACCCATATGTAATGTTGAATCAATATAATGAGAATCTCTTCTATATATGGTTGTTGGTTATTTAATGTCATATCTACTTACATTATTTATTGTTACACGCATATACGACCATGTCACAAAGAAAAATTTGAAAAAGGGTGGGTTGGAAATCGGAGGTTTTGAGAGTGTTTTTGAATTTAAGTGTAAGGCTACGACCGACTGAGCCCCTTTTTATACTGATTCGTGTTTCAGTCGTGCGACTGGACCCAAACGCATGATTCATTCGTGCGACTAAGGTTCAGTCGTACGACTGACTTAGACTCCTTCAGCCAGTTCTACGATTGGTTCATACTTGTGATCCTATCGTATAATTGACCCATACTCAATGTCCAATCGTATGATTGGCTCATACTCATGGTCCAATCGTGTGATTGGCTCATACTCATGGTCCAATCATGAGATTGGTTCATACTTATGGTCCAATCGTGTGATTGGCTCATACTCATGATCTTGACTTCATATGTCCCAATATTTCAAGAACTTGAATTTAATGTTTAGCATTATGATCATTAATCATCTCAGACATGATCCTTTTAACTGAAAACCATTTGATCACCTCAGACGTGATCCTTTTAATTAAAACCATTTGATCACCTCAGACGTGATCCTTTTACGTGAAAACCTTGTGATCACCTCAGACGTGATCTTTTTAATTAAAACCGTTTGATCACCTCAGACGTGATCCTTTTACATGAAAACCTTGTGATCACCTCGGACGTGATATTTTTAATTAAACCCGTTTGATCACCTCAGACGTGATCCTTTTATGTGAAAACCTTGTGATCACCTCAGACGTGATATTTTTAACATTTCAGAAACAGACTTTTATCAGATAATGTTCGGTTCAATTTGTGACATTCACAGATTTCATCTTGTCACATAGTCCGACATCGACTCGATACAAACATAACTAAAGCTAAGAAAAACTTTAAACAAACTAAATTAAGACATCTTCGTGTATTTTTCATGCGAGGTGGGTTGAAAACATTTTAACATTCCTTAAACAATTTCTTCCCCTGAGCAGAAGAGCTTCAAGCATATTCATCTTATCATAATCATTTGGGACCAGTTATATTTATTTCGATAACAGAGAACGTTATATTTAATCATCACAGAGTCTAATTCATCTAAGAGTCAGGAGCACTAATAGGAAATCATGCTAGAGCTGTTATGTCGCACACATTGATTTTGACCATCGGGGAATGCTGCCACGATGATTATCAGTATATTTTTCCACCTAAATCCATACACAGATTTTTGACATACATTGGTGATTATTTAGGTTTATTATTTCAACAAGCATTTGTGGATCCCACACTTATATGGTAATCGAACTTTCTCAGGAGATGTTTGAGCGGTCTAAGGGTTTTTTACAAGAAGAAACTATTCTAAGAGCTTTCAAAGAGATGCCAAGCCTCAGGTCAGTGCCATCGCACAGCAGAAAGACGCAAACAACAATGAATTCTAGAATATTTAGATTGTGCTTATCCTCAGGTCAGTGCCATCGCACAGCAGAGAGGCACACAACTTATCTTCTTGTTAGAGTAATTTTATTTTACATATAATGCACCACCAACATTTTTTATTAGCTTGATTGCGTTTCACATTTTTTCATGCGATTTGCTCCTTTTTATGGTCGTCCGCACACATTTGTGGCGTTCATTTTGCTCTTCACCCCTTGTTGAAAATAAATTGATTGTGTTAACCAGGGATGAGATAGAAACCCACAGCCTGTTGAATGATTTAGTTTTAAATTTGTTCACCAATAAAGTCTACTAGTCTATTGTGTTGAATCTACCGACACCTCATATAATGGACTAGCAACCCCTAGGTCTACTTTATCTATGTGACCACTGTAACAACCTAGCTTACTATTATTTTTCCTTTATTTGGCTTAGTCTTCTTAGACTTATAGATTTCTGTATGTTTTAATATAACATTGTAAAACATTTAAATTCTTTTTTATATCCCAAACAATTCTATCCCTGTGTATTGTCATTTTCCATAATCTTGAATCGATTTTACAGATTTGATGTCTTTGCCTTTCAACTTATCTACCCGCCCCCGTTTTTTAAGTAATTAAATACTAACTACTGAAACTAAAACTATTCTCCTCCTAAAATTCTAAAACCAAAAATCTTTTTATATTTTTAAAATTTTAAGGACAGAAAAAATAAAATAAAGAAAATTAAAATTAAAAAATAAAACATAGAGATAGACTATGAACTTGATTCGTCTGGAATCACAACATCTTTCTTTTTAACACCATTAACCTTTAATAGATAATGAAATCAAGGTTCATCAAAAGCTTTTGTGTAGAGATCGGCGTGTTGGAAATCTGTGTTAATTTTAACAACATCGATTAATTGTTTTTCAAAACAGTCACGTATAAAGTGATATTTAATTCCGATGTGTTTAGTTTTAGGGTGTTGGACCGGATTTTTAGTGACAGCAATAACAACAGAGTTATCAACAAATATAGGGGTGTTAGAGAATTTCAAACCGTAGTCTCGCATTTGCTGTTGAATCCAGATGATTTGTGAACAGCAACTTGCCGTAGCAATGTATTCAGCTTCACATATTGATAGAGCCACAGACGTCTGCTTCTTACACTGCCAGGTGACTAATCATCTTCCAAAGAACTGACATCCCGCAGATGTTGACTTGTAATTCATCTTGCAACCACCGTAATCTGAATCACTATACGCTGTTAGCTCAAAGTCATCATCATGAGGATACCACAACTCAAGCGTTGGAGTACCCTTCAGATAACGAAAGTTCCTTTTTACCCCAATCAGATGATTTACTTTTGGTTTTGCCTGATATCTGGAATAGAGACACGTGGCATACATAATATCAGGACAAGAAGTTGTGAGGTACTTTAGAGATCCAATCATTCCTCAATACATAGTGGCATCTACCAGATCACCATTTTCGTCGGGTGCCATATCATGGTTTGTGCAAGTGGAGTACCAGTAACCGTTGCATTCTCCATGTTGAACCGACTAAGGATATCTCCAACATATATGGTCTGATGCAAGAAGATTCCATTTGGTGTCTGATCAACCTGTAAACCAAGAAAGAACTTCATCTCTCCCATGGCACTCATTTCAAACTCAGCTTTCATCACCGATTCGAATTCTTTACATAATGCTTCGTTTTGGAACCGAAGATTATGTTATCCACGTATATCTGCACCATTAGTAAATCACCATCTTTTTCCTTTATGAACAACGTGCAGTCAATTACACCTCTACGAAAGCCATGTTTCAGCAGATAAGTGGAGAGTTTCTCATACCAGGCTCGAGGGGCTTGATGGAGCCCATACAAAGCTTTTCTTAGTTTATAAACTCTATCCCGATGATAAGGATCCTTGAGTCCTTCAGGTTGACTGACGTAAACTGTTTCACGGATCTCACCATGAAGAAATGCACTTTTCACATCCAATTGATATACTTTGATCTTGATAAAGGATGCATAGGCTAGGAAGATTCTAATTGCTTCCATCCTAGCCACTGGTGCAAACACTTCATTGTAGTCAACTCCTTCGACTTGCCTGAACCCTTGAACAACTAGCCTAGCCTTGTTTCTGATTATGACCCCTTGGTCATCCTTTTTACACTGAACAACCCACTTAGTGCCAATCACTTTTGCACCTTTTGGTCTGTCGACAAGTGTCCAGACACCTAACTTCTTAAACTATAGGAGTTCTTCTTGCATGGCACCTACCCATGCCTCATCCTTTAAGGCCTCGCTTACATACTTGGGCTCAACTTGAGACACAAAATATCGACATACCCCATCGTGTATGTACCCCTTTTCCATAACCACAACATAGTCAGCTGAGTAAAGCTGATTTCTTGTCTGAACTCCTGAGAGAAGATCCCCGATGATAATGTCCAGAGGATGATTCGTGATAATCCTAGTTTCAGGAGTTATGGGAACTGCTACATCATTATCCAGGTTTTGAATCACAGGATCAGTTTCTGTGGCTATTGAAGAACTATTTCAGAAGTTCCAGTTACTTCATGATCAGCTGCAGGTGTACTTTTAGCAGTGGGGACCTGTTCCTCGTGGTTCACATTTTTAGTTTCCACTTCTTCATCATTAGAGGAGGGATCACTTATCTCTAGCTCTCCTCCTGAAGGGCTAGTAGTACCTTCTAATGGAGCCGAGGATGTCGAGTCTCGAGTCGGAGTGTTCAGAACATCTGCAGGATCGAATAAGGGTCACTCAACAGATGGTTTTTCTCTCAAACTCACCTTGAATCAACACTCAACAAGTAGTCTATAAAGAGTTGATCACAATATACCAAGTAACAGGCAGTAAGAAAATAAACACAACTTTTATATATTGCTTCTCAACTCAAAGGATTACAAGACTCTTGGACTCAAATCGCTTATCTAAAGAGTTACAAGAAGAAGATATATATAATACTACCTACAGCCGGATATACTTTGATACCAGCTGGACACCTCTAACCTTACATCTATACTACAAGACTCTAGGTGAGGTCTTTTAGACATTTTGCCTGAGAGTTGGTAGTCAGGACATGTCCCTGACTTACCTTTTGTCACCAACTAAAGTTGGTAACATGTACTATCAAGAAAAGGTGAACAGTAGAATAAAGTATGGTCAACAACATGGCTCTTTAGGAAGATGCCATGCTGTATCAGAGGTCTGCAGCGGACTGTCAGGGACCATACTTTTATCTGCTGGACATAGCATTGTCTTCCGAAGGATAAAGTGCTTCAGAAGTATAACTTCTTCCGATACCACTTATACTTCGGAAGACTACTTCTTCCGAGGCTTGGAGTCTTCTTTGTCTTCGGAAGCAGACTTTGTCTTCAGCTCTTTCATTAGACTTTGTCTTCGGAAGCTCAGACTTTGTCTTAAGCTCTTTCATCAGAATTTGTCTTCGGAAGCTCAGACTTTGTCTTCAGCTCTTTCATCAGACTTTGTCTTCGGAAGATAGTCTTCAGCTGTTGGCTTCAGCTGTTGTTCTTCAGACTCTCGGAAGATCTCTTGCTTGGCTTCGGAAGCCTTTGAATGTAGTACCAAAAATGACTATGAAGTGGTTTTGGTTGCACCAGCCTTATCATGATCCAACAAACTCCCCCTAGGCTGATGCTACCAAAACTTCACTTCCCTCTTCTTCTCAAAGCTCTCAGCACCAAGGAAAGTAGGTGTTTATTAGTGTCTTCATTCTTTCCTAATGTGGTGCTGAGAATCTTGTACAAATCCTTGGTAGACAGAACCTCTACTCTGTCACCTTGGATTATGTGTACCCTCTGTTGTGGCCCTCTGAAAAGAGTTAGTTGATGGGAAGTATAGTCATATTCTCATCTAACTATTGGTTCCAATTCAGGACCTTCCACCATCTGTAGAAAGGCTGTGCCTTTGGTGGTTGGTCTTTCCTTGTCTTCCGCTCTTTTCAGCTTCAACTCTTCTTCAATCTTGGCTCTTCTACTTTGTTCAGCCAAGTGGAGACCGCTGATATGATTTCCGATATGTGCAGCAGTCTCAGAGTTGGAGGGATTGGAGAATGGCTTCTCTGCAAGCTCAGCAAGGTCGAATCTGCTGAGATGCAGTAGAGATGTGGCATTAAGCCTGTTGGTTTCACCATTCTCCCTTTCCATAATAAAGTTGTGAGAAGGTTTATCAAACCTCCACTGGATTATAGCATTTCTAAGTCCAGGAGATTGACCAGAAATCCTGTCCTCTTTCCTTGTATCCAGCAGAGTCACCAGTCTCCTTCTTAGTCTCTTCTCCTCAGCATTGAGGGTATCGGAGTTGAGACCAAGAAGTCTTGCAGCCTGGCCCAAGGTGTCTCTAGGCAACTCAAGAAATTGGCCTAGGGTGAGGGAGCTTGAAGAGTTATCAACATAGGTGATGTTGATAAGCTCTCCCTCACAGGAGATGCTGCTCAAAGTGGTGCAGTTGATGAGCCTCGTCTTGAACTCCTTTATTTCCTCAAAGGAGAGATGTTGAGGAGGCTGAGGGAATGGTCTTGGTTTTTGTTGGGTAGGCTTAGGTTTAGTGGTTTTGGGTTGTGTCTTGGGTTTTAGGATGGGTAGTTTGGGTGGTTGAGGTGATGTGGTAGGTTTGGGTAGAGTTGTGGGTTGAGGGGTGAAGGCTTCATCAGTGGGTTCGGTTTTGATGGGAAAAGGGGTTGGTTCTGGTGTGGGTTGTGGCTGTGGTTGAGTGGCTGGGGTTGAGACTGTTCCCTGTACCCTCCTGTACATCTCCCTTCTCTTCCCCAAACGGATGTCAGCTTTGATTTCACTGACTATCCGCTGGAGTGTCCTTTCGGACATAGGTCCCACCTGCCTACCAGAGAAGCCATGATCCCGGAGATAGTCTTTCATCTAGGCTTTGTCATTGGACTTCTTGGTGGCAGTGACTCCCTTCTCTTCCTCCCTCCTCTTCTTCTCCCTCAACTTCTCCCTAGAAGCCTTCTTCTTTTCCTTCTCCATTTGATCCTGCTCTTTGTTGTGGAGCAGCAAGTTCATGTCATCTTCATGTGGAGACAGTTCAGGAAGACTGAAGCCTCTTGAGAGTAGGAACTTGATCCTATCCTCTCTCAGCTTCAGGGCTGCCTCCCTTCGCTCTTCTTCTTCCTTCTCCAAGGTCAACCTGACTTCTTCTTCTTGTTTTAGCCTGGTTGACCTCTCCAAAGTCACCAACTCCTCTAGTGGTAGCAGGAGTATCTCCTCATTGGCAGCTCCTAGGCTGATGAGCTGGACAATGAGTGCTGTCCTTCTCTTCTGGTTGATCTCTTCCTGATTGGCTGCAGCTGCCTTAGACTAGCAGCTAGCAGCTTTTCAGTAGGAAACCTACCTTTCTTTTTGAGCTTCTCAATCCTCTCCTCCTCCTGAAGCTCTTCCGCAGTCAATTTTCTTTTTCCTTTGTCTTTGGCAGTGCTTGACTGTGGTGGTTCTTGGATGGAGGATTGTGATTGAGAGAGAAGTTCAGCTGGTGTTTGGGTTGGAGGAATGTCAGAAATGTCCTCCCTGCTCACCTCAGATGCTATTTCAGCAATAACATCTGTGATGGTCAGTTCTTCGGACATCTGAAATAAGCCTTCCGCAGCTTCTATTTCGGCCTCGGAAGACTTTTCTTGTTCTTCCGAAGCTTCCATGTCAGCTTCGGAAGCTTCAGCTTGAGCTTTGGAAGATGAGACTGCTGCAAGTTCTGTCCCATCTGTTTCAGTTGCTGGGCCATCAGTCCCCATTTCCCCTTCGAAGCTAATCTTAGGTTCCATGTGGACCTTAGGTTGACCAACTTCTTCCACAGTGGTAGAAGGTGCAGTCAGTCTTAGAAGCTCCTCAGCCCCAAAGTATATAAGTGTGGTGTCGGGGCTAGGCTGTTCTAGGGATGATCTCAATACAAACTTTGTGAAAAGTCTGTAGAGATCTTGAAGCATCTTTGAGTCAATCTCTAGAAAAGATTGAGATGACTCAGGTAGTGTGATGAGTTGGGAAGTAAGGGATTGGGTCTGTGGTTCCTCAGGTGTTTGTCTCTGAACTTTCTCCCCCTTTTTGGTAGCATCATCTTGAGAGCTAGATGAGCTAGAGGAAAAAGTCATTGAGACCTGAATTGGTACATTCCTAACAGACCTCTCCGTCTGTTTCTCAACTAGTTTAGCCTTGAGAGTGTTAATCTCAAGTTGCTGAGTGGCACTCCTTGATTCTAAGGTCCTCACCTGTGATTCCAGGTTGGAGACCTTAGAAAGCAAGTACTGAAGTGTTAGTTGCATACTTCCCTCATCTTCATGAGAAGAATCACGGGGAGATGAGATAACATACCTAGTATGCTCAGTCTCACCACCAGATGTGGCTTCTTGGCACCCTGGTTTCCTTTGCTCAGAGTCATCTCTTTCAGAGATGTCAATGGGCAAAGTTGCCGTAGATCCAGTCCTAATTATGTTACCACTGTCCTGAGAGCTCAATGAGATACTCTGAGTAGTGGCAGCTGAGCCTACATGAGTCCCCTCCACATCAGTAGGACTCACCTCAGTAATTGGATTCTGATGGGGGCTAGAGACAAGGGATCCCTCTTGGCTCTGTTGATCTTTCAGAGGGTGTTGTAGATCAACTTCATGGCCATGGAGAGATGTAATCTCTTCATCAGTGCGGAGTAAAAGGTCAGTGAAAGATAGGGTGGTTAAACCTACTAACCCGGGACTTAGATCAATGTCTATAGGCATTGAACCTATGGTGGGGCTGTCCCTAGAAGGCTGCACAGGGGAGTGTAGAGACTCACCCTGTGGGGTTAAGGCTTGGGGTTCGGGCTCAGGGGTTTGATACTGAGGAGGCTCAAAACCCACATTGAGGTCAAATGTGAAGGATGGTGTGACCTCGGACTGAGTGGGAGCCCATGATTCCACTCTAGCCCTTTGGGTGTGAACAGAAGGAGCTTGTTCAATCAGAGTAGATTGAACAAGGGTTCGTTTGGGACGTCTTTGGTATGTAACTTTGATGGGTAAAGAAGATTTTGGCATTATGGTGGATGTTGCTGGTGTGGGTTCATCACCTGTGGGGATAACAAGGATGTCACCAGGAGTTATGCGCCTAGTCATCTCTGGAGGTAATGGAGTGTACCTTCCAGTGAAGTTGGTGGACATCTTCTTCAGTATTTTGAAGATGGTAGGCCTCATGTGTGGAACAAGAAGAGCAGCTGCGCAGACAAGCTTGCTTGGTTCCAGCTCACAGTTGATTATGTGTTCAATAATCCCTGCTTAGATTGCTGATAAGGTTGGTCAACACAAATCGTGAGTAGTTGAATCTGAGACCTCTCACCAACCCATGAACTAGGCATCCTAGTTCATATGGGATTTGATCCCAACCCCCTGATTTGTTGGAGAGACAGTGCATGATAATGTGTAGCAGGAACTTCCAATGGTAAGAGAAATTAAACTTGTAGACGGTTGATCTGCTGACATCTCCTCCATATCCCATGAGGATATAGGTGCCTTCCAAGTCTTCCTTGGGGAACTCAGTAGGAGCCCCATCATCATGGAGCTCAAGATGCTCCCTGATGAGCTGTTCTGTGATGACCAACTCTTGGCCACAAATGCGGGTTCTCAGAACTCGAACCCCATTCAGAACTGCAGTTTGACTGTTGCTCCAGAATTCGGATATGTGGTTGGAGTATACGGTTGGGTTTACTGTAAGTGCAGTGAGGTATGTGGATTCGGTAAGAAAGGTGATGATTTGAGTGAAGTCGGCATCCCTTGACGAATCAAGTAATGCGACTTGGTTGTGCTGAGGGTTTAGCGCCATTGAAGAGAAGTTAAGCTTGAAATTTGGGTGAAATTGCAGGTTTGACAGTGAAGGGAACAGTTAGGGCAGTAAAATTGTAAAAGAAGATGAAATTGATCAGTCAAGATTATTTAAAGGGATGAATAGTGTAGTGGCGGTAATAGGGTAACTGTTTTGGGGTTACTTTGGGTGGTATGGTGGTTTACGGCGGAGAAATGATAGTGGCGGCAAGGATAATTTTAAATAATCTGACCATCATGAACAAAATCTTTACTTTTTACATAGTGGGGCCCAAAAGATATCCGTTACATATAAAAACCTTTACTTCCGAATGTAAAACATTTCCGAAGGTAATTTCTTCCGAAGGCAATTTCTCTTCCGAAGGTAAAGTTGCCTTTCCGAATGGAGTGTTTCATAAGCTTCGGAAGTAGATCTGATGTAAAATCAATCGCTTCTTCCGAGACCAAAAACTCTTCCGAGAAGAAAATTTCCATTGAGGAATTTGGCTTCGGAAGATATTCAAGAATATCTTCCGAGAGTTAATTCCTCTTCGGAAGGAATTTACACTTGGAATAATTTAAAGGTCTTTTGTAACAGTGCTTAAATTGTATTGACACAAGACATTACACATTTTAAAATTTTTTCAAAAGAGGTAGTTAATCAATGTTTATCATCCCAATTGCTGATATGAGATACTTAAATCTTTGTTCATCAAATGCCTTTGTTAACAAATCAGCATATTGTTCATTTGAGTCAACTTTGATTAACTTTATCAGCTGTTTCTCATGAATATCTCTAATGAAATGATACCTGATATCAATGTGTTTTGTCTTGGAGTGCTTCATCGGATTCTCAGTAATGGAGATAGCACTGTTGTTGTCAATATGGATAGGAGTAGTCATGAAGTTGAATCCATAGTCTAACATCTGATTTTGAATCCATAGCAGTTGAGCACAGCAGCTAGCAGCAGCAATGTATTCAGCTTCAGCAGTTGATGTAGAGACACAGGATTGTTTCTTGCTTTGCCATGAGATAATCCTTCCACCAAGAAATTGACATCCTCCTGATGTTGATTTCTTGTCAATATTGCAGCCACCATAGTCACTGTCAGAGTATCCATAGAGATTAAAATCACTATTTCTTGGATACCAGAGACCTAGTTTAGGTGCTCCTTTGAGGTATCTGAGGATTCTCTTTGCAGCAGCTAGGTGAGACACCTTTGGAGCAGCCTGATATCTTGCACAAATGCATGTGGCAAACATGATATCTGGTCTACTTGCAGTGAGATACATCAGAGAACCAATGATTGCTCTATACTGATGTTGATCAGTATCCTCCCCCTCAAGGTCAGGGCAAAGATTATGGTTTCTGGGTATGGGTGTCTTGGCTGGTTTACAATCCTTCATTTCAAATCTATCTAAGATGTCTGAGACATACTTAGATTGACTTATGAAGAACCCTTCCTTCATCTGTTTCACCTGAATTCCAAGGAAAAAGTCCATTTTTCCCATGGAACTCATCTCAAACTTCTGCTTCATAATGCTTTCAAAGTCCTTGCACATTTGGTCATTTGAAGAACCAAATATGATGTCATCAACATAGACTTGTACAAGCAAAAAGTCTTCTCCACTCTTTCTGATGAAAAGAGTCTTGTCAATGGTACCTCTAGTGTATCCATTCTTTAGGAGAAACTGAGACAAGGTCTCATACCACAACCTAGGTGCTTGGTGCAGCCCATATAGAGCTTTATCCAGTTTGCACACATAGTTGGGGTGCTTTGGGTCTTCAAATCCTGGAGGTTGACATACATAGATTTCCCTATCTATATCCCCATATAGAAAAGCACACTTGACATCAAGTTGGTAGACGGTGAAGTTCTTGGATACAGCATAAGCAAGGAAGATCCTAACCGCCTCAAGTCTTGCAACAGGTGCAAAGACATCAGTATAATCAATTCCTTCCTCCTGGGTGTATCCTTGAACTACTAGTCTTGCCTTGTTCTTGATAATCAAGCCTCTATCATCTTTCTTATTCCTGAATACCCATTTAGTGCCTATGGGTACTTGACCAGATGGTAGTGGGCATAGATTCCAGACCTTTTGTCTTTTGAATTGAAGCAGCTCCTCCTGCATCGATTCAACCCAACTACTATCCTTTAAGGCATCTTCTACCTTCTTTGGTTCCATCTGAGACAAGAAGCATGAGTACAAGTACACATTCCCATGATGAGTTTGTCCTCTTGTTCTCACACCCTCCGAGACATTCCCTATGATGTTCTCAGTTGGATGAGTGTTGTGAATCCTAAGACGAGGAATCACTTCCAGTTGCAGAGATAAGTCTAGGTTAGACATATTCTGATCAGGAACTAGATCACCCTGTCCAACTGTTGTTTCAGAGTCATTCAATGAGGACTGATTGAATGATTGAGAAACATCATCAATGGTTGGTTGTGAAGTAGTATTAACAGTTGCCTGTTCCTTCAGAATACTACTTCCCTCAACCTGGTGTTGTAATGGATCACCTGAAGAACTTTGAGGTTGATCAAGTGATTCACTTGTTGAAGCTTCACTATTTCTGGAGATAGTCACACTGTCAGATTTGTGAATAGTTGAAGCTTGTTGCCTTTCAGCTCTTGGAGAATTTGGAAGAGGTCTGGGAAGCTCATATAGTTGACCTGCATCAGCATCAGCATCACCTTGAGCACCTGTTCCAGCTGAAACATTCTCACAAGATGGTTTAGAATAGTTTGGAAACAATTCTAAATCAAAGATATACTCAGGTCCATTCCCCCTAACACAAGCAGTGTGCTCATTAACAACTATATTGGATGACTCCTCAAATTGTTGATTCTTGATACTGTATACTCTATAAGCTTTGGAGCTAGAAGAGTATCCAATAAAGATAGCATCATCCGACTTCTCAGCAAACTTTGCTAAGTTGTCCTTTGTGTTAAGTATGGTACACCTGCAGCCAAAGGACCTTAGAAAGCCAATGAACGGTGGCCTCTTGTTCCATAACTCATAAGAGGTTTTTCCATGGGGCTTAACTACAAGAACTCTGTTCTGCACATAGCATGCAGTGCTGACTGCCTCTGCCCAGAATGTTAGAGGCAGCTTTGAATCAGCTAACATGGTCCGAGCAGCCTCAATAAGTGTCCTATTCCTCCTCTCAGCAACACCGTTTTGTTGAGGAGTTCTGGGAGCACTATATTGTCTGGCAATCCCTTTTGAGTCACAGAATGAGTCAAGAACAAAGTTCTTAAACTCAGTCCCTTGATCACTTCTAATTATCTTAACCTTGTGATCAATTTGATTTTCTATTTTAAGAATAAAAGATTTTAACGTTTCAGCAGTTTCATCTTTACTTCTTAAAAAGAATACCATGTAAATCTTGTAAAATCATCAACAATCACAAGGCAGTATGATTTCCTTCCAATGCTCATTATACTTGTGGGACCAAAGAGATCCATGTGCAATAAGTGTAATGGAGTAGTGATAGAGTTAACACATTTAGATTTATGAGATGATCTGTGTTGTTTCCCTTTCAGGCATACAACACAGTTATCTTTGCAGAAAAATTCCTTTTTTTAGGCAAACCATGTACCAAGTTATTTTTAGCCAATTTATTCATTGTTTTAAAATTCACATGACACATGCGTTTATGCCATAGTGTTGACTCATCACTATCAGCTTTGGAAAGAAAGCATGATACTTCACTCATAGGAGAAGCATTGTTCATATCTAGCTTGTACATATCCCCTTTACTGGGAGATCTAAGAAGCACCAATTCCGGAGGAATTGTCATCCTTGGTTTGAGGATAATGCACTCATGTTCTGTGAAAAGCATCTGATGCTTCTGGTCACAGAATTGAGAAACACTTAACAGATTGTGTTCAAGCTGTTTGATAAAGTGAGCTTTGTCAATGTTTATTCTGCCATTGGATATACTTCCTCTGCCAGAAATATATCCTCCGGCCTCACCTCTAAATTGGACAGGCCCTCTATCAAAGTTCTGGAATTGTTGAAGGAGAGATCTGTTCCCTGTCATGTGCCTGGAGCATCCACTATCTTCAATCCAGATATTGTTGTTCTTGTCAAATGGATGTCCCTGCACATAAGATGAGATGGTTAGTATTGTTTGGAAGCCTAAGCCTTGCAGGTCTTGGGCTCTTCCAAAGATAGTGACATAATTGAACCAAAAGATATGCATTGGGGTTCAATAGAGGTCATTGCTGAAGAAGAGGTTTGGGCTGCAGCATCTTCCTTGATCTTCCAATCCATCCCTTGGTTGATCTTTGAGGATGAGCTTGTTGAAGCTTTTGCAGCATGGTCTTCTTCCGACGCTTCCTTTTCGGAAGAAGCCTTCACCACCTTTTCTTCCGAAGTAGTCTTCTTCTGAAATGGTTTCAAGGGAGCCTTCTTTTTCTTCCGAACCTTAGAAGGTTTGGCTTCCGAAGCCATTTTCCCTTCGGAAGAAGTAGTTTCTTCCAAAAGCAACTTGGCTTCCGAGACCAACTTTCCTTTCTTTATCATTTGGACCTTTTGAAGTGATCCAACTGAGAACCTTCTCTGACTCCTTCTCTTCTAACATTATTTGTATAATGTGCGCTTGCTGGATTATAGTAACAATCTTTAGCCATGTGGTTATGCAGACCACACACTATGCATGCAATGTTAGTCTTCTGGAAACTTGCAGGTTGCTGTTTCTTTGGTTTCTTCTCTTCATCAGTAACTTTCCCTTTCAACTTCTGATCCTTTGGTAGGACAGGAGTGCTAGTACTACACTCCTTTCCTGAATCAGGAGTACCTACCACTTGAAATCCGGCAGAAATGAAGACACCCTTTTGCTTTGGGTCGATCTTAAGCTTGGACTCTACAACCTTCTTCGCAGTCCTTCTAGCAGCTTTAGCTCTGCTTCTTCTTGCCTTGGTGGTTAGGATTTGGTCTTCACAGGTGGAGATGGGTTTCTCCCCTGTGGTGGTCACTATCTTTGCCTCTTCCTCTAGTTCCAATGGAGAAGGGTCAGCAGTTGGAACCTCTTGCTCTTCAGTACCCCATCTAGGTAGTCTAATAGACTCATAAGAGTGTGGTGGAGCTATTTCATTGGTTCCCAACCCTTCTTTGTTTTGATAAAACATTTTGGAATGAGAGGTTGATGCAAGAATAGTTTGGAAGCTTTGCTCAGCAATAGCTTGCTTCCTGGCCTGAGCCTCAGCAGTGACCATCTGGGCTTGAACTTCAGAGAGTTTGGATATCAGATCTTTGATTTGAGTCTTGTAGTTGGTCTTTTCATGTTTTAAAAGAGACACAGTTTTCTCTAACTCCTCAATTTTCTTTTGATAGTCAGATTCAGCTCTCTTAAAATCAGATTTTAGCACATTTAAAGACTCAACCTCAGATCTGATTTCCGAAATGTAATCCTTATAAAGTTTAACTTTAGCAATACAGGCAGCAGTACAAAGATGTTCATATACCTGATCATCATCTGTTCCGGCCATGAGTGCTTGAGCGGGAGTAACATCCTGGACCATGAAGCTCCAGTCAACTTCTTGAGCAACAACAACTGTTTCAGTTGACTTCTCTTCATGCTTTGGGGCAGTGGGATGTGTGGAGGCTTGTGGGGTTCCCGGGTTGTTCTTGGGAGCCTTGCATTCCCTAGCAAAGTGACCAAGTTGGTTGCAGTTATAACACTTTGCTTTGCTCTTATCAAACCCAAACTTGCTGTTGACTGGGTTTTGAGGGAATTGCCTTCCAGTTCTCTTGAAGAACTTCTTCGCTCTGTAAGTTAAAAGAGCCATCTGTTGGACAATGTCCACATACTCCACATCATCTGGACTGAAGCACTCAAGATCATCAAAGCAGTATTGAAAATCACCAGTGTCCACTTCCAGAGACAAAGGCACAACTATCCTGAAAGGAGTTGTGTTGAACCTTTTGAGACTTTGGAGTCTCAGGTAGAGTAATGTAGGGTCCACTATGTGAGTTGTCAGGGTAACATAGCAACTGATGTTGTGGGTCTATGATTTCCCTTTCAACCACATGAAGGGCTGAACTCAGCTGGTTATTGGAGTGATCAGAGGAGTTCTGCATGTTCATCTCCATCTGGAATGCACTTAGGATACCATACAACTCTGTGAGAGTAAGAGTCTTAAGGTCCGAAGTTCTCTTGATGACAACACAGTAGTGAGTCCATAGTTTAGGAAGGGAAGACATGAACTTCCTAACTATGTCTCTGTTCTCAAGAGCTACTCCAATATCCACCAGAGTATCTACTATCTCAACATACCTGAAGTATTGTTGAGTCAAGGTCTCACCAGCCTTGAAAGTAAAGTTCTCAAACTGCTTCTTCAAGAGATCCTTCTTGTTCTCTTGGGTTTCCTTGGATCCTTCATACATCAGCTTCAATGCTTCCCATAAATCTTTAGCAGTCTTGCACTTCTTGAAGCGTCTGTAGACGGAGTTGGGGAGAGCAGTTTGGAGAGAAGTCATAGCCCTTTGATCTAGCTCTATTCTCATCCTGTCTTCCTCTGAGTAATCATCAACATCTTTTGGAATGATACGATTACCAGTGGCAGAAGTAGTGCTTGGTATGAAAGGACCATTGACAATGGAGTCCCACATCCTTGAATCTTGACACTTGATGAAGCCTTTCATTCTGATACACCATGTGTCAAAGTCTTCAGGGGTGATCATTGGGGACTTGGTCATGGTACCGGTTTCCATATCAGCCTTGGAGAGAGCAGCCATTTGAGTGAGTGGATTGTGGTGAGGAGTGAAAAACAGGTTGATTTGGATGGTAAGATCTCACAATCAAGAGCCTGGAGCTCTGATACCAATTGCAGGATCGAATAAGGGTCACTCAAGAGATGGTTCTTCTCTCAAACTCACCTTGCATCAACACTCAACAAGTAGTCTATAAAGAGTTGATCACAATATACCAAGTAACAGGCAGTAAGAAAATAAACACAGTAAGTAAATTTTCAAGGTACTTTTATATATTGCTTCTCAACTCAAAGGATTACAAGACTCTTGGACTCAAATCGCTTATCTAAAGAGTTACAAGGAGAAGATATATATAATACTACCTACAGCCGGATATACTTTGATACCAGCTGGACACCTCTAACGTTACATCTATACTACAAGACTCTAGGTGAGGTCTTTCAGACATTTTGCCTGAGAGTTGGTAGTCAGGACATGTCCCTGACTTACCTTTTGTCACCAACTAAAGTTGGTAACATGTACTATCAAGAAAAGGTGAACAATAGAATAAAGTATGGTCAATAACATGGCTCTTTAGGAAGATGCCATGCTGTATCAGAGGTCTGCAGCGGACTGTCAGGGACCATACTTTTATCTGCTGGACATAGCATTCTCTTCCGAAGGATAAAGTGCTTCGGAAATATAACTTCTTCCGAAGCCACTTATACTTCGGAAGACTGCTTCTTCCGAGGCTTGGAGTCTTCTTTGTCTTCGGAAGCAGACTTTGTCTTCAGCTCTTTCATCAGACTTTGTCTTCGGAAGCTCAGACTTTGTCTTCAGCTCTTTCATCAGACTTTGTCTTCGGAAGCTCAGACTTTGTCTTCAGCTCTTTCTTCAGACTTTGTCTTCGGAAGATAGTCTTCAGCTGTTGGCTTCAGCTGTTGTCTTCAGCAATTGACTTCAGCTTTTGCCTTCAGTAGATATCTTCAGCTGTTGCTCTTCAGACTCTCGGAAGATCTCTTGCTTGGCTTCGGAAGCCTTTGAATGTAGTACCAAAAATGACTATGAAGTGGTTTTGGTTGCACCAGCCTTATCATGATCCAACAACATCGTACATCATTTGAGTGGCCACCTCGTCATCAGAATGGGAAGAAGGTGTCAAAGAAGAAGGAAGTTCCTTTTCCCGCAGGGGGTGGTGTATCTGTGTACATCAACATTGCACCACACTTCTACCTTACCAGTTGAGTTATTATAAACCCTTTTGTCTGGTATACTATAGCCAAGGAAGATACCTTCTTCTTCCTTCTCGCAGAACTTCCCAGTCTAATTTTTCTTTAACAGCATATAGGGTGCGTCATATGGTTCCAGATACTCCAACTTGGGTTTACATTACTGGAGCAACTCATAACAAGTTTTTCCATGACGTTTGACCACTAAGACTCGATTTAAAGTATAGCACGCATTAGCCACTGCCTCATTGCAGAATTGAACTGGCAATTTTGAGTCAACTAGCATTGTCCTTGCTGTTTCTATCAAGCTCATATTCTTCCGTTCAGTAACTCCATTCATCTGTGGAGTGTAGATAGAAGAGAAATGATGAACAATCCCTTTCTCTCGACAGAATGCCTCCATCCATTGATTCTTGAATTCTGTCCTGTTGTCTGAATGTATTTTCCTTACTTTCAACTAGTAGAGTGACTCCAATGTGGTAACTAGATGTTTGAATGATTCAAATGTATCTGACTTCGCTTTCAGAAACATCACCCAAGAGAATTTTGAGTAATCATCCGTCACCATAAAGCAGTACCAATCACCAGCAATGCTCTTTGTGCTGACAGGGCCAAACAGATCCATATGTAGAAGCTCAAGAGGAATTTTGATAGAATGAACTTTCTTTGATTTTTGAGACTTCTTTGTCTATTTCCCTTTCTTGCATGCTACGCAGAAATCTGGGAGCTGGAAGTTCTTGACAGTAACTCCATCCACCAGATCATTCTGAACCAGATAATTCATTTTCCTGGGATTGATGTGTCCTATTCTCCTATGCCAGGAAACGGAATCCCTCTCAATTGCTTTTAACAAGAAACACTGAGCAGTAGACTCAGTTGTGGAGGCTTTTGAATGGTCCAAGACATACAGGTCGTTATATCTTGAGGCCGGCATTAGAACTTGCTCCTCCTGAATAGCATACTCCTTCTTAAGTATGTAACACTTCTTATTATCAAACACGACCTTAAAGCCCTTATCACAAATTTGGGAGTCAGAAAGCAAGTTGTTTTGAAATTGCTGAACGTAGTTTACCTTGTCGAACTTTACCTTCTCGTTTCCCACTTCTCCTTGAGCGGTAATATATCCTCGTTTGTTTCCTGTGAAAGATACATGTCCCCCTTTAATTTGCTTGACGTTGAAAACGAGAGACGAATTCCCGGTCATGTGCCTGGAAGCCCCACTATCAATAATCCAGGTATTAGTGATAGCGCTGTAGCGGACAACCTGCACAAAGAATGAAATGATTAGCTCAGGTTGGGGACCCAAGCCTTTACTGACTTAGGTTTCCCAGAGATATCACATATCATGAACTCAACCCACTGACCTTTAGAGGACGAGGACACATCTTTCTTCTTCTTGTCCTCACTATCAGACACAATACTTGATTTTTCTTTCCATAATCCAGTTTTGTGCAAGACCTGTTTGTGGTAAATAGACGACTGGCTTATGGTATGAACTTTTGGTTCACTAATAGTCCTAGGTTTAACCTTAGGCAACACAGCTTCACTTTGAGCTTGTCTGTGTTGACTTTGGTATCTTGGAGGAGAATTAGATCTATTTTTGAAAAATCTTTGTTTTTCATCAAAAAGTTTAATTTTTCTTTTAGGTGTCTGATAATGAGGACAATTTGGAGAAATATACCCTCATTTTCCATAACTATAGCAGGATCTCCCTTCGATAGGTTGGGGAGAACTTCTGTGAGGGGTTGAGTATGGTCGGGAGTTGGTCTGTTTCTCGTCCTTTTTAGTTGCTTCACCTTCTTTAACAAACTTAATTGTTTTGACATTTTAAACATATTATTCTTTCTTTTTATTAGGATTTTAATGATTAACACGTTTAGGGTTTGTTGGTTTAGAATTTTTATGTTCTTACGTAGATGCTTGTGAACACGACCCAACATTATCCTTTTCAACTTTATCACACAAATCCTCTATAAGCACCTTATTTTTCAATCCCGAAGTAGTAGTCTTCTGTTCAGTGACAGACTGCACAGGTTTACCTGTGGACTCTGGATCACTGACCAGAGGAGTAGTCACCACATGATCCTTAACCGGATTATTATTTATTGGTCTACATTTAGTATTTAAAAGGATTGCATGTGGTGGTGGTACTACTTTATATCCCGGACCTTCCCCACCGTTACGTTCTTTCACTAAGTTCTGAACTATGTGAGAGGAACTTGCTAAACTGTGCAGTTTTTGATTTAAAGATTTAACTTCGACTTGCAACACTGCTTTTTCCTTTTTAGTTTCTTCTAAAGTAGTTAGATAGAACTTAATGTCATTTGATTGATTTAGGGTAACAACCTCGGTTTCCTTAGTTGTTTCCCTAGCAGTTCTATCTTTTCTTTAAAACTGCACTCATTTTGTTTTAAAACACGATTTGCTTTAGTGCACAGTTTTAAATCATTTACCAGATTATCATTGTGTTCTAATAACCTAGCAAATTTAAAGTCAATGCTTTCTCTAAATTTATCACATTTATCACAAGCATGTTTATCAAACAATTCGTCTTTAGAGTATACCTATGCAGAACTAGACGAGTCAACCATACGTGCATATTTAGATTCTTCGATAACCGGAGATTCTGAGTTTGCAGCACTCAACTCCTCTTCAATAAGATGATCTACCACATCCATAGCTTCTTCAATCTCCGAACGTGCATGCTCAGCTATGATGTCTCCATCACTCGCAAATTCATCATCCAAATCATTAACTAATGCTACATTTGATTCTCCCTCAGATATAAATCGGAAGGACCAGTCTTGTCCTTCATCGCCTTAAGCGACCATAGCTTTTGACTCTTTACTTGATGATGCCCCAATCTTCTCTTTGTCCTGATGGTTGATAGAAGGAAAAGGGTTGCCATTACCAGTCTTCTTCGGCTTTATGCATTCACGTTTGAAGTGCCCATTTTTTCCACAGTTGAAGCATGTGACCTTGGTTTTATCAAACCCAAACGTAGTTTCTTTAGTGGCAAGCAAGTTCTGCCCCGTCTTCTTAACAAACTTTTGGCTCTCCTAACTGCACTAGCCAAAGCCCACATTATATCCATACGCTCCAACTCAGTCTCATCCATCTGTTCGTAGTCCTCATCAGCGAGATGACAATTTCCAATCTTCCCAGCGACTAACCCATCATAAGAATGAACCACTGTAGCTAGAAGATCCATGTGCTCTTTGGTAACTTCCATAGTAACATTTCCGAGATTCTCGGTCTTCAGCTTAGTTGGGTTGGAATCAGGAACAATGTATTGGGTTCCAAATGAACCTGACGTTTCGCTTCCTGAGGAACTGCTTTGGGAAGGAGCAGATGAATTAGACACAAACGCCGTTTGTAGCGGTGCTCCTGATGAAGCTGGAGTAGGAACAAGATTATATGGTGAAGGATTCTGAGCGTAGGATCCTTTCTTAGACTTGTATTTCAGTCGTAATTCTTCCTCCCTTAACTTCAAGATGAAATCGTTTATGTCTAAAATAGCAAGAGTGTCATTCTGTCTCAGATTAGACACAAATGGATCCTATTTGTCTGGCAGACCATCAACAAAACTTGAAACTTTTTCTTCCATAGATGTAGTCACACCATGAGTATACAGTTCACTCATTAAATGATAAAATCGATCAATGATATCATCTAAGTTCTCATTTCCTATTGGTGAGAAATTATCAAATTCCTTTTTCAGAGCTTTAGCCTTCAACGCCTTCAAGGTTGCATTACCATCATCTCTTTTCTAAAGCCTCCCATAACTTCTTTGATTGCTTGTTCTCTGAGAATTGATGGAATATATCCTTAGGTATCGACTGAGTCAACAGTGCATACGCTTTCTTTTCAGCGTTATGTAGAACCTTCTAAGCTTCGTTCATATCCCCCAGAGTCAACTTCACCCTATTTGCATTGACTGGTACAGTATAACCAGTCTCTATAGATGTCCAAAGATTAGGGTTAACACCATTCAAGTAGATCTCAAACCACTGCTTCCACTGTGGGTATCATCCAACGTCAACAACTTTGGCGGTTTATTGTGATTCCCTATCTCATTTTCCAGAAGAAGAAGATTCTGGATCCGCAAGTCTTTTCCAGCAGTGAACGCAGCAAACTGGTCTTCCATGGCTTAAAACTTGACAAACTTAAGACAAGACATATTCAATCATGCGATTGAGCAAGGCGAATGGGTCAATCGTACGATTGAAGGATGCGAATGAATTCAATCGTGCGATTTGATTTAGTCATGCGAATGAAGAGGACGATTGAGGTCAACCGACTGGAATAGCTTAACCGTGCGAATGAGCTATGCGAATGAGTCCAGTCATGCGATTGGAATATGCAAATGGGATTCAATCATACGATTGATCTAATCGTGCGACTGAGGCTGATGTGGTTGGAAATTTGAACACTTAGACACAAAATACGAATTTTTCAGGAACCCTAATCTGCCGTATGATGAAAAGTCGAAACTTTAACTCATGCACTCGTCAAAAACACGTTTTGAAGCAAAAAAATGAATCTTGTGATAAAAAGCGTTAATTTTAACACCAAAACTAATCAAATCCATTCAAAATCACGAGCTAAAGCTCTGATAACACTTGTTAGGACCATTTTCGTACGGAGTACTAACTGATTCTGCGTGAGACCAGATCAAATAGCGTGAAATTCTATTTGATTGGCGATTCAATCAGTGAGAACGACAACCTGATCGATCTAAGGATTAAACAAACGTTAAGAATGAGTTGGAATCGATCATGAACGAACTATGAAATTGGATGGACGAACTGAGACGCTCTGGACAGCTAGGGTATGATAGTATTCGAAGTGTTTTGTTTTTCCACGAATTATGTGGTATTTATAGGTTTTCAGTATCCATTCATACGACTGAACCATTAGCATGGTTCAGTCATGCATTTGACTCATACACACGAATGAAGGTTCAATCGTGCGACTGAGTCAATCTTTTATCTCAGTCATACGACTGATCCAGTCTCCTGGTTCAGTCATTCGACTGGTCCATAAGTATGGTTCATTCGTGCGTATGGTCCATAAGTATGGTCCATTAGCATGAATAATCACCCGACTAAGTTGAACACATTTCTAAATCATTATTGACTCAGAACTATGTACAACAACCTCAAACCTATATAGAACGTTTATAAATATGAGTAATACCAATTACAATAAGAATATGATATAAAAAAAGACAATTAAACATCAAAACACATATCATATTTCATTAAGCATTTGCATTACATATGTGTAAGAAATAAAAGACATTAACATTGAAGTACATAAACTAGGAACAATGTATCAACACATCTTGATCTTACAGTTTGTTCTTTGAAGTCTCTTGGGATGGAAATACGAGTAAGTGGGAAGCAATTGAGATTGAGGATGGGTCTGATGTGATTGGGGCTGTAAACGAACCATACGAACGCGAATGAGGCCTTGTTTGTGTTTGTTCATTAAGAAAATAACTTGTTTATGAACTTTTCATGAACACTTACTAAACAAGATTTATTGTTTGTGTTCGTTAAGTAAGAAAATGAATCTATTCATGAACTGGTCACGAACATAAACGGACACAAACAAAGGTAAATGAACGCATACAAATATTCATGAACATTAATGAACACAGACGAAATCTTCTAAAACAAACAAAAACAAACCATTATATATTGATTTTATAATTAAAATCACAAACATTATGTAATATCCAATAAATATAAATAAGTAATTAACATAACTATCTCAAAAATAACTTTTAAATGAATAAACATGAACAAATATTAACGAACACATTATCGAACGTTCACGAACATTAATGAACGAACGCGGTCTCTGTTCATGTTCGTTCATCTAACGAAACGAACATAATTTCTTGTTTATGTTCGTTCATTTATTAAACGAACGAATATAATTGAACTTTCCGCCGAACAGTTCACGGATAGTTTGCTGAACGTTCGGTTCGTTTACAACACTGGATATGAATGATGTGTTGAAGCTTGTGGGAGCTTTAACAAACCTTTTAGGCAATTGATGAGAAGGGCTAATACAACTATGAGGATTTGACTAGAGTCTTAGCTTGTTCCTAGAAACTAGAGGATTAGAAGACTTGTTTTGAAGATTACTAAAGTTAATGAATACTAGGTTTACTTGGAAGACTTGTAAAGCCTTCAAGTGTTAGATTGTTGGGTTTCAAGGTTTTTGGGCTTGGGCTCAAGTTGGAGATAAAGAGAATAAGGGCTCAGGCCCGTATTTGTTCCATGTTATGTAATTATAATATTCGAATCCAAAAATGTTAAATTATCATGTTTGTTATTTCTTTTTTTGCATGAATTCGTTTGTGCGTGTCTTATTTGTATACCTCTGCTTACTGCTTTGTTCCTAACTATCTTGTTTAGCCTCCAAGAAACCTAATATTATAACTGAGAAATAGGTTGAAGAAGATGGTTTTAAATCCAAGAAAAATTGGAATAACCCAACTGAGAACCATAATTTTGTCTCACCAATAGAAGCAAACAAAGGAAGTTAACTGAACTGTTCTTGTAAATCGCGAAGCCAAGAGGTCGCTACTATGGTTTAGATCGGGATATCGTGGCCAGAAACCATGGTGATTGATGGTAGACGATTAGTAGTCATGGTGGGGACAGTCTGTTCTCCGTTGATGAGAGAGACCGCATGTGTTATACACAAACTTAAGAGGTGTTCTGATGCAACCATTACTTATAGAACATATGTTACTAGTTGTACATGCATTAATAAATTGTACATTTTCCTTAAACACTTGTATAATACTATACATGCGGTTGACCTTGCGTTGCTTTGGGACGTGCATAAAAAACACATTAGCAAAGTAATCAGAATTTAAAAGAAGATAGCATTGTTGTGAAAAATAAATGTTAACAAACATTAAAGCGACCCTAATAATAATAAAATTTAAAATAATTACAATTCAACCCTATTGATTTTGAATGCACGTGTTGTGAAAGTTTATTCGGAATTTTTTGCTGTGTTGTAACCATAAGTGTTAATATATATGTACGAAGATTTAAAAAGAATATAAATTAAGATCTATTATTTGGAACATATCGGTTTTAAATAAAATATATATCAAAACATAAATAAAACAACCACTACATGGAATTCAAGAATGTATTATATAATAGAAGTTAATATAGTTATTAAAATATTTAAATTAAACATAAAAACAAGTAATAAAAACGCTAAACAATTAAGATATATTCATTAAAAGTATATAATGAAATAAAGAAAGTAATAACATGCAGTCGAAAAAAATAGTAATAAAGAAAGGCTTAACAAGTAAAGGGGATTAAATAGGTGACAACAAAATGCAGATTTAAAGATGGCCTAGTTGTTTTAACAGAACAATCTTAATCATTTATCTATCTCCATCAGTAATATATATTAAGATAAACTAATTATGTAAGTATTATTGTCTATTGTCCTCTATATAATAGAAAAAGAAAAAAGAATATATAAAATATAAAAAGTAAGAGATATCTCTATCTTTGTTGGCAGACTTTGAGGCAAACTCAAAAATGTATATAATAAAATATAATTACTTAAAGGGTAGTTTGTTATTTTATATACCTTCACTCGCCTACAAATGAGTTGAACATAAGCAGGAAATGGTAGTACCATGTTGTGAATCCAAGGATCTCGATTCAGAAATTATCAGTATTAAAATAAATCAATTTAATGATCGCGGAATTATCACTAATTGACGTTTAATTGTTTTTAATGATTAATGATAAACACAACCACAGAAACACAATAAATACGAAATCAATAATTATTCAAACGTATTTCATTAACTATAAAATAATGATTACAAAAGAATAATAACGAATAACTATGAACAATCGAATTCAGTGAATCGAATAATGTTGATGTTAATGTAACGGCGGTTAGGGTTACACAATGATGTAATTCGACAGCCGTAATATTGATTGATTGTGTTCCACGAGATGTGAAACCTAGGACTCATATTTATACACGGTTTGAGTCGGTTAAGGAAACACCGGATCTCTCGGGATTTGTTATTGATTGTGTTGACTTGTTTGACTTCTTGGTATTTGCAATCGCACAAGTATAATGTTCTTCCGCAGCAATCTTGTCGTCCGCAGAACTTTTGTTCTTCACTAGAAGAGTTGTTCTTCCGTAGGAAATCCTTCTTCCGTAGGAGTCTTCACTTCATGGTTCTTGATCATCCGCATGAACATTCACTTGGTCATTTGGTCTTATGAGGAACATATCTACGGATTAACAATAATGTTCATCCGTAGATGTTTCTTACACTTGGTCAATATCAGGAATCCGTCCAAGTATATTGTTTCTCCCTGCCAAGTCACAAATCAACACACATATATATGGGGTTAACCTATAGATTCAATGCACATATATATATATATTGACTGTTACAAATATTAATTACAAGACTTGATTCAAGTACTAAGCCTATACAAAAATGATCTAGTCCTATACAATCTAGATCCAACAATACTCCCCCTTAGGCTTAGCTCCTTGTAATCAGTCCTTCAAAACTGCAAGCTACTTGACTCTTGATATGATTTTGTTGTAGAAGTAAGATACAGCAGCCTTTTGATCATCATACTTGTATTTGATCTCCATTTTGCTAATCTTCTTCAGAGTCTCGAAGCCCAGTCCCAGAACATCCTCCTCTGTAGTGAGAGTCTCCAAGACTCTGTCATTCTTCACTACTTCAAGTTCATCTTGTTCGGAGAGGCGAAGTTCTGTGACTTCATCATATTCTGTTCCCTTCAGCAAGCCTGCATTGTGTCTGTGTCGTTTGTAGGCCTTTGCATGAAGTTTGTCAATGACTTGTATCATGTGTACATGCAAGAACAGATCATTTTGAGCTGCTTCATCACTCAGCTTCGGAAAGAATTTGTCATGAAGATAGGAAGTGTAGCTTGGATGAAGCAACTTGATTTCCGCAGGATCAAAGATCCTGATCTTTTCAACTCGTTTGTTCTCTGCATTCCTCAGCAGCACCAGTTCTTTTGTCCTCTCTACATATCCCCATTTAGTGATAGGGAGTGTGTATTGAGTCCCTTCAATGTGCTTGATGGCTGCTGAGTTTCTGTTGTTGTAGCCAACCCTCTTTAGAAATTCATCATCTACTGATTTAGAGGCATTGGACTTGTATCTTTTCAGCCCTTGAATTCTTCTTTTATGCTCATCATCATCTCTCTTAGCTACAATCAGCACATCATCTTTGAACTTTGTTTTCAGTTGACCCACTCTACTTGAGAAGTCCCTACCCCTTGGATGTATTGGATAATTTGTAATGTTAAGGCTTTACAGGTCCTTTAGATCATTCTCAGGAAGGCAGAGAACTGAAAACACATCACGAAAGTATTCAACTCTTCCTGATGTTCTTTTGATCACTGCACAATCCCACTCTTGATCATATTTCCATGCCATGATCTTGTTTTCTTCAGCTGAGTTGGGAGTTGTGAGATGATCAATCAACTGAATCAGAGTGGACTTCTGATCAGTGATTTCTCGAACAGTAGTACTAAGGGGCCATACTTTGCCTGGGATGACTTCCCTTGGTTCCCTGATGAGCTTGTCCTTTGCTTTATGCTGATCCTTGGGTTCCACAGTAATTGGATCAGCTGACAGTTTGCTTTGTTCGTCATCAGTTGGATGAGGAGCTGTGGTTCTGAATTTGACACCGGTTTCCAATTCCACCTTCATCACATGCTCCATCATCCTCCGCAGCTCTCCAGTAGTTCTGCCTTTAAGCTCATGCGGTTTGTAGTTGTGGCCCTGTAACCAGTAGGTCATGTTGTACTTGGTCAGTTTGGCTGTGTCACAGTGGCCCAGATCCTTTTTAATCTTTTCCAATGACTGAAAGACTGTAAAGGCTTCATAATCACAGTTCGGGATTATGAACCTTGCAAACTCAAACTCTTTCAGTGCATTCTTCATCTCCGATGTATTCATCCTCTCAACCATGTCATATGGAAAACCATGGTTGATGAGGGTCATGAACATGCTAGAATCAGGCCTCTCTTCCATAATGTCTTCTGTTGTTAGAAGATCATCGGCCTTTCCTCCCTTTTGACCAGTAGGGGCCTCCATCCTGGTCAGTTCCTCCCACTCTTTCTCATTATCATCATCTTCTCCGGATGATATCTTCATAGTAGACACATCTACTGAAGGTGTAGGTTCAGGGGATGGTAGTTTTTGTCTTTGAGGGGAGGCTGCATCTTCAGATTTCCTTTTGATTGCTCCCAAATATTTTCTTTTCCGGGAGTACAGAATCAGTTGCTTAGAAGCTTCAGCTGACTGTTTTGGTTGATCACCACTTGGGGCCTCTTTTGTTTTCAGAGCAGATATCTTTTTTTTCAGCTCCTCGATTTTTTCATCTCTCTCTTTGATCAGTTGAGCCTTATCACTTCGCTCAATTTTCAAAGATGCCACCAACTCTTGTTCTTTTTGCAACAATGCATCAATCACTTCATTGTTGCTTATAGCATCCTCTCTCAGTCTTTTCAGACTTGCATCTTTCTTCATTAGTTCTTCATCTTTCTCTTGTATTATACCTTTCAGCTCTTGAATTCTTTGTTTTCGCTTATTTGATTTGAGTACTAACTTGTTGTACTCAGCAACCAAAAAGCTTTTGCTGACAGGAATGTCACTGTCACTTAAGTCATCTTCATGGTATGCAGTGACATCCTCAGCAGATCCTTGTACTTCCCCGTGCTCATCAGCAGTTTGATCATCTTTCAATGTAGCTATGGGCTCAGTATGTGCTGATGACACTTGTTCTTCTGTGTGTGTGGGTGAGAATGGAACAGTGCTAGATTGAGATAATATCTCAGTGTCTCCTGTCACACCCTCAGATTCCGGGTCTGGAATCTATCACGGAGGGGTGAGCAAACAGGATCGAACACAGTAGTTACACAGAGATGCAAATATCTATATGATAGTTTTTAGATAATCATTACAATAATGTTCAGAGTAATATTATGCGTAGCGGAAGTAAATATAGATTGTTTCACGACAACATGTCTAAATCATATTTCGGATAATCAATAGGTATCTTGAGCTCTTATATGATCCTACGTGCATGTCCGTAAGCTCCTAGTAGATACCTGAGAATACATGTAAATCAAGTGTCAACACAGGGTTGGTGAGTTCACAGGTAAGTAAAACATAGTGATAAATCATCAATTATCATCAAATAGGATTTATAGAAAAAGTGTGAGTTTAATTTACTCACCGGTATATGGATAGCCTGTCGGAACCCTTTTTAATAAGGTGAACCCGCTATCCCACATACCTACTAAGTACAAGCCCAACAAATCCTTCACATTGAATTTGTCCATGTCACTTAGTTTATTATCCTTTTATGTGTATATTATATTTATCATAATAATTTCAAATCAGAGGGAGCAAATCCTCCTTTACATTTATCCTCATATGGGTTGTAAATGGAACTATAATGCAAACTATATAAAGTGCACATCTGCCTTCTCACTACAGAAACAGTCATCCCGAATGACATCAAGATCTTTGTGCATCTGATATGGATCACATGTCCATACCTTTGTGGGGGTAAGTCACTCCCCGATAGTACTATCCAAAAGATCCCTGCTTATTTATAATCCAGTTTACAGAGAAGGATTTTCATAATAACCATATGTAATCATAAATGTGATCAAATTATTATTTAACATAATACACAAAAATAATTTGTAATTTCAATTACAACATGTATTCCAGCCCCAAAATATTTAAATGTTTAAAAAGGGGAATAGTTATGAACTCACCTCAGTTCCTGTGTGGTGTTGACAACCTAGTAAATTCCTGTTAAGGAATTAATATTCACATAAGTATATATATATACAAATCCATAACCTAAATAAGTTAGATCTTGAACCTGGTGTTCATTTGATCTAGGGTTTGGTTTTCTGGGATTTGTTATAAACATATAATTAAATCATTTAATTATTTTTGTTAATAATTAATGATTTATATAACATTTAATTGGCTTAATAATGATTTTGACATATCATTATATTCTAATTAAATTATAGACGTTATATAAACATATAAGTTTATATTTAATTTTTGTAAGATTTTATAAATATTTAAATTTATAAAATTTACTTAGTATTTATATTACCAAAATAAGTCCATAAAATATTATAACATCCATTAATAATTTGATGATCTACTTTATTATTTGGAAATCCATTTTTATATGGATAATTTATAACACATGTAATATTTATTTTCATAAATAATTTAGGTTTTTAAATAATTATTTTTCCATAATTATTATGATTTATCATTAAATAAAAATGATATGGTGTCCAATTAATGGATTAATACTTTAAATCATAATTTAAAGTCTATTTTTATAAAAATGGTTATTTATAATATTTTTAAATAATATTTTATAAATTTTATTTAAATTATTTTTAGTTAAATAATTTACAGAAAAATATTTAATGGTGTTAAAAATAACAGAAGCTTTTAAAAATTATTTTTATAATTTTTAATAATTTTTATATATTTTTAAATAATTCAAAAAGGATTTAAAAAAATATGGGAGGTGCACGGTTCGAACCCGTGACCTCCCCCCCACAAACCTGCGCACAAACCAGTGAGCCGAAGGCTCCTCATCGTTTAAAACTCTGCCCCAATTAAATTTAAACACAACCCGTATGCTAATCCCCCAAATCAAGAACCCTAGAATCAATTTGATTCAAATTGACCAGGCAATCGTTTATGATAATGGATGGAATCATGGGGCTTTTGTTCCCCATGATGAATCGAAGCAGTTGATGTAATTAATTTACCAGAAGGATGTCTGATCGATGATGAACACCTCGAAGACCAGTCGTGGTTATGCACAGATCAATTTCAATGGTTAATGTTGATGATAATGAAATTCCTTTCACAGGGAGTTTCTAATTGATTATATGATGCAAAGCCCTCAATCAATTTCGTGAATTGAGACTCCTAAGATGCAACTCGACTGAGTTGCAGGTCGCGGGGAAGAAGGGGATCAAATTCGATGAATGGAGTTGTTTCTGGTGCAATTCGAAGTGCATACAGCTTAGGATTCTTATAGTCGATCGATTGAAATAATTTAATTGCATTATTGTGATGTTTAGTGCGTGTTCATAGTGGTGTCGGCCGAAAGCAAATTTGTGGACCATTAACCGCAATTTCGAGTAGCTTTTTCTTTAAATTATGTTCACGTGAACGTTCCACTTTGTCCCCCGTTTGATTCGGTGTGTCGTGGGGTCGAAATCATGGCCTAAAACTCGACTTTTGGACTCGCCGGAGAGCCGCCGGCGACCGGCCGGTCCGGCGCCGGAAAATCGCGAGAGAGGAGAGAGAGTGCAGTTGGAATTTTCATATTTACGCATTTGGTCCCTGCACTTTCGATTGTTATTATTTTATGTTATAAAGTTTTAAATTCAAGTTTCAAAATTTATAAAACTGCCCCTGGACTTAATTTAAATCAATTAAATAAATTTTGTAAATAATTATTATCATTATTATCATTATTTTCATTATTAACATTATTATTTTAATAATAACATCATTATTATTTTTATTAGTATTTTGATAATAATATCATTATTATTATAATTATTATTATTATCATTGTTTGTAATAATAATATCATTATTATTATTATTATTATTATTATTATCATTATTTTTAATAATAATAATATTATTATTATTATTGTTATTATTTTTATTATTATTAATATTATCATTAAATAATAATAAAAATATAAAAATAAACTATAAATTCACATAAAAATTATATTAAATCATGAAAAATTTTCGGGTTGTCACATCATCCCCCTGTTAGAGGAATTTTCGTCCCGAAAATTAAGATGTACTAGTGATATTTTTGAACAGATTAGGATATTTGCGCATCATTTCGTCCTCTCGTTCCCAAGTGAACTCAGGACCACGTCGGGAGTTCCACCGAACTCTGACAATCGGAATCTTGCTATGCTTAAGTTGTTTAACTTCTTTATCCATGATTTCAACTGGTTCCTCGATAAACCTGAGTTTCTCATCTACTTGTAGTTCCTCTAAAGGCACAACAAGTGATTCATCGGATAAACACTTCCTTAGATTGGATACGTGAAAAACATTATGCACACCACCAAGTTCAGCAGGTAGATTTAATTCATAGGCTACTGGGCCGATCCTTCTGACAATTTCAAAAGGTCCCACGTAGCGAGGGTTTAATTTCCCTCGTTTTCCAAAGCGTATAACTCCCTTCCAGGGAGATACCTTTAGCAAAACTTTATCTCCTTCCTGAAATTCCAGTGGCTTGCGGCGTTTATCAGCATAGCTTTTCTGGCGATCCCTGGCAGCAGCCATGCGTTCTCTTATCTGGACAATTTTCTCATGAGTTTCAAAGATCAACTCTGGACCAGTAAGTTGACTATCTCCAACTTCTGCCCAGCAAAGCGGTGATCTACATTTCGTCCATATAAGGCCTCGAATGGTGCCGCCTTGATGCTTGAATGATAACTGTTATTGTAGGAAAACTCTACCAAAGGTAGATGACCTTCCCAGTTCTTTCCAAAGTCAATGACACAAGCCCTAAGCATATCCTCAAGTGTCTGTATGGTTCTTTCACTTTGACCATCAGTTTGAGGGTGATAGGCTGTGCTCATATCTAGGCGAGTGCCTAGCGCTTTCTGAAGTTTTCCCCAGAAGATTGATGTAAACCGTGCATCACGATCAGAGATAATAGACACTGGCACTCCGTGTCTTGAGACAATTTCTTTGATGTACACCCTTGCAAGTTTCTCCATCTTGTCTTTCTCACGAATGGGTATGAAATGAGCGGATTTGGTGAGACGGTCAACGATAACCCAAATGGTGTCATTGCCCGTTTGAGATTTGGGTAAACCAGTGACGAAATCCATGGTTATCATTTCCCACTTCCACACGGGAATTTCTGGTTGGGTTAACATTCCTGAAGGCTTTTGGTATTCGACCTTGACTTTAGAACAAGTCAAGCACTTTGAGACATAAGTTGCAATATCTGCCTTCATTCTTGGCCACCAGTAAACAGGCTTCAAGTCGTAATACATCTTATCTGCTCCTGGGTGGATAGAGTATCTAGACTTGTGGGCTTCATCCATGATCAAGCTCCTCAGATTCCCGTATAGGGGTACCCAAATCCTTCCTGCTATAAAGCGTATCCCATCCGAATGAACTTCAAACTGTTGGTCTAGCCCTCGAAGGTTTTCATCTTTAATGTTCTCTTCTTTCAGGGCTTCAGTCTGAGCATTCAAGATTTGTGCCGGCAGGTTGCTTTGAATGGTAAGTTGTAGAGCTCGCACTCTACGAGGTTTCACATGTTCTTTCCTACTCAAAGCATCAGCCACAATATTTGCTTTACCAGGATGGTACTTGATGGCACAATCATAATCGTTTAGTAGTTCAAGCCACCTCCTCTGCCTCATGTTCAGCTCCTTTTGATTATACAGGTGTTGAAGACTCTTGTGATCGGTATAAATAGTGCACTTAGTACCGTACAAGTAATGTCTCCATAATTTAAGAGCAAACACAACAGCTCCCAGTTCTAGATCATGAGTTGCATAGTTCTTCTCATGAGCCTTTAACTGTCTTGAGGCATAGGCTATGACTTTGTCTCGCTGCATCAAGACACATCCCAGACCCTGAACAGAAGCATCACAGTAGACTACAAAGTCTTCAATACCGTCGGGTAGGGACAATATAGGTGCACTGCACAACTTCTGTTTCAGTGTTTGGAAAGCAGCCTCTTGCTTGAACCCCCAATGATATGCTACCCCCTTTTGGGTAAGCATAGTCAATGGTTGAGCTATCTTGGAGAATCCCTCGATAAATCTCCTATAATAGCTGGCTAGTCCCAGAAATTGTCTAATTTCCGTTGGATTAGAAGGTGTAGGCCAACTTTTGATGGATTCAATTTTAGCTGGGTCTACATGAATTCCATTAGCATCAATCACATGACCAAGGAATTGAACTTCTTTAAGCCAGAAATCACATTTCGAGAACTTAGCATAAAGCTCCTCTCTCTTTAGTAGTTCAAGGATCAATCTCAGATGTTCTTCATGCTCCTGCTCATTTTTGGAATAGATCAAGATGTCATCAATGAAGACAATGACAAACTTGTCTAGATAAGGCTTGCATACACGATTCATGAGATCCATGAATACAGCAGGTGCATTTGTTAGCCCAAATGGCATGACTGTGAACTCAAAGTGACCGTATCGAGTTCTGAAAGCCGTTTTCATAATATCTTCATCTCTGACTCTCAGCTGATGATAGCCGCTTCTAAGGTCTATCTTGGAGTAAATGCTCGAACCTTGCAGTTGGTCGAATAAGTCGTTAATACGTGGCAAGGGATAACGGTTCTTGATCGTCACTTTGTTCAGTTCTCGATAGTCGATGCACATCCGGAAGGTCCCGTCTTTCTTCTTCACAAATAACACTGGTGCTCCCCATGGTGACGAGCTAGGTCGGATGAATCCTTTATCAAGGAGTTCCCTAAGCTGGTCAGATAGTTCTTTTAATTTAGAAGGTGCGAGACGGTATGGTGCCCGAGCTATAGGTGTAGCTCCAGGTACTAACTCGATTGAAAACTCGACCTCTCTTTTAGGGGGCAATCCAGGCAGTTCATCAGGAAACACTTCAGGAAATTCCCTGACGACGGGTACGTCTTCAATCTTCCTTTCCTTTTTATCTTTGTCAGTGACTAGGGCTAGGATAGCAGTATGTCCTTTTCGAAGACACTTTTGAGCCTTCAGGTAAGAAATAACTCCCATCACGACACCAGTCTTATCTCCCTCCACGCACAGGACTTCATCATTTGGTAGGGGGATACGAATCATTTTGTCTTTACAGATAATTTCTGCAGAGTTTTTGGATAGCCAATCCATACCAATTACCACATCGAAGCTTCCCAAAGTAATGGGCATGAGTTCTATTGGTAGGATATGACCTGATAAATCTAGTGTACAGTTTTTCAGGATTTGTGATGCGGTCAAGGATTTACCATTTGCTACTTCTACAACATATGGCTCATCTAGGGGTACGGGATTTACATTCAAGTGCTTATAGAAAGTATCAGATACGAAGCTTCTATCAGCTCCCGTATCAAATAATACTATGGCATAAACATTATTCACCAAAAATTTTCCCATAATAACGTTAGGGTCTTTGAGAGCCTCACCTTTGCCAATAACGAAGGCTCTGCCCTTGGCTGTATCTTTCTTTTCCCCAGTGCAGTCTTTAGCAATATGGCCCTTTTCTCCACATCTGAAACAAATAACTTCCTTCTTTCCACCATTCTGCTGATTACCATCCTTCTTTCCTTGGTCTTGAGTCTTGGTTCTACATTCAGGAGCAGTGTGCCCCCTCTTGTTGCATTTGTAGCAGATGATTGCGGTACACTTGCCATGATGACGCTTGCCACACCTCTGACATCTAGGCGGAATGCCCTGATTGTCTTGGTGCTTTTTCTGATCTTGCTTCTTGCTTGTACCTTGACTCTCACCATCTTTAGCATCTTCAAACTTTCTCTTCCCCGAGCTTTCAGCAGCGACACCCTTACCCTTGTTTCTTGGTGGTAACTTCCCCTGAGCCACAGCCTCATTAGTCAGCTTGTGAGCTATCCTAATGGCCTGTTGGATTGAGGTTGGGTTGGAGGAAGTGACCATAGATTGAATGACCGGAGACAGTCCACGGATGTAGCCTTCAATTCTTCTGTGAGCAGGCTCCATCATATGAGGACACAAAGTTGCGTACTCATGATTTTCGGTGGTATACTTTTCAATTTCAGATCCCACCATTTTGTGGTTCCAGCATTCGGTTTCAAACCTTTGTACTTCTTCTCTTGGGCAGAATTCTTCCATCATCAGCTGTTTGAATTCCTCCCAATCCATAGCATTGGCTAGGGAGAGAGTAAGTCTTGAAACTTCTGTCTTCCAGAACGAGAGTGCAGCTCCACTCAAGGCTCCGGATGCATACTTGGTCCTACTCTCATCGGGACATTCAGATATAGCGAAGATAGATTCACATTTCTCGAACCACCTTATGAGCCCAATGGCCCCTTCTGCACCAGTGAAGGTATCTGGTTTGCAGTCTAGGAACTTTTTATATGAATAGTGATGACCATTCTGAGCAGCCTGAGTGGCTAGGGCTGCAGCAACACCTTGATTGACCAAGGCCTGTATTTCTTCAGGAGTCATCCCTATTGGGTCAGTTCTTCTGGCGCGTCCTCTACCTCTGCCTCTGCCCGCTGGTGCGTCCATCTATCATGAAATTGCTTGGTGAGAATTCACACTTTGACATATTCAATAGATGCATTTTATATCAATATTCAAAGTATGGACAATTACTGTAGGACAGATGGGAATTTAAGAAAACTGGATTTTTCGATTAAATTCGGCAAGGCACGAGTACTAAGGAAACAAGTCTCGCTTTAGGTTAGGACAAGCGTAGCTTAGATTACCAAATGGAACATATCAAGGTAATTTGACCTATTTGCCTTAAGGAATTGTATATGACTGTAGTAACTTCACGTGTTACAATAGCGGAAATCTTACGGCCAGAGTTTCTAAATCGTGAACGGATTTGACGAGAAGACATGCTGAATAATATGGAAAGAAGAAACCTTTATGAAAAACGAGTAATTGGTTTCTAAAACTTTTCAAAATAATAAAATCATTAATGAGATTGTTTAGAATAACAATGAGAGGTTAGGAGTGTAAACGTTCGGTTCGCAAACCAAAGCGAATACGTTGACTTATCAAAGTATTTGTGTCCACCACAACCTTAACGAGGACATGCGTACCTATAAGCGAATACTCATCTCGAGGGTTCCCAGGTGAGGTAATCAAGTTGTATGAATACCTTGCCTAGACAGAACACCTTAAGATACAGGTATCCCACTCTTCCAGCATTGCATGTTCTCGGTCATGTGACACGGACTTTGACGAGATTTGAAAACCATTTGATTTAGGCACGATGATAAGTGTAGATCCCACGTGTCGTTGAGAATAAGTTTAGGAATGAGTCAAAGAGTCAAAGTCATGTTTAGGAAAACAACTATCTAAGTTTAAGCATATAACTTCTTAATCTTAGTCCATCTCTAACTAAGGCAATTTACTTTGTGCAACTATTGTGTGTGGCTATAGGCTAGATGCAATTCCTAACTCAGTATAACCAATGGCTCTGATACCAATCTGTCACACCCTCAGATTCCGGTCTGGAATCTATCACGGAGGGGTGAGCAAACAGGATCGAACACAGTAGTTACACAGAGATGCAAATATCTATATGATAGTTTTTAGATAATCATTACAATAATGTTCAGAGTAATATTATGCGTAGCGGAAGTAAATATAGATTGTTTCACGACAACATGTCTAAATCATATTTCGGATAATCAATAGGTATCTTGAGCTCTTATATGATCCTACGTGCATGTCCGTAAGCTCCTAGTAGATACCTGAGAATACATGTAAATCAAGTGTCAACACAAGGTTGGTGAGTTCACAGGTAAGTAAAACATAGTGATAAATCATCAATTATCATCAAATAGGATTTATAGAAAAAGTGTGAGTTTAATTTACTCACCGGTATATGGATAGCCTGTCAGAACCCTTTTTAATAAGGTGAACCCGCTATCCCACATACCTACTAAGTACAAGCCCAACAAATCCTTCACATTGAATTTGTCCATGTCACTTAGTTTATTATCCTTTTATGTGTATATTATATTTATCATAATAATTTCAAATCAGAGGGAGCAAATCCTCCTTTACATTTATCCTCATATGGGTTGTAAATGGAACTATAATGCAAACTATATAAAGTGCACATCTGCCTTCTCACTACAGAAACAGTCATCCCGAATGACATCAAGATCTTTGTGCATCTGATATGGATCACATGTCCATACCTTTGTGGGGGTAAGTCACTCCCCGATAGTACTATCCAAAAGATCCCTGCTTATTTATAGTCCAGTTTACAGAGAAGGATTTTCATAATAACCATATGTAATCATAAATGTGATCAAATTATTATTTAACATAATACACAAAATAATTTGTAATTTCAATTACAACATGTATTCCAGCCCCAAAATATTTAAATGTTTAAAAAGGGGAATAGTTATGAACTCACCTCAGTTCCTGTGTGGTGTTGACAACCTAGTAAATTCCTGTTAAGGAATTAATATTCACATAAGTATATATATATACAAATCCATAACCTAAATAAGTTAGATCTTGAACCTGGTGTTCATTTGATCTAGGGTTTGGTTTTCTGGGATTTGTTATAAACATATAATTAAATCATTTAATTATTTTTGTTAATAATTAATGATTTATATAACATTTAATTGGCTTAATAATGATTTTGACATATCATTATATTCTAATTAAATTATAGACGTTATATAAACATATAAGTTTATATTTAATTTTTGTAAGATTTTATAAATATTTAAATTTATAAAATTTACTTAGTATTTATATTACCAAAATAAGTCCATAAAATATTATAACATCCATTAATAATTTGATGATCTACTTTATTATTTGGAAATCCATTTTTATATGGATAATAATTTATAACACATGTAATATTTATTTTCATAAATAATTTAGGTTTTTAAATAATTATTTTTCCATAATTATTATGATTTATCATTAAATAAAAATGATATGGTGTCCAATTAATGGATTAATACTTTAAATCATAATTTAAAGTCTATTTTTATAAAATGGTTATTTATAATATTTTTAAATAATATTTTATAAATTTTATTTAAATTATTTTTAGTTAAATAATTTACAGAAAAATATTTAATGGTGTTAAAAATAACAGAAGCTTTTAAAAATTATTTTTATAATTTTTAATAATTTTTTATATTTTTAAATAATTCAAAAAGGATTTAAAAAAAATATGGGAGGTGCACGGTTCGAACCCGTGACCTCCCCCCCACAAACCTGCGCACAAACCAGTGAGCCGAAGGCTCCTCATCGTTTAAAACTCTGCCCCAATTAAATTTAAACACAACCCGTATGCTAATCCCCCAAATCAAGAACCCTAGAATCAATTTGATTCAAATTGACCAGGCAATCGTTTATGATAATGGATGGAATCATGGGGCTTTTGTTCCCCATGATGAATCGAAGCAGTTGATGTAATTAATTTACCAGAAGGATGTCTGATCGATGATGAACACCTCGAAGACCAGTCGTGGTTATGCACAGATCAATTTCAATGGTTAATGTTGATGATAATGAAATTCCTTTCACAGAGAGTTTCTAATTGATTATATGATGCAAAGCCCTCAATCAATTTCGTGAATTGAGACTCCTAAGATGCAACTCGACTGAGTTGCAGGTCGCGGGAAGAAGGGGATCAAATTCGATGAATGGAGTTGTTTCTGGTGCAATTCGAAGTGCATACAGCTTAGGATTCTTATAGTCGATCGATTGAAATAATTTAATTGCATTATTGTGATGTTTAGTGCGTGTTCATAGTGGTGTCGGCCGAAAGCAAATTTGTGGACCATTAACCGCAATTTCGAGTAGCTTTTTCTTTAAATTATGTTCACGTGAACGTTCCACTTTGTCCCCCATTTGATTCGGTGTGTCGTGGGGTCGAAATCATGGCCTAAAACTCGACTTTTGGACTCGCCGGAGAGCCGCCGGCGACCGGCCGGTCCGGCGCCGGAAAATCGCGAGAGAGGAGAGAGAGTGCAGTTGGAATTTTCATATTTACGCATTTGGTCCCTGCACTTTCGATTGTTATTATTTTATGTTATAAAGTTTTAAATTCAAGTTTCAAAATTTATAAAACTGCCCCCTGGACTTAATTTAAATCAATTAAATAAATTTTGTAAATAATTATTATCATTATTTTCATTATTAACATTATTATTTTTAATAATAACATCATTATTATTTTTATTAGTATTTTTGATAATAATATCATTATTATTATAATTATTATTATTATCATTGTTTGTAATAATAATATCATTATTATTATTATTATTATTATTATTATTATTATTTTTAATAATAATAATATTATTATTATTATTGTTATTATTTTTATTATTATTAATATTATCATTAAATAATAATAAAAATATAAAAATAAACTATAAATTCACATAAAAATTATATTAAATCATGAAAAATTTTCGGGTTGTCACATCTCCTGAGTGTACAGAGTGTACAGACTCAGTCAACTCAAAGGTTCAGTGCTAGCCCTTTCCGGTGATGGATGTTTTGGTGATTCTGGTGGTGGTTGTACAGGGGATTGAATGTGTAGTGGAGAGAAAGGTTGTGTGTGATGTGATGATGAATGAGAATGTGATGGTGATTGTTGTTGGTTAGGAGATATTGGCTGAGTGTTTTTGGTGGTAGATGATGATATCAGCAGAGGTGATTCATGGTGGTGAACTGGGGATATCGGTTGGGTGTTGATGCTTGCTGGTGAT
Source organism: Flaveria linearis (assembly GCA_024085815.1). NCBI lineage: Eukaryota > Viridiplantae > Streptophyta > Magnoliopsida > Asterales > Asteraceae > Flaveria > Flaveria linearis. Next base: position 76,923,609 of record CM044005.1, read on the forward strand.
TGTGGTTGATGATGGGGTGTTTGGATGGGTGATTGATGATAGAGTGGTGGAGTTTGGAGTGGTGAATGTGATCCTTGTGCAGAATCAGCAGATGACTCTGCTTCATCTGCCCAAATCAACTCTTGTGGCAGGTCTGCTTGGGCATCCACTACATGGGCGAACATTGGCATGTCCTCACCTTGGTACTTTTCACTAAGCTTGTTCAGCACAGATTTGCTCAAGTGTGCTTGAACAAACACTTCTCCAACTCTGTTCAGTCTTGGAAGTTCTGAGTTGATCACAAGTTTTAGGAATCTTGAGAACATGTACATCTTGTCATTCTTCTGAAGTTTGACTTGTTCACTCAGACAGTTGAAGATGTATTTGGCGTAGTTATAAGTTCTCCCCTCGAATATCCCAATGATTCCAGATGATATGTGTCGAGAGAATCTGTCGAGCCCTGACTTCCTGTTCGACATGCATTTCAGGTAGGTGTGGCACAAGAATCGGTACGGTTTGCATAGCCTACCCTTTTTAATCTCCCCTTTCTCGTAGTCTCCATCGTATCCCATCAGATTGAACACTTTCTCAATGTATTCATTCTCGAATACATCGGGGTGCCCTATCTCTCTATCACCCAATTCCAGACATCTTCGGAATGTGCTTTCAGTGATTCTAAGACGCTCATTCAGAATCTCAGCGGCAATCACTTCATTATCACCTTGTTGTTCGACCCGTGCTGAGTTCCAGAAGTCGGTTATGTGTGCCTGATGGATCACAGGCTCGGCCGTCAAGGCGTAGAAGAGCCTGGATCGTCGAAGATATCTTATGATATCTCTGTAGTCAAGATGGAATTTGTTTCTCTTATTCGTTGAGAGTTAGATGTCTAAGGCCTATTAAAGTTAAATCATCGGAGAATGACAATTCTGTGTCTCTTGGATTTAACATGACATCTGAACAAAAGGATAGATGATTGATTCACCTAAATCATGTTCAAGTAAGGTACTTGAAAAGGGATGATGTTATTGAATGGCACTTAGTCATATACATTAGGGGTAGCAAACCGTTGCTAGGCGTTATTTGCTGCTTGCATCAATCTTCTATGAATCTTGTGCAAGTGGGAGATTGAAAGAATTGATCTGCCCAAGATACATATTAAATTGATGTGGCTAGTGTGATATGATCCAAGTCGGGTCATACCCAATAACAAGCTAAACAAACACCAATGGATAATTTATTAGTTGATGAGATCATACAAATAAATTATGACACCAATTCAGAAAATGGGTTTTTTAAATTACTGCTTTTGTAAATAAACAACATTATATGGATAATTTGTTTGTGGGAATTAGTTGTTTTATTATTTAAATTAGTTAAATAATTACAAACAACATATGTGTTACTATTTTATAAAATGTAATGGTTATATTTTATAAAATAGCAAGACAAGAGATTAAAAATATAAGTGATAAAATGGGAGGGAAAACAAAAGGAGGTGGGCCATGTTTTGGCCGCCCCTTTTGGTGTTTTCAAACACTCCTTTGCCTTATATTGGTTGCATGTGTGTTGGAAGAAACACTCCTCTTAAAAACACTCCATTTCTCACATTACACAAGAAGCAAAATACTCTCTCTTCTCCTTCTTCCTTCTTACGGTTTTGGGCAGAAAAGAAGTAGCAATTTCAGCATTCAAAAGGTGGTTTTGATTGCTACAAGTTGGTGTCCAAGTATCCTAGCATTCAAGGGTGTTTGAAGAAGCTTGGGGTACAACCTCTTGAGGACTTCTCCATTGAAGTTTCAGCCACAAGAACACATCTTTTCACCTCTTAAATCTCGGATTTTTGCAGCTCCAAAGGTTGTAGTTCTTACATTTTATGTTCATCTTATTATTGTATGCATTGTGTATAAAGATCCATGGCTTGGGTTTTTGTCAAATGGGTTTGATAATCAGATTTTAACATGTTTTAAATCATATATTCCACTGCGTTTTTCATATATATAAGTAAATATGAACTTTGATAAACATGTTAAACCCCAACATTGACATCCTTCTGCTGCAGGATCATCAGCGTTTAAGAACGCGCACACATTGTGTTCTTTAGCGAATCTGTTTGCCATCTGTAAACAACAAAAATCGAGTTAGCATACATGAAGTTGAAACGTTTTAATGGCAATAACCGATTAACCAGTTCCGTACTGATGTTTAGAACATGATTTACCTTAGCAATACCAGTAATCGATTAGTGGATAATGTTGATTATGTTTTCTTGGAACAGATTTTTGAAAGTTTGAAAGAGAGGGAAAGCGGGCGATTTTTCTAGGTTAAAACTAAAAAAGTGCTCTGTAAAATTGATTAATGAATTTTTAAGAGTCAGAAACCTTATTTATAGACGAACACATTGATTTCTTTTATTAATTATGTTGGGCCCACTCCCATTTATTCCTTTCCGCATACCAAGTTAATTTAGAAAGCATTGCTTCTTCCGCAGAACATCTGCGGAACCTTAGCATCTGCGGATGTCTTAGCATCTGCGGATGCATTAGTTCAAGCAATGCATTTGTTTTGCTGCTAAATCAGAGGTCACACATAATACTTCTGCGGATGAGAGGTATTACTGAGACTTCTGCGGATGCAGAAATTTCACTTTTACTTCTCCGGATGAGAAGTATTACTGAAACTTCTTCGGAACTTAAAGTTTTACAAACTTTAAATGTATGAGTCTACTGAGTAGACTCATTGTTGATGTTGGACATTGTTGACTTCATTTGCATGGCAATTTAGTACAAGAAAGCAAGTGTCCTGTATCCTGCATTCAAGTTAGTGCTCAATATCCAATTCCTTCAGAATAAATTATATAAATTATCAGCTTTGTATTGTTTTTCATGCATGAACTACTCCCCCTAAATTTGTGATTAATGTGAAACTATTGCATTCATCATAAATTTAAGTTGTGAACAGGCATGACAGGCATATGACAGTCTAAGAGAGAGAAAACCAGTTAATAGGACAAATTAAACATCGTGCTTAAACAATCACATGCATGCATATATATATAAAGGGATCATACTATGATTTGGCTTCTGCTGATGTTAATTAGTTGATTCAAAACACACTTTATTGTAAGTATAGAGAGCCACTTAAATTCATACATGAGTAATGTATCAACTAGGCATGCTATTTATCATGTTGTGAAGTTTGTTAATCAGTAACTATCATGAGTTCCACATGCAATTTTCATTAGAGTATGTCTTCCATAGGTGAGACAAATCACTACCTTTCACACTTAAGGACTATGTACATTAAGTTATAAGTTCTATCTTGAGACATATTACAATCTCATGAATGCTTTGGTGTTGAAGCTCATTGAATTGATGTACAGTTAAGCACAAGTGATTCTTTTTAGAGCTGAGACATGATCTTCATAGTCACCAGGTCTTTACTTTCGTAAAACAAAGGTGAACTTAACCCAGGTCTTTGTTTACACAAAACAGAGGGAGAATGAAGATCATACTCGTGGATCATATTCCCAGGTCTTTGTTCACACAAAATAGAGGGGATATGACTTTGCAAAGATAGAAGATATAAAGTATTTTACATAGTGTGCTTGTGTAAGTGATCCAAATCTTGCTGACAGATGTTTGCTGATGTAAGTGAACTTTCAAGATATGCTTGAAAGCTAGAACTAAAAGCTGCAAAGGCTGCTTTTTGTTCTTCAGAATCCAATATCACAGTTATTGGTTCTGACTGTTTGTTATGTTGAGAAGAGTTTGCAGTTGCTGATGTCTCTCTTTTCTCTGCAGATCTTCCCTTTTCCTTTTGATTTTTACTTTGAGATGATTTCTTAGTGGGTTTGGATGCATAAAAACTTACTTCCTCTTCATCATCACTCAAAGTACAAGAGTTATCACCTTCATTATTAGAGATAAATGCACTTCCAGGTTTTTTGGTTTCCTTGAAGTGATAAGGTGAGACATGAGTTCTCACACTCTTGTTTCTTGATTGTTCATCCAGTTCAAGTGCTTCAACCTTAGCAACCAATGTATCTAGACCAGTTGTCTTGAGATCTATGGTGTTCTTGAACATGGAGACTGTTTGCTTCCAACTTTCAGGCAAAGTGTGGAGCATCTTCTTGTTCAGTTCCTCAGTGGTATATTTTAACTCCAAGATGTTCATCTCAGTAACAAGTCGCATAAATCTATGGAGTTGCTGAGGAATTAACTCACCCTCAATATGATGAAAAGTTTCATATTGTGATCTAAGGGTGTCTTTCCTTATGCTTCGGATCTCATCACTCTCTTCACAGAGAGTGTGAAGTATCTTCCACAGGGAATTTGCTGTCTTGTAATTCTCACACCTGATCAAGATTTCTTCTGGCAAAGCCATACTAAGCAAGCTGTATGCTTTAATATCGACTTTGACCTTCTTGACATCATCAGGTGGCAAGTCCTTAGTGCTGATTGGCTGATTTTTGTCATTATAATCCGGCCCAAAAGTGGGTGGAATATAAGGACCTTGAGTGATGGACTCCCACAAGTCAGAATCTGTGTAGTTCACATGATTCCTGAACTTGATCTTCCAGGATTTAAAATTAGCTTTGGTTTCCAACTTTGGCGGTTGATAAGATCCTTCACCAAAAGTACTCATGTTTAATGCAAAAGGATGAATCAAAACTTAAATGCTAAATTTGACAAATCTATCAAAGACTCAAATCTAATATTCATTGGATTTGAATATAGATCTAAATCAAACAAGCAATGAGAGAATGCTTGCTGAATGACAAGTCGTTGAGTTAATTGTTTGAAAATCAATTAAACAATTTTAATACTGATAGATCAATTGATCTAAATCAATGAGCACCAATGGCTCTGATACCACCTGTGAATCCAAGGATCTCGATTCAGGAATTATCAGTATTAAAATAATCAATTTAATGATCGTGGAATTATCACTAATTGACGTTTAATTGTTTTTAATGATTAATGATGAACACAACCTCAGAAACACAATAAATACGAAATCAATAATTATTCAAACGTATTTCATTAACTATAAAGTAATGATTACAAAAGAATAATAACGAATAACTATGAACAATCGAATTCAGTGAATCGAATAATGTTGATGTTGATGTGATGGCGGTTAGGGTTACACAATGATGTAATTCGACAGCCGTAATATTGATTGATTGTGTTCCACGAGATGTGAAACCTAGGACTCATATTTATACACGGTTTGAGTCGGTTAAGGAAACACCGGATCTCTCGGGATTTGTTATTGATTGTGTTGACTTGTTTGACTTCTTGGTATTTGCAATCGCACAAGTATAATGTTCTTCCACAACAATCTTGTCGTCCGCAGAACTTTTGTTCTTCAGTAGAAGAGTTGTTCTTCCGTAGGAAATCCTTCTTCCGTAGGAGTCTTCACTTCATGGTTCTTGATCATCCGCAGGAACATTCACTTGGTCATTTGGTCTTGTGAGGAACATATCTACGGATTAACAATAATGTTCATCCGTAGATGTTTCTTACACTTGGTCAATATCAGGAATCCGTCCAAGTATATTGTTTTTCCCTGCCAAGTCACAAATCAACACACATATATATGGGGTTAACCTATAGATTCAATGCACATATATATATATATATTGACTGTTACAAATATTAATTACAAGACTTGATTCAAGTACTAAGCCTATACAAAAATGATCTAGTCCTATACAATCTAGATCCAACACATGTGTTTATCTCTTTGTACATTACTCTAGATGAAAGTTCCTAAATGTTATACGGTTTATATAATTGCTAAAATATATGTTATGAATAATTAAATAAAATATTTTAGATTTGGATATTCTAAATATCAGAATTATTTTTAAATAACTATAAAAAACCGAATCAGAAAATTCAGATATCCGAAGTTTAAATATCCTCGGATAATTCATGTTCAGAATTTCAAGTTTTTCATTTGAATGTTCGGATTCGAATCGTCTTAAACACCTTCACATAATAGTATCAAAAATTGTTGGGCTTTCAAGTGTGTGGTTGAATGAGGTGGACAAACCGGATTCCGATTACAAATTGATTCGGGTTTTGAACTTGTTTTTTTTTCTCACTTCTAAGAGCATCGCAATGCATCTCACATCCTACTATTTATAATTACATTAAAAATCATTAATTTTTTTCTTCTTTTTAATTAAATAATATTTTTTCATACATTTATCATTAAATTTTCTCTCTCATTCACTCACAACCACTTTAAAAAATATTTAAAAATTTATAGGGGTTGTACCGTATTTCCCCAAATATAGGAAAATATGGTATAATACCCATAAATTTTCTATCTATTTCACTTATAATTACTTACATATGGGGAACGGGCTGTGAATGTTTGACCTTGTTAAGTATAATTGAACCAAGTAATATCCTAAGAGTATGTAGATAGTTCCTAAGCACATAGTACCTCATCTTAGAACTTTGGTTTCTTGTTTTCTACTCCTTGATTCTTTGTTCTTAGGTTGGTTTTCTCCACACAACACCTTAGGACTAGCATAGGAAAGTTCTAACATGAGGGAGGGATTAGATTTGAGAGTTTTAAATAGAGATATCAGATAATTATGTGTCAATTAGACATACCCGAATGTCCTTTTTATAGTTGAATCACGAGGGTTGATGCACCTCGCATCACTGAAACAATGCGGGCCGCATCATCTTCATGTAGGACATGGCTAACACGTGTTCCCATCACATCGGTCTCAAGCACCTTTTTTGCGACGTGTCCCACATCCCTAACTTGATATGGCCCGCATCGTGACCACATGTCATAATCCAACCCTTTGTCATTAGCCACGTGTCAATACACGATTTCTCGTTAAACATTTTCGTGTCAATCAACCGGAGTTTGCTTAACCCGGTCATTGCAGCGCACATTCAAATGAGGATGCAGCCCACATTATGGTCACTCAGCAATGTGGTCCACATCATGACCAACTTGATGTGACCAGCAACAGGTTGATTTTTAAAAAATTTTATTTTCTTTATTTTGAAAAATAGGGGTTGTAACAATATTAAGTTGGTCATAAGATAATTTTAGGTATTTTAATGAAGATATAAGGTTTTTCATTTGGTTCATAACCATAAAGTTTTTTTATTTGCTTCACATGGTTGTAAGAAGCGCGAGCCGCTTCATGATGTTTACACCACAAGACATGAGATGTTAGGCGCACGACTAGAACTTCGCATATGCTAAACATCAATTATTGTAGAATATTAATAGAAGTTAATCTTAGACCCTAAACTCGTTACAACCACTGAAATCATGAGTCTTAAATTTGTTACTATAAAGGGTTAGTATCCAAGCTTGGGTACCGAGTTAAATTTATATCATTAACTCTATAATTGAATTGTTGATAGTTTTACCATATTGTAATCCTTAATACAAGAAAACTAACATAAATAGGGAACTACATATAAGTTAAATATAACTAGTGTTTTCTCCCGCACTACGCGCGCGGGAGTTTGGTTGCTTTCTCGTATCTTACGCGATGTGATTTTATTCATGATCAACTCGACCCATTGGAAACAAGAAAAGTAACCAATGTCAATTATAAACATATAAATGAAGATGATGAATAGAAAGACAGAACCAAGTATCATCAAAGAAAATTACTATCATTAAAAATAAAAATTCACTTAAAAGCTAACTCAATTCAACCTTTAAGCCATTTAAAGGTCATAAATCAATAACAAAAATTCATATGCATCTCAAAATAACGTCTAAATGTGTAATCTAAAGTTGATTATATTCAACCTTAAAACTAAGTGTGCAGTTTAAATGTGATTATGTGTAACTCAAGATAGTGTCTAAATGTGCAGTTGATTACTGTTTAATTTAACTTATATGCAGGATCTCAACATAATGTTTAGACATTAAACGGCTAAATAAAATAATAGGACATGATTGGATTTGAATTTGCATGAATGTTGCATGGTAAGTGTGAGATATTTTGTTATATTTCATGTAATCATAAACATTATTTTTAGTATGAGATATTTTAGTGATTGAGAAATAATAGTATGCTCTTATGTATTTTTGTTTGAATATAAGGTGGTTAAAGGTCTTAATTATCAGAAAACATTTACTCTTGTAATCTGACATACGTAAATTATAGTTACATATTCTTTATTTTGTTTTGGCTAAGCTTCGATTTTATATGGTTCTATTATTTTTTTTAATTTTCAGGTTGAGAAAATGAAAGATGAGTACACAGATGCTGATATTAATGAAATCCGTCAAGAATAGTCATCCTTTGTCGCAAAGTTTATATTCCGTTGATGTTTTATATCGAAAATAGAATTGAATGTTTTTAATTTTAAAATGTTACTTATATGTTAAGAAATATTGTATGAAAAAATATTGTATTGAATATATGTAGTTAATTTTATATTATGTTATAAAACAGATATGACAGACATGCAAATCGGTAATTACAGGTTTAAAATGATCACGGATAATATTTTTAAAACAATGACACGTGTTTACAACACACAAATGCGTGTCAGTTTTATTTATGATTGAAAAATCCTTTACACGCATTGCATATCATAAATGTGCGTCATGAATGTGTGGCATAAACAGATGACACGTCTTCATTTATGACATGGGCTTTCTTGACACACTTTTACGTGTCATCTATACCCTTTTATGACACGCATTGGGTGTCATTAAATGTTTATTTTCTAGTAATGTTCGTTCCTTCCCTTTGTCACACCCTAACTAATAGCAGAATCATCGGACGAATGAATACGAATCGATTGCTCATAGCACATGATATTAAATGTGTTGAAATAATATTAATTTTAAATTTTATTATCACTAAAAATTCAAACTTTGCGTTACATTTAAACATAAATCAAATAACACAAACTAAAGTCTTTTTAATTATCTAGGTCGAACATCCTAGATGGTTGCATGTAATCCAACTATACAGAATTTCTTTAAATCATGTGAAAAGGTAACGAGTCAGCTAAATATCAAACCGCTAAGTAAACACAGGTGTGCATATATAATTATTTAGAATAAATAGATTGAAATAATTCAATTCTCATAGCAATGTCAACACTTATAATATAATAGTGTAACATAAAATACAAATCAAACACAATCAAATTTAACGATTGAATTAACCCAGTCTGTAGACAAAGCCTTATAAATAGAAATGAATCTGGTTTCAATCACTCTCAAATAATCAAATGTTGTGGGTGTGTCAAACCAATATATCTATCATTGTTGTCGTGGTTCGTATAAATTGTAAGGCCCCGATCCCGGGCACCTCACAGTTGGTCATTCATTGCATCATAGTTACCTATTAATATTCATTTCATAAAATACACAGCGAAATTTCATATAATAAAACCATTCATTTACTTTTATCTACTGTTGTTAAGCAATACAATGTTGTTCAGCAATACAATGTTGTTCATTAGTTACAAAAAGGTTGTTCAATTGCATTACAAAACAACAATAGACTCAAAATACGGATGGATGTCAGCATTGTCTTGCCGAGTAGCCTCCCTCTCGTGCCATTCTCAGCAATATTTACCTGCCAACTGAAAATACATAAAAGTCAACGTTGATGAGTGAGCTCTAGTTTTTATATGTTATAAAATACTATCTATATGTTGTATATGAAAATACTCTTTTCTGTAAAATACAACTCTATACTGTGTATGCGATCACGCATTAACTGTATGGACAAATATTGTCCGTTTTCTGTACTGTATGCCTTGTTTGTAAACTTTTAACTTTATGTTCCACTTTCTATGTGGACCAGTGAGCAATACCCCAACTATGTGCGCGATGGAAAAACGAGTGATGGGCCATCTATGTCTCTCGAAAGGGCTATGTGTATTCCCCGAAGGGTCAACTGTATCCCTCGAAAGGGCTATGTGTATCCCCCGAATGGTCAACTGTATCCCTCGAAAGGGCTATGTGTATCCCCCGAAGTGTCAACTGAATCCCTCGAAAGGGCTATGAGTACTGTGTACAAGGCCGACCCAATCACCCGGGGCATGCTACAAAGGTCCTGCCAATTTCAATTGATTGACCCTGTGTGCATAAAAGGGTAGCTAACCCGCAACACAGTTGAGCTAATGACAGCACGGTCGTGTACCTCCTATGTGTTTGCAAGACTTGTTAACATTTTATTAATGTTCCTCTTCTTTTCTTTATTGCTCTTTCACTTTATTATTACGATATACTTTAGGTTACGATAATAACATACCACGTAAAATCACATACTATAAGTAGTAATAATAATAATAGCAATAACTATAAATAAGGAACAATCAATAATTAATCATAACATGCATGGGACATCATCATTAATAAGTCTTAGTCAACATTGGTCAAAACCCTAAGGCACGAACTCCCAGAAATTTCTGTAAAAATTTCTAAGTGTTGGGTGCTTGGGAACTATTTGGGCGCATGAGCCCTGTTTGGGCGTTTCACCCCTGTGTGACCGCACCAGCTTATACTTAGAATCTTTTCATTTTAGGCGCATGAACTATTCAGGCGCATGAGAACTATTGGGGCGCATGGGATTCTTGGCGCATGGGAACACAGTCATTCAGCCTAATTCTAGGCGCATGGCTACTATGTGGGCGTATGAACACTTACGCGCATGAGCCACTTGGGCGCATGGGAACTATTGGGGCGCATGGCCCTATACTTAGTCAATCTGGTTAAAGTTCCCAGGCGCATGAACTACTGTTCAGGCGCATGAGTAGTACTTAGTTATTCTAAGGCAGAATTATGGGCGCATGGGGTACTGTTTGGGCGCATGAGTTTACCTAAATTTTTCTAAGGCAACATTTAGGCGCATGGGCCTTAATTAGGCGCATGGACAACCTGTTTAACATGCTACTCAATTATTTCCGGTCCCAAACATCAGTCTAACTTGTTCTAAGCTTATTACCACTATTCGAATGTATAGACCAACCAAACAACCATGAAGCATCATCATACATACATGAGACATACGGGTATTCACACATAATAGTTACAAAACCAGTTTAATGCATTTTCAGCCCCAAAAATAGTTTAAAGCAAGTAAAACCGGGGTCTAGAAACTCACCTTAGTTGCAACTTGGGTGTTTCTTCTTCCTTAATCCGCTTACAATAAGTTCACACACCTAAAAACCACACCAAACATGCACACCCGAACACATATACATATAAGAACATGCAACCGAGGCTATGTCTATCAAAGAACAACTTAAAATCACTAGTCCTTACCTTGGATTCGAATTCCTGCTTGAAGTTCCCTCTTAATTGCGAGTTTCTCTCCTTTCTCTCTCTAAAATATCGAAGAAATGATGTTGAGCAGGTTGAAATGGGCGGGCATGCCATCTTTTCACCACCTTTTTACCAACTTGCCCCTTTTTACACTTTTGACCCCTCAACTTTGGGTTGATATCCATTTCTCACTTTTCCCTTTTCTTTTATTCTTTTTATTCCTTTTTAATAAAAATTACGGGTGTTACAAGTCCACCCCCCCTTATATAGGTTTCGTCCCCGAAACCTGTTATTCCTCAAACAGATATGGGTAATGTTGTTTCATCTCTCCTTCAGTCTCCCACGTAGACTCGGATCCCTTCCCGTGCTTCCACTGTACACGCACAAGGGGAACCACTTTATTTTTAACTTCTTCTCCTTACGATCAATGATTGCCACTGGTTGCTCCACCTAATTAAGCCGTTCGTCCACTTTAATATCCTCCAGTGGAATAATCATATCTTCATCAGCTAAGCACTTTCTCAGATGGGATACATGGAATGTGGGATGAATTCCACTTAACTCATCTGGCAATTCAAGTCGATAGGCCACCTCTCCTACTCGTGCGATGATTCGGAAAGGGCCTATGTATCTTGGGCTTAACTTACCTCGTTTCCTGAATCGGATAATTCCTTTCCAAGGTGAGACCTCAACATCACTCGGTCACCAACCTGGAATTCTATCGGTCTTCGTCTCTTGTCAGCATACGACTTTTGTCTATCCTTCGCCGCCTTCATGAAGGCTTTGATCTTTTCCAACTTCTCATTCGTTGCTTCAATCACCTCAACACCTCCCAGTTCTTTCTGCCCAATGTCTGCCCAACATACGGGCGTCCTACATTTCCTACCGTATAGCATCTCGTAGGGTGGCATGCCAATACTGGCATGATAGCTGTTGTTGTACGAGAATTCTGCTAACGGCAGGTGGTCGTCCCAACTTCCTCCAAAATCGATCACGCATGCTCGAAGCATGTCCTCGAGTGTTTGGATCGTCCTCTCAGACTGACCGTCTGTCTGTGGGTGATATGATGTACTAATGTGTAGCCTCGTCCCCATTGCATCATGAAATCTCTTTCAAAACTTGGAGGTAAACCGGGTGTCGCGATCAGACACAATAGACACCGGCACACCATGACGAGCTACAATTTCCTTGATGAACAGATCCACCAATCTTTCGGATGAATACGTCTCGCGGATCGGTAGGAAGTGGGCACTCTTCGTTAGTCGGTCGACGATCACCCATATAGCATCATACCCTTTTGGGGTACGTGGTAACTTAGTGATGAAATCCATGGTGACGTGATCCCACTTCCACTCGGGTATATCCAACGGTTGGATCTTCCCGTACGGTTTCTGGTGTTCCGCCTTTACTTGCAAACAAGTAAGGCACTTACTTACGTACTCCACCACGTCGCGTTTCATGCCCGGCCACCAGTAGTCTTTCTTCATATCATGATACATCTTGGTAACACCGGGATGAATGGAGTATCGAGACTTATGGGCCTCGTCCATAATCTTTCCACGTAGATCCCCGTATCGAGGAATCCACATTCGTTCGAATCGGGTCTTAACACCAAGAGTGTTCTCACCCAATTCCGTAACTAGACCTCTCATCCTTTCGAAGTTAAGACGATCTTCTTTCAAAGCCTCGTCTTGAAACTCCTTAACCTATGTCATCACGTCGGAGTTCATAATTACCTGATGAGCCTTTACCCGAATCGGCTCGGGTCTCTCCTTTCGGCTGAGGGCATCTGCCACCACGTTGGCTTTGCCAGGATGGTAATGGATTTCACAATCATAATCCTTTATGAGCTCCAACCATCGCCTCTGTCTCATGTTCAGGTCCTTTTGCTCGAAGAAGTACTTCAAGTTCTTGTGGTCTGTGAAGATGGTGCACTTCGTCCCGTATAGATAGTGCCGCCAAATCTTCAACGCGAAAACCACCGCGGCTAGCTCTAGATCGTGCGTGGGATAGTTGACTTCGTGGGTCTTCAGCTGTCGGGATGCATAAGCTATTACCCTTCCGTGTTGCATCAACACGCAACCTAGCCCAGAATAAGATGCATCCGAATAGACCACTAAGTCTTCATTTCCCTCGGGTAATGTCAAGACAGGAGCTTGTGTTAGTCTCGTCTTCAACTCCTCAAAGGCATCCTCCTATTCTAGACCCCACACAAACTTCACGTCCTTTCGAGTCAATTTTGTCAAAGGTGAGGCTATCTTGGAGAAGTCTTGAATAAACCTCCTATAGTAGCCCGCCAATCCCAAGAAGTTACGAATCTCGGATGGCGTCTTTGGTGACTTCCATTGCATCACGGCCTCAACCTTTGCTGGGTCTACCATAATTCCTTCGGCATTAACAACATGACCCAAAAATTGAACATCGCGCAACCAGAAAGCACACTTGGAGAATTTGGCATACAACTTCTCTCTCCTAAGTGTTTCCAACACCTCCCGAATATGACCGGCATGCTCTTCCTCGCTCCTTGAATAAATCAAGATATCATCGATAAACACAATCACTGATTTATCCAACATTGGCCGACACACTCGATTCATCAAATCCATAAAAGCAGCTGGCGCGTTGGTTAAACCAAAGGACATAACGAGAAACTCGTAGTGTCCGTAACGCGTACGAAAAGCTGTTTTAGGAATATCCTGCTCCTTCACTTTCAACTGATGGTATCCAGATCAAAGATCTATCCTCAAGAACCAATTGGCACCCTGGAGCTGATCGAATAAGTCGTCAATCCTCGGTAACGGGTACCGATTCTTCATCGTCAACTTATTCAACTCAAGGTAGTCGATGCACATTCTCATGCTACCGTCCTTCTTCTTTATGAATAAGACTGGGGCACCCCAATGGGAGATGCTCGGCCTGATAAAACCCTTATCAAGCAACTCTTGCAGTTGCTCCATCAACTCCTTCATCTCCGTCGGTGCTAATCGATATGGTGCCTTGGCGACAGGTTGGGCACCGGGTATCAAGTCAATATGATATTCGATTTCGCGATCCGGTGGCACACCTGATAGGTCCTCTGGAAATACGTCGGGAAAGTCACACACCACCGGTACATTGGACAATTGGGGTGTTGACGAGTCCACATCTTTTATGTAGGCCAAATAAGCGCTACATCCACACCTCATGCACTTTCCCGCCACTGCCATCGAAATCACCTTCAGAATCGTCGTAACCCGATCGCCATATATTGTCACCGGACTTCCGTCAGGCGCCGTCAGTCTAATCATCTTCTTTTGGCACACAATATTCGCTTCGTAGGTTGCTAACCAATCCATCCCAAGTACTACATCAAATCCACCTAGGGGCATCACATGTAATTTAGCAGCAAACCTATGACCTTCTAATTCTATAGCACAATCTTCTATTACATCAGTAACTCTGGTGGACTTATCGATAGCAGTTTCTACATCAAAAGGTTTGCTAATACCCCAACTGCTAACAGACAATTTAGCACAAAAGGTAGTAGAAATAAAACTTCTACTAGCACCAGAATCAAATAATATAGAGGCACAAGTTTGATTAACTAGAAACATACCTGACACGACATCGGGATCCACTCTGGCTTCTTCCCGGGTCATGGTGTAAGCTCTAGCACTTGCACTCTGCCTTCCTTCTTCCGGCTCCTTATTTCCTGCTCCCGAGCTCTCCGCCCTCGGCTTCTTATAGTCTCTAGCGATATGGCCAGGCTGGCCACACCTGAAGCATACGTTCAGTCCCATCCTACACTCACCAGGATGCTTCCTTCCACATTTGCCACACTTCTTTGACCCCGAGCTGGAAGACACCCTATGATCATCCACCCTCATCCTCTTGTTGTTTGGGGTGAAACCACCACGCCCAAACCACTTTCCCTTTCATTTCCGGTCATCACCACCGGTTTTCTTCACTTCCACCACCGTCACTTCCCTTTCATTATAAAGCCTCCCAGCCAAATCCACTGCCGACCTAAAGGTGCTTGGTCTAGCAGCGATCATGTGCCTGCGAATGTCAGCTGGCAGTCCCTGAATATAACGGATGATCTTTCGAGACACCGGCGTCGCCTGATCCGGTACCAGTCTCGCCATCTCATTAAATTTTGTGGTGTACTGTTGATGGGTCATGGTCCCCGCCTCAAGCTGCAGGAACTCCCTCTCGATCCTGTCGAGCTCCCTATGAGGATAGAACTCCTCCATCACTAGTTGCTTCAGCTCCTTTCATCGCATCTTCCCGATGGCTCTAGTACCCTCAGCTTGGACAATATTGTCCCACCAACACAATGCCGAGTCGGCAAAAGAGTGAGTCGCAAACTTCACCTTTTGATCTTCACGACACTCACTGATCTCTAGCACTGCCTCCATCTCCCTCACCCAGCGGTGAGCGGTTGCAGCATCGCCATTGCCATCAAAAGTCGGGGGTTTGCACCTCTGGAATGCCCCATAACTGCATCCCTTGGTCATCACCCCTACTACATCATCCTCCTCCTCATCAGACACTACCGTCTCAGGCTCTGGTCGTTCCTCCTCTCTCTTGCTTTCCTTCCCTGTCGACCCTTTCCTGTCCTCCTTCTCCTTCCTCTCCTCGTTCCTAACAGCTCGAATAACATCGGTCACTACAGACGGCATAACTGCCTGCAGGACCTGATGTACCTCATCAGCAATCGCCTCCCTAGCTGAAGCATTTAGGCTCGCATTCTCAGTTCCTTCATTCCAGTCAGGAACCTCGGGGTTCACAGGGGTCGTCTCAGGAGCTTTAGCACTGCTCCTAGTCGCACGCGGTCGACCTCTGCCTCTAGCAGCCTTAGAAGGTTTCTTCCCAGCCATTTCCTATGCACTATAAGATTCAAACACTAACACAATCATTCAAGGTAATAGCTCAGTTATGTCAAGTATAGTAAGTCCCTAATTACAGTGGCCAGTTGTGATTAGCCACTTACTTTACTTTTCATACCCCAAGCATTTCCTATCCTGACTTCATCAGTATCTAAATCTACTATAATCACATAAGTCAGATAGCACACACACATAATACCGGTTAACTTTTAAGAAAAGAAATACCTGATGGCACGTAGCTACTCGGGCTGACACCCCTCTTTCTGTCCCATTTTCAGTTTAAGTTAAGGTTTATTTTGAAAATATACCCATTTCACTTAAACTATGGCTCTGATACCAACTTGTAAGGCCCCGATCCCGAGCATCTCACAGTTGGTCATTCATTGCATCATAGTTACCTATTAATATTCATTTCATAAAATACACAGCGGAATTTCATATAATAAAACAATTCATTTACTTTTATCTACTGTTGTTAAGCAATACAATATTGTTCATGAGTTACAAAAAGGTTGTTCAATTGCACTACAAAACAACAATAGACTCAAAATACGGATGGATGTCAGCCTTGTCTTGCCGAGTAGCCTCCCCCTCGTGCCATCCTCAACAATATTTACCTGCCAACTAAAAATGCATAAAAGTCAGCGTTGCTAAGTGAGCTCTAGTTTTTATATATTATAAAATACTATCTATATGTTGTATATGAAAATACTCTTTTCTGTAAAATACAACTCTATACTGTGTATGCGATCACGCATTAACTGTATGGACAAATATTATCCGTTTTCCGTACTGTATGCCTTGTCTATAAACTTTTAACTTTATGTTCCACTTTCTATGTGGACCAGTGAGCAATACCCCAACTATGTGCACGATGAAAAAACGAGTGATGGGCCATCTATGTCCCTCGAAAGGGCTATGTGTATTCCCTGAAGGGTCAACTGTATCCCTCGAAAGGGCTATGTGTATCCCCTGAAGGGTCAACTGTATCCCTCGAAAGGGCTATGTGTATCCCCCGAAGGGTCAACTGAATCCCTCGACAGGGCTATGAGTACTGTGTACAAGGCCGACCCAATCACCTAGGGCATGCTACAAAGGTCCTGCCAATCTCAATTGATTAACCCTGTGTGCATAAAAGGGTAGCTAACCTGCAACACACTTGAGCTAACGACAGCACGGTCGTGTACCTCCTATGTGCTTGCAAGACTTGTTAACATTTTATTAATGTTTCTCTTCTTTTCTTTATTGCTCTTTCACTTTATTATTACGATATACTTTACGTTACGATAATAACATACCACGTAAAGTCACATACTATAAGTAATAATAATAATAATAATAGCAATAACTATAAATAAGGAACAATCAATAATTAATCATAACATGCATGGGACATCATCATTAATAAGTCTTAGTCAATATTGGTCAAAACCCTAAGGCACGAAGTCCCAGAAATTCCTGTAAAAATTTCTAAGTGTTGGGCGCTTGGGAACTATTTGGGCGCATGAGCCCTGTTTGGGCATTTCACCCTTGTGTGGGCGCACCAGCTTATACTTAGAATCTTTTCATTTTAGGCGCATGAACTATTCAGGCGCATGAGAACTATTGGGGCGTATGGGATTCTAGGCGCATGGGAACACAGTCATTCAGCCTAATTCTAGGCGTATGGATACTATGTGGGCGTATGAACACTTACGCGCATGAGCCACTTGGGCGCATGGGCACTATTGGGGCGCATGGCCCTATACTTAGTCAATCTGGTTAAAGTTCCCAGGCGTATGAACTACTGTTCAGGCGCATGAGTAGTACTTAGTTATTCTAAGGCAGAATTATGGGCGCATGGGGTACTGTTTGGGCGCATGAGTTTACCTAAATTTTTCTAAGGAAACATTTAGGCGCATGGGCCTTAATTAGGCGCATGGACAACCTGTTTAACATGCTACTCAATTATTTCCAGCCCCAAACATCAGTCTAACTTGTTCTAAGCTTATTACCACTATTCGAATGTATAGACCAACCAAAACAACCATGAAGCATCATCATACATACATGAGACATACGGGTATTCACACATAATAGTTACAAAACCAGTTTAATGCATTTTCAGCCCCAAAAATAGTTTAAAGCAAGTAAAACCGGGGTCTAGAAACTCACCTTAGTTGCAACTTGGGTGTTTCTTTTTCCCTAATCCGCTTACAATGAGTTCACACACCTAAAAACCACACCAAACATGCACACTCGAACACATATACACATAAGAACATGCAACCGAGGCTATGTCTAGCAAAGAACAACTTAAAATCACTGGTCCTTACCTTGGATTCGAATTCCTGCTTGAAGTTCCTTCTTAATTTCGAGTTTCTCTCCTTTCTCTCTCTAAAATATCGAAGAAATGATGTTGAGCAGGTTGAAATGGGCGGCCATGCCACCTTTTCACCAGCTTTTTACCAACTTGCCCCCTTTTACACTTTTGACCCATCAACTTTGGGATGACATCCATTTCTCACTTTTCCCTTTTCTTTTATTCTTTTTATTCCTTTTTAATAAAAATTACGAGTGTTATATAAATTAATTATTATGCCAATATCTAGTTTATCTAACTATGAACATATAATTGCAAGTAATAATATAAAATGATTTGAATTAAATTTTAAAATAAAATAACAATGATTGTATAAGTATCACATGTTTTCCCCGAAATAATAAACATAATAAAATAGGCTATGAATACTCACTCGATAGCTATATAATTGAGACATTGACCAGCTTAAATAGACACTAAAATCCTTATGGATTAACCTAAGGAATGGTGTCCCTAAGTTAAATATATCATGATCTAAGGATTATGTAAGTTAAATATATCACGAGCTAAGGATTGTGTATAGGGTTTCAATTGAAATTTAGGGTTTAATAATTAGTTTAAAACAATGTGCTTGATTTATAACTAGGAATAATTATATTTTACAATAATTAATAATAAAGGAAATAGGATAGTTAAATATGATTTTAAACATTTAATGTATAATATTTAAATAAATAGAGTTTAAATATTAAAGTATAAAAGTAATTAATTTATTAATTATTAAATTACTTTTTCAAAATAATCAATTGAATAACTAATTGTTTGATTGTATTTGTAATAAATCTTGGTCTAACAGTACTTTGAAATAATATTTGTGTAATGTAGAATAATTTTTATAATTTTTAGAACTTATAAATAGATTTTATAATACTTTATAACATTTATATTCTTTAAAAATAATAAAAATATGAAATTATAACATTTAGGGTTTTTAAAAATTAGGTAAATGTTTCTGGACTAGATATAATTAACAAAGTAGTTTTTATATAAGTTTAATAATATTTTAATATATTTTAAAATAAAAATAATTGAAAAAGTATTTTTGAAATAAAAAGATGGTGCCTGGGTCGAACCAAAGTCCTTTATGTTTAGGTGATAAGCTTTAATTAGTGGGCCAAAGCCCAAGCTCTGGTTCAAATTCAAAATCTCAAATAAACCCTCGAATCGATTTGATTTAAATTGAACACCAAATCGATATTGTTACTTAAACATATCTAGAGCTTTTGATACATATGTTAACGAATGTGTATGTGTGTTTAATTAGTTGAATAATGATTAAATCTATGATAATACAAGAAGAAATAGTCGTGATTGTGGTGAATCAATTAGAGATGAAAACAATGATGATAATCCTATTGCTTGTGTGAGAAGCTTCCTCAGATGATGAGGATCAATAGTCCTCTAACAATTTTGGTTTAGAATGCTAAGAGAGTTGATCTCGATTAGGTTGCAGATTCAATTTGCTCGCGATTGAATGCGATGTGTGCGAGTGTTCTAAGTGAAATTGAGTGCTTAAAAGGATTAAACGAACCAAGTAGTAAGTTTGCCCTCTATTAAGTAGCATCAATTTTGCCTATTACGACTCGATCGATTTTTATTTGATTTTGGGGTTTCGAATTAGGTTGATCACTTACTGAGTGGTTTTTGACTCGATTGATTTGGTTATTAAGATTACAATAATCACAAATACATTTCATTCGATTTAATCAACTTATGTGTTACAAGAGGGTATTGATTTGAATTTGAACGGGAATCTTTGACTTCGATTGTTCATGACATAACAGTCGATTATTTTTAACTAAATCGGGGTTTTAGGTTTGTATCTCATACGCAGTTGATGAGGGATGATTTGATTAGATTAGATTGATTGGATTCGAATGTCATGTGTTGGTGGAGACTAGTCGAAGTTGGCCGGAGTTGGAGGGGGTTGACGGGGGAGACTTGGGGTTTAACAACAATTACGCTTAGGTCTCTGTAGTTTTAAAAGGTTATTATTTTATGTGCAAACTTTTTAAATAAATTTTCAAAAATTACATTTTTAACCACTAACTTGATAAAACCCTAATTTAATTATAAATCAGTTAATTTAATAAAATCAATATAAACTTTACAGATCTTGTAAAAACTTTACAACTTGATTATTTATTTTAATTTAATAATTAAAATCTCATAATTAACAATAAAAATTTATAAATCATTAAAATTTATTTAATAAATTATAAAATTATTATCATATGAATGAATGATATAAAAACTAATAATTAAATATAATAATTTATAATATTGACTGAATAATAAATGTTTATTACGTGAATAACCCAAACAAATTTGGGTTTATAATACAAACGGGTCAAATGTTACATCCTTTAGGTCTGCCCCAAGTTCTGAACAACATTGACATATGATATTCTTGTATTGAATTTGATTTCTTTCATTAGACTCGTGTCTCGTTATCTTTCGTTATATTCATTCTTAGGCATGTGTGATGCTTAACCTTATTTAATTTATCACATCAAGCCAAGTTGAAGGGATCATGATATAGTGTTTCCTAGAAATCTAGATGATAGATATGAGAAAGTTAGAGACTAGAAATTAGTGAAGAATGTTATGTATATTGTAAATGTTATGGTCGCTTTATGTTACTTAGAATGACTTTTTGATGTAACACCCGGAAAATTTTCTAAGCGAGTCAAATAATAATAATGGGCTCAGACGAAAACCATTTAATAAATATAAAATGGTTGTGGGTGTTAGACCGAGTTAACCCTTCGGGTCACGAGTTTAACGAGTTTACGATCCCGGGAACGCCAGACATATATATAGATGGATCAGCTGAGCAACTCACATTTTCACTCAAACGCCCAATTCTAGAGAGAGAAAGTGTAGAGAGAGAAAGTGTCGGATCGAGGCTCGGTTGGTCAAGGATCGAAGGCTGGTGTTTGTGGACTCCTAAACAACAAGAATCAAGGTAAGAAACGTAGTATAATTGCTTCATTTGGTGAAAAACCCGGGTTTGGGTTTTTGGGGTTTTAAAATTAGCAAGAATCGTCCAAAAACACACGTTTTAGGGTAATAAAACATGTAAGAAGCTTAGATTTAGGTTCCTGGATGATAACCCAAAGGTTGGGCGTAAAAGAACGAAGTTTTGGGTTAAAAATGGGTCGGTTCGTAATTTTCAGCTCGTCCAGCGAACCTATGTATTCGTCCAGCGAATCTAGCAGTGAACCTAGCAGAGAACCTAGCAGAGAACCTAGCAGAGAACCTATCAGCGAACCTATAGGTTCTCTGGTAGATTCGCTGACATTGTCATCCAACGAAAGTTGGGCGAAACTGGCAGCAAAGATGTCAGAGAATCTAGCAGCGAACCTATCAGCGAACCTATCAGCGAACCTATCAGCGAACCTAGCAGCGAATCTAGCAGCGAATCTAGCAGAAATTAACTCCTTTGAGTGTTAACTTATCTGCAGGTGGTGTAGTGCAACCCTATCTTTTAAAGCTTGATTGAGAAGCTACTCTCCAAGTACAGGTGAGTTCTAGGACCCCTCATTTACGTGTTTTAAACGATTTTGGGGCTGGAACACATATAAACCCGTTTTCTTGCACTATGTATGTTTGACCCAATTTGGGTGTAATCACCGGTAGTATGCTTAAGGTACTATTGTGGCTTGTATGTGCTTGTATGATGCTTTAGTATGATTCCCCAAGGTTTATGGGGAATAAGTAGGGCTATTAGACCCGACGAGATACATAGTGAACTTTTGGCCTTCGGGATAAATGCAAGAGTAAGTAACGATACGATAGTTCCCGTGGGTGCATGCGTTATGGCCGTCAAGGCTTAGATGTCTGGTTGGGCATGATGATAGTATTTCACGTGTATGCATTGTATGTATGTGTGATGTGGCCCTGTATGACGATGATTAATGACTTGTATTGTCGATGTTCCTTGATTAGATGCATGTTTCTCTTTCCACGTTTTTGCGTGTTATCATAGATAAATGAAATGAAAGTATTACGTAAAATAAAGTGAAATAGTAATAAAGAAAAGAGAAGGAACATTAATAAAAGTTAACAAGTCTTGCAAGCTTATAGGAGGTACACGACTGTGTGTCGTTAGCTCAACTGTGTTGCGGGCTAGCTACCCATTCATGCACACAGGGTCAATCAATTGAGATTGGCAGGACCTTTGTAGCGTGCCCCGGATGATTGGGTTGGCCTTGTACACAGTACACATAGCCCTTTTGAGGGATACAGTTGACCCTTCGGGGGATACACATAGCCCTTTCGGGGGATACAGTTACCCTTTCGAGGGATATAGATGGCCCGTCATCCGTTTTCCCATCGCGCATATAGTTGGGGTATCGCTCACTGGTCCATACAGGAAGTGAAACATAAAGATAAAGTTTACAGACAAGGCATACAGTACAGAGAACGAACATTATTTGTTCATACAGTTGATGCGTGCTCGCATATACAGTACAGTATAGTATTTTACAGAAAAGAGTATTTTCATATACTACATATAGAAAGTGTTTTACCACATATAAAACTAGAACTCACTCAGCAACGCTGACTTTTATGTGTTTCCAGTTGGCAGGTAAGGTTGCTGAGGATGGCGCAAGGCGGCTACTCAGTTCTTTTGGAATGGCATTCTTTTGATTAATGCTTTTGTGATGTAATATGACAATATATATTTTGTAATTGATGAACGCTGTATTATTTGGCAAAAGCATTTATAGTAAATGGAAAGTTTTCTTTAAAAGTTTCCGCTGCATGAATTTTATTAAGTTAATAAAATTGCATGTTTTACCTGCGATGATAGACCAGCTGTGAGGTGCTCGGGATCGGGGCCTTACATTTGAGTTGACATTTTTCGTTATTAAAGATTAGTATTTATTATTCTTTGAGTTCTATATATGTAAAAGTCATCTGACTGTTGCATTTACTGGGTTGTTTATGTTAATTACGTCATATATTGCTACGCAAGTTGGTAGTATCTTCTTGTTCTCATTCTTAACTTGAGGAGAGAGATAATAAATGTCTCAAGTGAATAGGAGAAAGAAAATTGTAGAATGGAACCATTAGAATTGGAGGACTCTAGTGTGAAGGAAGTTGATATGCTTCAAATTGTACATATAAATCATACCATATGTACATCAATTATCTTCAGAAACCATACAAAAAGTGATGATTTGGTCCTTATTTCTCTTAATTTGTTTTTTTGGTGTAAAAGTGACCAAGATGGATAAAACGAGCCAAAACAAAAAGACAATTGAAGAAAACCGGACTCCAGAAGACCAACACAGGCCATGCCTCATCTAGCACATCCCATGCCCAGCTCGAGCACACCCATATGCCCAATTCCACAGAAAAGACAAAAGCACTGTTCCATGAGTGGAGAGAACACGGTCCGTGCCCTATTAACATAAGGGTGTGCCCCACCCCAGCACAGGGTCGTGCCCCATGAAGCACGGGGATTTGGTCAAATTATGTTGTTTGTATAGCTGACCAACTTTTACGTACTCTGTACTTGACACAAGGCCTTTCCTGATGAGGCACAGGGAGGTGCCTAGGGTGTTCAACGAATCGAAATTTAAATTCTCAAATTAATCGAATCGATTTATTTGGATTTTGAATTTCTGAAAGTATATTCAAATTCGAATTATATTCAAAGGAATTGTTTGTATTCAAATTTAAATTCAAAACCAAGTTCAAGTTTAATTCGATTTGAATTTGATTGTTGAATTTGAATTGAATACTTATCAAATTCGAATTCACCAAACACATTTATTTAAAATTTTATTTTTAAAACTATAAACTTTAATATATAAAATAACTAAACAAGAATTGGGGCTTAAGAAATTAGAAAATAAAATGTAAAGTATTAAAAACATAAATTTAACAAGTATATGTATAGATAATTCATTTATATAAAATATAATGTAAATAATTGTATTATATGTATATATATATATATATGTGTGTGTACATATAGAAAAATTATATGTGTATTTTTAATTCAAATTTCGAATCAAATAAAAAAACCCAAATTCGAAAGTTGATTCGAATTCAATAAAAAATTTCGAATCAAATCAAATTAAATTATTATTTTAAAATCAGTATCAAATTTCGAATAAGTGATATCCAAATTGAATCGAATCGAATCTAATTTGGAGTTCTTCAAACCCGATTCATGTTCAATAAGCAAGATGCAAAGCTGAGATTCATACGCTTGATACTTCTGCTCCAATTCGACGTCAAAATTGGTAATAAGAAGGAAGCGGAGAATGTTGTAGCCAATCATCTTTCGCATCTTGAATGTTCAATACCTTTAAAATAAGAGGAAATCAAAATAAAAGACAATTTTACTCATGTATTGCTTATGCACATTCAATCCATGTCAAAGAAAATCCTTGGTTTGCTGTCTTTACAAACCACTTAACAAGCAGGATTCTCCTTATGGTATCACATATGAGAAAATAATTTTTTTTTGCTGATATCAAACATTACTATTTGGAAGTTTCATACCTGTGCAGAGTAGGTGCAAACCAACTTATTCAAAAATATATATATACATAAATGAAGCGTAACAAATTCTTAAGCACTATTACGAAGGACCTACAAGGGGACATCATGGAGCAACTCTGATGGCTAAAAAGGTCTTTGACATTCTATTGCCCTACAACCTTTAAAGATGCTTACAACTGACAACCTGGTATGCACTTGGTGATGCCTGTCAAAGAGCAACTAATATCTCGTCATGAGAAGAAACGCCTCAATAACCCATTCAACTATGTGACATAATTGGCATTTGGGGAATTGATTTGATAAGGCCATTCTTAGTATCCTTTATCAATCAATATATCTTAGTAGTAGACAATTATGTCTTAAATTACCTACCAACGATTCATGATTATCTTATTTCAGTGCTCCAAAAGCTCTCATTAGTAACCGCAGAACACATTTCTGCCCCACCACTTTATAACAGCCTACCATCCACAATCAATTGAGCAAGTTGAAGTCACTAACAAAGGCATCAAACGAATCTTCAGGAAAACCGCAAGTCATATCAGGAAGGACTGGTCTATTGAGCTAGATGATGCATTATGAGGTTTCCGTATAGTCTATAAGACTCTTATTGGCACTACACCATTCAATTAGTGTTAAATAAGTTGTGTCATCTACATGTAGAACTCGAGAACAAAGCCTATTGGGTGCTTAAAGCTAGCAAACCTTGATCTATGCGCCACAAGTAAAAAAATAGGTTTACAAAAAATAGATTTATGCAAATCCACGAACTAAAAAGCTTAGAGAACAAGCATATGAAAACTCAAGATCTTATAAAAAGAAGACAAGAATACTCCACAATTCTCGCTAAGAGGAAATAAATAATTTCACATGAGAGAATGTGTCTAATTATACAATTTCATGAAAAATTAAAATTCTGATGGTTTGAACTATATATGGTTAAAGAAGTCTATCTACATGGTGTCATCAAAATTAAAAACAATGAGGGGCTAAGCTTCAAAGTCAATGGTTATCGCTTAAAGCCATATACTAATGGACAACTAAGATCTTCTCGGAGGACTAAACCTCCACCCCAATGATAAGTGTTGGGAAGGGTCTCACCAAGGACCCGTAATCAACCATGACATTTGTTACTTTGAGATTGTTTATTTTTATTTTGTCATGTGTGTATAGGATTTTAAATTTTTGGATTTTTAATAATATGGTGATACTTTTAATTATTCTCGAATTTTAGTTTGTAAAAGACATTTCAGGCAGCTGTGGGCGTCGACCACACGTGTTGAGCACACTAACTTTTAAGAACATTTTCATTTACATCTTCCCTATTTAATCTTTACTTATCATTTATTATATTAAGGACAATGTGAAATCTTAAGTGTGAAGAAGGTACATGTATTTAATACTTTGTTTTATAAAATTGTCCAAATGCAAAATTCACTCCAACTAGTTGGTTTCTCCCCCGCGCTTCGCGGCGGGTTGAACCGATACCTAGGTAAGTCGGGAAAAGGCTCGGAAATACCTGTTTGTTGTGATTGCAAACTAACCGTTTACCATGTCATAACAACAATGCAGATAGGCTACAATCCTTCCATTAAATTAATTGTATTAAAATTATAAGTTCTAGTTATTTGATAGTCGAACAAATTCCTTAAATTATGATTGAAATATTGATCAGACCTGGGATATGTTCATTTGATGATCACCACATGAGGAGAGACTCAAGAGTTTCTTAGTTGCATACTCTTCAACCAGAGGCTTGTACATATTTCTGAATAACTCAAATTGGTCCTGTACTATCTTTTTCACCTGAGGCCACAAAAAAGAAAAAAATAGATACTTGTAAGTGCACTCAAACTTTTGTTGGAATGCCATGAAACTTTTTCAGAATAAGTTAATGTTTTATGAGAGAATAACTATTGGGCTTCCTGAAACTTAGCTTATTTTTATCCTCTGCAAAAAGCATGCGCAGATCGCCCATATATGAGAGGCTGCATATTTTTGCATAAAGTTCCCTCTGCATAATGAATAATATATGTTATATCAATGTGATATTACTATATTAGCTAACTTTAATAATGCGAGCAGAAGTAAAACCTCTGTGAACTTTGATGGTAACAGACGGTTGGCGTTTAACAATTGCATAAGACATACAGGTTTTTGCAAGCGTCCACTAAGGTAGAACATTTTCCAGCTCAACATATCTTCAACTAAGTCATCCATGCATACAACCCCGTACTTGTTACATCTGTCACATGTTTTAAAGTTGAATTCACCTTAAAAGGGAATAAGAAACTGATTTGTAAATAAATGAAAACAGTAACAAATATTAAAAATAAGTAAAACTTGACCCGTTAAAAAAGACTACCTTGTCATTCCAAGAAACAAATGGATTAAAGTGTACACCAACACCAATTTGATCTGCAGCTTTAGTTATCTAAAACCCAACCAAATTGATTTATTTATTTAGTAAACCAAATCAGGATTGCAAATGAGTAAGAGAGAGAACCAGTTTTGCTCCACCAAGAGATGCCATCCATGACGCGTAGTGATCCCGGTTCATTTTTAGATTCTTGATTGTTAAACAATATAGAAAATAATAAACAAAACTGTTAGAAAGATTTGATCTTGCAACTCAAGATAAAGTTGGCAGGATTGGTAGGAAATTACCTCGGTATGCCATTGCTGAGGATCCGATACGCCCAAAATATAATCTTCCATGGATGAATATAATATCAAAGAAAATAATCTTCCCTGGTAGCTAGTGTTAACCCCTACGGATATGATTTGCAGCAGCATGAAAGCAGTAGTTTAAGGTAGCACAAGCAGTTGAAATTGAGTAGTTTGGGCCCATAACAGATCAAATTCCCTTAAATATCAATCAAATCCACTTACCCAAACACAAAAACTTAAAAAATCGAATGAATTCACAAACCTTAGAGCGATTATCACCACCAAGATCAGCATCTTCAAGCGCCTTCTTACCAGCAACAATGCAATAAATTTTGTAGCATTTATGAACTTACAGCTTTGATGTAACTGTTCTTTGGTCTCTTCCTTTAGCCATAGCCTGAATTTCGATGCCCTGTTGTATAAACAATTAATATATGTAGGTAAATTGTTTATTTATTATTATGCGAGGTAGACACAACAAAGTTGTAATGTTGTAATTGGTTAAAAGCGTAACTTTTTGTTGTTAAATTTAAACGTATTCGTTCGGATCCTCCCACATGTTCAATCTTTTTTTAGCGGTAAATAGTGTAAATAGCGCGAGACTTTCAACTAATGATAAACCCGATCGGCCTTACGGGTCGGCAGGGAGGGTTGTCTCCTACCCCCTGGGATGGTTCAATCAAAATACATACAGTAAGTTCAAAGCTTGGGCAGAACAGTATGAATATACCGAGTCGAGTAGTAGCCTCTCATCTTTGAACATGTTTTTGATGGACGTCTAAAGAAAGACTCTGACTGCTATCTACGATGCGATCAGGGGGGAATCGCGCGCAGTTCCCTTTGACCGAGATGTGAATGCCCATGATTTGCTCGGTATAGTGATGGATTTGGACGGAGGATATCACGATTATGATCCCTATGGGGCTTATAAATAACAGGATTCAAGCTTGCTTGTGTGTACGTGCTTGTTCTAAGTAGATGTAGATGTGAAGGTGCCTAAGGAACCGCCCTCAGCCCCTGAAATACGTTGTTAGAGGCGTTGGCTATTCGATACAGGTTAGCTACGAGGGTGTGATGGAATTAAAGGAAAGCGGGCGCTAAAAGCAGCCCGGGAAACTACGGCCAAGCACAGGATACGGACCCTACTCGATGCTGAAGCTACTCTGCCTTTCGGAACCCAAAAAGAAAGCCGGGCGCTTGGGAAGCTATGCAAAACCTGAAAAAAGGAATCTGCTTTCCATCTTTGAGCTCAGAGGTTACGATCGTCTCCTCATTAGGCTATTTTAAAAAAGTATAGCTGACTCATCAGCTGAGTGGTTCGCCAGCTGGAGCTCTTGATGGCACGTTCAAGCGAGTTTATGAATGAATGAAATCAGTTGAAGGAGTCTTTGGCTTTACGAGAGAAAGCTCGCCGTAGAAAAAAGTCTTTCTCTTCCCGTCCCGGGTCATAGGTGCGTCCATAGAAGAGGAAATCGCAATACATCTTGCTCAGCAGGCATAGCTTGGACATTCTGTTCTTGTTTCTTTAGTCTCTTTACCTGCGAGCATGTGCTCTCTCGACCAGGTCATCATAAGAAATGCAATGCAAAAAATTTCCGAAGTGTTATAAAGAGGGAAGGCGCGAGTCTCTTGGATTTCACGTCATAGCGTCTATACCCGGACTGAGCATATCCAAGAAAGACACAAGTGGTTTCCTTGGGGACAATTTCTCTCTTAACTGCGCAGGAATATGAACAAAAGACGTGCATCCACTTTGAATTGGCCTGTGCCCGTTGATGAATCATCAATCCATTCAGCCGTCACGTCAGCCGAGAAGACGGACTTGCTTGAGCTTCTTGCTGGGCTGGTTATTCAGAGCCAGCAATTGGCTGTCGGATTTCGTCCCGCAACTAGAATAAGATCGCTTATAGTTTTTGGAGTTGTATTTGTTTTTTTTAACAAATAATGAATCAAAATAGAATCAAGTTACAACATTAGGTAGGTTACCTTTATCCTAGAAATCTGAGTTTAGTTGTAACTGAAAATTAATAAAGTTATAATGATAGGTATATTGAACTATGATGATTTACAAATCAATGTTAGATGTTAATTGGTCAAAATCACCCAATTTTGATGAATATAGAAGGAGCTTATCCAGAGGATTAAACTGCCTGAAGAAAACTATAATTGTTAAAGGATTTATAATGATGGGTATACTGAACTATGATGATTTACAAATCAATGTTAGTTGTTTTCCCGCGCGTTGCACGGGAATTCCAAAATAGGGTAAAATCTTAAGACGTGCATAAAAAAACATACCGTAACGGCTACACGATGGAATTTAAAGAAGTATAAAGTAAGTAAAAAATTAAAAATAAAAAATGTTATATAGAAAAGAAAGAGGAGTAAAATAAAACCACCGGGGTTTGGAAAATGAACACGAAGGGCATCTCCCTAAATTCTATCTTTGAATGAAAAAAAACATATTGCATCTAAAAATAGTATTGTCATAACTCAAATTTGTTGGTATGGCTGCCTAGAAACCATTAGCAGATGCAAAACCAAAAATCAAATTGCATCAGAGTCAAATTGTTTTCATTTTAAGATTTTCTAGACTAAGATTTCATTGTCAATTTTGGTAGTAGAAAACTAAAAAAAACCCATTGGTGTCAATTGTCTCTCATTAATTTATGAGAGACAAATCAACGCCACATGTGCCATTCGTTTATATTTGGCTCTATTAAAGTTGTGTGTTTAGGACTAATTAGGTACATAAGTGTATCAATTTGTTACTAACCAATCATCCAGTAGTCATTACAGTATTGAATATTAAGAAACCTATAGAATCACGAGTGTCTCAGTCACTATGCTTTAAATGGCTAGAAGCATCCACCTCTTCTCACTTCCTTTTAACAAAAAACTAATATCATAAAATAAGATGGCACGTACCCGCAGCTACAGAAACAACACTAAATTCATCATAAGTCCATTCTGTAGATCTATCATGCTAGTAGATAAACATGTTTTAGTACACCATACTACTAATTATATAAACACAACCAAAAAGCCTAAAACCATACCCAAAAGTATTAATCACACGTCTTCAATTCATATAAAATCAAATATTCAAATCATGATGAGAACTATATGGCTCAAAATATCAATTTAAGTACTTTTTAGTCACTAAACATCTTGATTCAAGATTTCAAGGTTCAGTGGCTAATATGGTGACCACATTCATTAGGATGACATCTAAAATTATAGATCAGCTAACAATTTTGTAAATCTGACATCAACTTGACTAACATATTATTTGAGAGCAGCATGTTCCAAATTGAGTTTAAGATGTGCCAAAAAAGAACTACGAAACTCAAATTAGAAGTAAAATGAAACATATACAATCTTATACAAACACACACAAACTCAACATAGTCTCCAAAAATTACAGTTGTAATGATTACCTTCACAAATAAGGCCAACTCATGCTTCATCGGAGTGCAATTCATCGATTGGGAACCCTAATTCACCGTAAGGAGATGATAATCAACCAATATTAATTAGAGTTGGGCTTCGGTACCCATAATTTTAAAGCTGTCTCCGTCTAAAACAGATTGTATAGGACTATAGTCAAATATAAATATATAAAAACTTTGAATTCATCAAATAATTTACCAAATTGCCAAAATCCTAATTACGAACATGCCTAAACACGCAATCGACAAAAATCGTTTGATATCACTCCTAATGACAAACCTGTCCCTGTTTAGATGAATCGTTGGTCTTCAAAAAGCTTAACTTCACACACCAAAATGTTTAGATGAATCGTTGATCTATGTACAAAGCTATTGAAAAAGCAAATGATGGAACAATGAAATGGTGGAAACTACAACTTACAGTGATGAATCGTTGAGAAGATGAAGATGAGCGTGGTTTGTTGTAGAAATCAGTGGCAATTAGGGGTTTTAGAGGTTGTAAGTGGTTTCTAGAAGTGGGTACTGTTCATCATGCGATCATGGGTGTTTTCCGGCGAGCTTGTTGGCGTGATGGACGCGGTGGTCGCAGGCGGAGCACAGGGCGGCGGCGGCGGCGTGTCTTTGTTGCAGAAGTCGCCCTGGATCTTCATCAATGGAGGTTTTGCGGTGGTGATGATGGTGGTGGTGGTGTGAAATTGGGAGTGATGGGTGTTTCGATTGGATGAAAAGGACAGAGGGGGTGGAAATACCAAAATTGCCCCTTGGTACTATTTATCATGTCAAATCACAGTTGGTAAATTAATATTAGGTAATTTAAAATAAGGTTTGGCAAATGCACCTACCGAAAACTTCAGCCATTTCTTATAAAACAAAATATAAGTATAAGTTTTTGAGAAATAAATAAGCAAATCAAACTATGCTCAATTAACTTCCAAAATGTTTTTTTGATATCTTGAAAGCAATGCAAGTTTGTAGAAACATTCAAACATTTAAATTGAAACACTTGTACTCAATTCCATACGTTTTGTGTATATATTTTTGAGCCTTAAAACATCTTTGCATTTATGCATTTTCCTTTCACCGTTACGGATATTTGAGGGTGACCGATGTTGCGTGTGAATTAGAACTTTTTTTGGGTATTCATTTTGAAATATTAGATGGAGCATAAAAATGACATGGGCATTAGGTAACCCATCATTTTAGCCTTTAACATTTTTCAAAATTCTTTACCCGAACATTACTATTAGTTAGTCCCGTCAGGCCTAGCATTATTATTTTCATCACTCATATCACTAAATTACTTAGCCAAATAGCCTTTAACAAAATCCGTTTGTGAAACTTCAAAAAGTGTAATCAAGAGAAGGGTGAAAAGATAAGAAAGATGTTCAAATTATGGCAATTGGTTCCACAAAGAAAGATTTAGCAAAAACCAAACCTAATCCCAACATGACTATACAGAGTTAGTCTGATTGGATGCTATTAGGCTCAAAGCCTAACAACCCTTAAGAAAGGATGGATACGTGTATCTTAGGGTTAAAGAGGAGGTAAATTTTATAAATATGAAATTCGGTCTTGACAATCTGATCATAAACAGTTCATCGAATTAGTATATTTTAAGGACCCTTTTATTGCTTTCCTTTACATTTATGTCAATTAAGATTAGCAAAAGTCGTCGTCTTTAACGTTTAGTCACTTTTTTTCTAAATAATAGATACCCTAAACCTGAGTCAATTTACAATCTATCAATGACCTAATGATTTATGCAAGTAATTCACTAATTAGAATATGATTTCATACGTATTCATACTAAACAATTGAGTGTTTTAATCATACTTCACTTTATGTATGATTCCATATATAAAGTCGAGTGTGTGTACCTTGTGAGAGTTGTGAATTTTACATGTTAGAGATATTTATAAACCAAATCATTGCTTGAATGGGTATCATTTCGCATGCACGTAATTGCTTATATTATAGCTTAAGTTGGTTTTATAAGAAGTTGCTATGTTTGTTTAAATTAATGTATGTAAGCTTGTTTTTATTCATTGGTAATTTTATTTATACTGTTAAACATCACCTAACCTTCCACTTGTAAGTATTTGAACAAACGTCAATTGTATGGGAAACACAAACTAACGTCACTAGACCACAAAACACTGATGTATATAAGCTTGGTTTATCTCTTTGTACACTTTAGTGAAACTGAATACTAAGAACTCCTTTCTCTCTGTAGTTTTTTATTTCTTTTTGATATCACTGATACAAGGTTCTCCTATACCAACAATGATTGATATAATATCACTACAAAAATATCGACCATTAGCGGCGACAATAGTCGTCGCTAATAACTGGAAAAGTCGCCGCTAAACCAAGCACATATACATCAGTGTTTTGTGGTCGCCGCTAAAAGTAATAGCGGCGACAAGTCGCTGCTAATAAGTCGCCGCTAATAGTTCGTCGCTAATGTCCAACAAGTCGCCGCTAATAAGTCACCGCTAATGATGTCGCCGCTAATAGTGTTGCCGCTATTGCTTTAGTGTACGATAGAATTTGTTGCTATTGGCTGAAGTCACCGCTAATAGTTTCGTCACTATCGAGCAGATTTCTTGTAGTGTAAAAAGTTATTCAATAGAACTAGACCCTCTTGTGTGGTCTCTTTTTGATCTCACTTAAGCTTAAACATCCAAAAATACGAGAAAAAACTTTTAATTACAAATATATAGTATTCTAGTCCTTCTAAAAAGATTATCTCCAATCTATATAAAAAAGCTTCATTTATTTTATGAAGTAGGAGACACAATTATAAATTTAATTAAGGGTTATAAACATCCGAATAATGAACCAAAGCATAATTGCAAATGAACTGAAATAGCCGAACGAATAGAGAAACCAATGGTTCAATTATTATTTATATTGTGTTTTATTGTTCGCTATGATTATATGTATATAAATAATCATGCTAGACTATTAATAAAATAAAGTTTATATTCTTTATTTTGGTTTTCATAAATAATATATCATATCTTAATAGAGTATTGTTTAAATTTCTTGACTCAAGTCCTCCCCTTTTATATATCAACGATTTTTTTATAGTTGGTTCGAAACCTCTTGTATTATGAAGTGAGATAGACTTGAATTGACCTACACCAGAACCCATGAAAACATCCTGTGCTCACCCTTAAATATGATAATCATAATAATAAAATATACTTCATAAACCAGGATTTTGTCTTAATTATTGTCCCATGCTTGAGCACTAAAACAACTGTGCTTAGGTAATAATGCAATTTGCCCCCGAATGTAG
Organism: Flaveria linearis; assembly: GCA_024085815.1. Taxonomy (NCBI): domain Eukaryota; kingdom Viridiplantae; phylum Streptophyta; class Magnoliopsida; order Asterales; family Asteraceae; genus Flaveria; species Flaveria linearis. The sequence goes on from CM044005.1 coordinate 76,958,061, forward strand.
CCTTAAATGATGATCAGATGCAACCCTTTTACCAACATGCGTACCCAAAACACGTAGCTTTTTGGGCAGAAAAAATGGGTTATAAGTTAAGTAATTAATATAAAGGTTATCAGATTTGTTTAAAGTTTGAATGAATTGTATTCCATACTCAATACCTCAATAAATACAGGAGCAATGAGAAATTACAGGAGACTATTGTGGAGTACTATGACAACTATTTGACTACGTAAAACTAATCTAGAAGAAGAGTAAATACAAAAGAAAAGTAAATACAAACATTTAAATTACAATCTTGGACTATCACTTAATATGCCTCCTCAAGATGGACGATCCCGAGATGAGTCCAATCTTGGATAATAAGAATGAAAACCATGGGCGAAGTAGAGGCTTGGTGAGAACATCAGCTAACTGGTCGTTACCGGCAATGTGCGTGACCCGTGGGGAACCTGCTTGGACTTTTTCTCGGACAAAGTGGAAATCCAAGGCTAAGTGCTTCATTCTGGAGTGAAAAATCGGGTTGGCCGAGAAGTTAGTTGCACTTAGATTATCGCAGTATATGGTTGGAGTGTTGGTGGGGTGAAATCCAAGTTCAGCAAGAAGAGAATGTAGCCAAGTGATTTCCGTTGTAGTAGAAGTGACGGCACGAAATTCAACCTCAGTGGTACTGCGGGCTATAGTATTTTGTCGTTTGGAATTCCAAGAGATCGGATTGGTGCCAAGGTATACGATATAGCCTATAGTGCTACGGTAATTATCCTTATCTCCAGCCCAGTCCACATTAGCGAATGCATGTAAATGAAGAGGTGAGTTGTAACGTATGAGTATACCATGATGCAAAGTACCATTGAGATACCGTAAGAGACGCTTTAAAGCAGTCCAGTGAGCTGTTGTTGGAGCATGCATGAAGTGAGACAGTCGGTTAACAGCATATGAAACATCTGGACGGGTAAGAGAAAGGTATTGGAGGGCTCCTACAAAGGTATGATAGTCGGTAGTAGAGGAAAGGGGTGGTGCACCGTGTAATGTTAACGGTTCGGAGGAAGTCATTGGTGTGGAAACAGTCTTACAATTAATCATATTAGCTCTTATGAGGAGATCAGAAATGTAATTCTTTTGAGATAAAAGAACGCCTTTAGAGTGTGGGATCACTTCGATGCCTAGAAAATATGATAGATTGCCGAGATCTTTTAGAGAAAACTTGGTTGCGAGGTTTTGGATAAAGTGGGTGACATTAGAAAGAGAGTGACCAGTGATGATTATATCATCAACATAGACAAGAATATAAATAGAGGATGAGCCGTTTAATAGAATAAAAAGAGACGGATCGGAGATAGTGGGTTTAAAACCTTGAGTGTGAAGATATGTTTTCAACTCATCATACCAAGCACAAGAGGCTTGGCGGAGACAATATATAGCCTTATTGAGCTTGCAAACATGGTTAGGAAAAGATGGGTGAATGAAACCCGGAGAATGAGCCATGTAGACAGCTTCATGGAGATTGCCTTGTAAAAAGGCGTTGTTGATATCTAATTGACGAAGGGGCCAATTATGAGAGATAGCAAGAGATAAGATGAGGCGAAGAGTGGCAGGTTTGACGACGGGACTAAAGGTTTCAGCGTAGTCAATGCCAGGGCGTTGATGAAAACCTTTGGCGACAAGTCGTGCCTTTAAGCGTTCAATGGAACCGTCTGGATTATATTTTGTCCTAAACACCTATTTGCATCCGACAAGATTTGGAGCATCTGTTGGTGGAACAAGGGTCCAGGTTTTATTTCGAGTTAAGGCATCAAATTCAGATTGCATAGCACTACGCCAAGAAGGATATTTTAAAGCATGAGTAATAGTGGGAGGTTCAGATGGGGTGGCAGAACAAGCGTTGAAGAGTATGTAATCTGAGGAGGGATATTTGGAGTTTGGTTTGGGATTTGGACGAGTGTTAGGCTTAGGGGGCGGAGTAGATTGTGTGGAAGATAATGGAGAAGGAGAGGTGGGAGTGACAGTGTGTGATGATGAAGAATGAATATGGGCCAATGAAGATTGGGCTTGAGAAGGAGTAGAAGAAAAGGGGTTGGGTGAGTTTGGTTGGGTTAGAGAATTAGTAGAAAAGGTGGGCGTTTGGTATTGGGCAGAATCAAATAGGTGAACTGGTGAAGTGTTAGGATTGTGGGGGTTGGTGGAGGTGTTTGATTGTGGTGATGGTAGAAAGATGGTAGTCCAATCAGTATAAGTGGGGTCAGGAGAAGTGGTGGATTTCAGAAGATCATTATATGGAAAAACGGTTTTGACGAAAATGACATGTCGAGAGGTATATAATTTAGAGGTAAGTGGGTTGAAGGTATAGTAAGCGTTTTGTGTAGGGGAGTAACCCACGAAAATACAAGGAGTAGAACGAGGATGTAACTTATGAGGTGAGTAGGGCCAAAGCCAAAGGTAGCATAGACAACCAAAACTTCTTAGTTTGTTGTAGTTTGGTTGTTTCTTGAAAATTTTAAAGAAAGGACAAGAATTGTTTAGAGTTGGAGTAGGTAGTCGATTGATGAGATAAGCAGCGGTAGTAAAAGCAAAGGGCCACAATTGAACGGGTAAGTGAACATGAGAGAGTAATGCTAAACCGGTTTCAACAATATGTCAATGACGCCGTTCGGCATACCCATTATGTTCCGGTGTGTGCGGAGGAGAAGTAAGGTGAAAGATGCCACAAGAAGTAAAGTGAGATGTGAGTTTGAGGTATTCGCCACCGTTATCGGAAAAGAATTGTTTTATTTTTCGTTGAAAATAATTTTCAACTAATTTTTGAAAACGAATAAATATGGATAAAGAATCAGATTTTCATTTTAAAGGATAAAGCCATATATATTTTGAGTAGTGATCTACAAAAATTATATAATATTTGTAGTTATCAATAGATTCAATTGGAGAACACCATACATCAGAGAATATGAGATCGAGTGGAGCATGTGATGATAAAGAAGTATTTGAAAATGGTAAACGATGACTTTTATTCACTTGACAAGCATTACAATGATCATGAGGTTGAAAATTGAAAGAAACAAATGAAGACAGTAGCTTTAAAGCTTTATTATTGGGATGACCAAGTCGATGATGCCAAGTCATGGATGAGGTGCGTTGTAAATGAAAAACAGACGGGTTGGATGGAGTCCGCAATTCGTACATTCCTTTAATTGCCGATCCCTTGAGGAGAGGAGTTTGTGAATCCCGATCCTTGATGACAAAAACAGACGAGTAAAATTCAATGAGAATATAGTTATCTAAGCATAAACGACAGATAGAGATAATATTTTTAGATAACGAAGGCACACACAAAACGTTTTGAAGAGTGAAAGAAGTTTGGGAAGTGGAAATTGTAAGTGAGCCAATATGAGTTATTTGAAGAGACGAACCATCACCAATGACGAGCTCTTCGGTTCCATCATACGGTGCATGTAGGGATAAATTGTTGAGATCATTGGTCACATGATGGGATGCCCCTGAATCGAATAACCAATTGGTGCCGAAAGGTCCAGATGGTGACATCATGTTGTTTGAAGATGTTGGTTGAGAGGGAGAGGGTGAGCTAGGCTCTGATACCATATAAAGGTTATCAGACTTGTTTAAAGTTTGAATGAATTGTATTCCATACTCAATACCTCAATAAATACAGGAGCAATGAGAAATTACAGGAGACTATTGTGGAGTACTATAACGACTATTTGACTACGTAAAACTAATCTAGAAGAAGAGTAAATACAAAAGAAAAGTAAATACAAACATTTAAATTACAATCTTGGACTATCACTTAATAATTAACACTCTTACTAGGGTAGGATTACAAGAATATCACTAAATCTTGATCACCCATTTTGGTTTTGTTACATAAAAAGCAATAAACAAGTAATCAAGTAAAACATATATTACTAAAGCGGTTACGTACGTGCGTATAGAGATGTGCATCATATATGTTTTTTTTAATTATAATGCTTGATAACAATTCTTTTGTTCCAAGTTTTAGGTTCTTCTGTTTGTGCTTTAGACTTTCATAATGAAGTTGACTTGCATAATGAAGTTGACTGTTCATGGTCATTATGAAGATGTTTATATAATTCCTTTGATCCCATTATGAAACTATGGATGTTTAAAATTGTGACTCGTGTGAGTCTTTATTGTTGTTTCAAGTGAGAACACTCTGTATTTGGCAAAACTAATAGTTAGTTTTTGTTCTTGTGATGGGTTTATGTTGTCATTTCCTGCATATACACTTTGGATTGGAATCCTGAAGTTGACAAAATATATGAAAGTTTATTGGTTTCTCTTAATATCCATCATCTTCTCACTTTAAATATTGGACTCTTTACGTGTACAAGTATAGCATAAAAATATTGAAACATCAGTAACAAGACATTTGATATACTCTATATCAAATACTATTGTTTCACTAAATAATAACAATAATCAATGTTTGGGATATATAATTTTCATATTCATTATTTATACAAATAATAAATACGTATAGACATGGGTTCTATGTTTAAATGGCATTTAAATGTGTACTTGATAAAGTTGCTTAGTGTGTGACTTTTTAAGATTATAAATCAACAGAAAGATTGTTGTATCTTGTGTCACATAGTGTTGAATTTATACATCAAAGACACAGCATATAACAACGTTGTCAACTTGTCAAAGACATATGGTCCTACAATATGACACATTAAGCTATTGGAATGGAATCTACCGGATCAAGATAACAATTATTATTGTTTGGTAAAATGATGGTTACACTTTATTAAAACATGATCATAATATAACTACCTAATTTATATAAAGAGAAAGGTTACAGTACAAAATGTTTTTTTCGTGCGAAGCATACAAAGTTATCCCGCAAAAATGAAGGTTACGGGTGAAATTATAATGCAAGGGTAATAATTAATCAAGTATAGATGGAATTATCATGTAAATGTGAAATTATCACGCAGAAGGTATTCTTGCGTGATTAATTTCATCTCTGCGTGATAATTCCACGCGAATGTAATTTTTTTTTTGCGTAAATATCACTTTGTTTTTGCGTGATTATTATTGTTCATGCGTGATAATTCCACCCCAAAACTTCGCACGTTTTGCATAAAAAACATTTTGTAGTAACCGGCCTTTTATATAAATGCCAGGTCAGATCTAATGCAAAAACAAAAAAGATGACCAACTACTTCCTAAAGACTCGAACAACCTAGAATGAGTTTAAAGAAACCCTTAAATATGCATATTAATTCAAACATATGTGTGCATGTCCCCAGCTTAATCATACACATGACAATTTATTTCTTGACTCGTAAAATGCAAACTAATTTAATTCAAAACCTAACTCCTTGACTCTAGGACTCACACCTTGTTGATCCCTTAAAATTAGCCCAACCTTCACCCTCATAATCTAGACATCAGCCCATGCATTTATCAAAGTAGAGTTAGTTCCTTTAATTAAATCAAATTGTCCTCTTTTGCCTTGTCTTTCCATTATTATACACTCATTTGCAAATGGTCTAAATGCTTCACAATCATAGCATCTAAACCTGCTTTTGTTGGCTTGACGCAATCTTCTTCAAAATCCTCTTCCCCTCTACTACATCCTTTGCCTGAACCTTTTCTCATCTATATTACTTATCATCATGCTCACATTAGTCAACAACCGTTGCATTTGATCTTCATCTTTTTTACCATGACTTTTGAGCTTTTTTGTATATGCTCAGAGTCATCCAATTGTTTATTCGAAAGACATGTTTTCAATCTTTAAGTATTGCTCGATGTAGCATCAATTGGTAGATAGTAATTCGATGCTGAATTAAGAAGCTTTCTCACAACTACTTCCTCTTCAAGACTTAATCCAAGAGTTTTAAGCTTTCCTACAATACCATATATCTTACTTGAAAAAATCATTAATCTGTCTCATTCTCCTTCATCTTTAGCATTTCCAACTCGTTTATAAGGGTTTGTAATTATACCTTTTGGACTTGATCGACTCAGAAGTAACGAACCAGAAACCAAAAATCCTTTGCATCTTTGTGTTTAGCAATCGATAAAAGATTATTATACGATAAAGTTGAAATAAGTAATGGTTTTAGTGGTATGATTCTTCTTTTCCTTCAGAGTTGCTCTAATGACTAAGTCTATAGCCTCCCAAACACCATATGCTTTAAGTATCGTCCAATCATAATTACCCATGATGTATAGTTTGCCTTAGTTTAGGACATTAGAGTCATATTCCTATGTACTTGAACTATTACAGCACCTACATTTTCTACCATTTCTTGCTAAATATTGCTTAGATGTTTATGTCTTACGCTTCCCTAGTTCAATTTCTTGTGGCTTTTGCTTTATTCTTGATGCCTCTTACTTTATCTTGTCGAATCTTGCTTCAACTTTCTACTAGTTGATTAGTTTTCACCAATAAATTATCTTGGTACTTGCTTTTTCTCTTATTGTATGTTTATATGGAATCGATGATGCACTTGTGTCCTACAAAACCCTCCAGTGAGATGAGCCTAGGGCTCTGACGCCAAAAGATAGTTCAGGCCCATGAATTAAAACATACACAAACTCATGAATATGAAAGTTTGCTACTTCAGAAGAACTCACTAATAATATAGAGATAAGAAGAAAAGATGTATGTGGAATTTTACAAAACACTTTGATATTTTATTTAATGAGAAAATTAATATAAACAGCTTGCATACTAGGTCCAACGTACACCAAAAATAAAAAGGATACAACTAACTACTTTGGCAACTCCTAGAACACGTTCAAAGAAACCCTTAAACATGTAGACTAATTCAAACATACAAGTGTGTGCATGTGACCAACTTAACCACACACATGACAATTTACTTCTTGACATGTACCATGTACACCAAATTTAATTCTACCGACCAACCTGAAGTATGACTCGAGGACTCGCACTTCGTTGATCGGTCAAGATTAATCCAACAATGATCACTATTCTCAAGAATATAAGGCTACTCCCTTACCTTAACAACTATATTTCAAAGAACATGTGATTTATTTCTTATCTGATTTGCATAATATACGTTCAATATTCATCTTGCCATGAGGATCTAGTTACCACTTAGATGCTAAATGTGTTTATCATTTGTGACTATGAGTGATCCTAGGAACCCATAAATACATATACTCTATGTGAATCATTTCTTATCTAATTTGCAAAATATACTTTCAATATTCATCTTAGTAATTTTATGCATACGATTATTTATGGATTGTATCATTTTTTAAAGATATAATGATCTATGCACATATATAGACACATACATATATATTATAACCCATAAACATATAACACATGCTTACTGATATCTGTGTTTTGTTTAAGGCCTAAAGTCTAAAGTTGGAAATGCCCCTAAATGGAAAAATCACGCACATAAAGCTAGAAAACATTTCTTGTGGCTATTGCTTTACTCTGATGCAACTCACTTTATCTTGTCGCATCTTGCTTATATATACTTGCTATTAATCAATTAGGGGGCGTTTGGTACGCCGGAATTCGATGGAATTGAAAGGAATTGGAATTTGAATTCCATTCCCTTGAGGTGTTTGGTTGGTTAGATGAAGGAATTGGAATTGAAAAAATTCCATCCAAATCCTATCATTAGTGGAATTTAAAATCCCCACTATTTTACAGGATTTTAATGGAATGTTTAAAAAATACCTAAATAACCCTACTCTCCTTTCTTCTTTCCCATATAGACCGCCGCTGCTCTTTCTTTCTTCATTCTTCGAGACATCCGCCGCTGCTCTTTCTTTCTTCATTCTTCGAGACATCCGCCGGAGCACTTCCGTCGAACATCCACCGGCGCACTTCCGTCGAACATCCACCGGTGCACTTCCGTCGAACATCCACCGGAGCACTCCGTCGCTCATCCTCCGTCAAACAACCTCCATCGAACATCCTTCACGGTTAGTAGATCTCTCTCGATTTATGTCACATTACGTGGAACATCCTTCTCTGTCTTTTGACTTCCACAACAACAATCAATCGATTCTTTCGATGAATTAACTCAATTTGATTCGATTTTGATTTCGATTTTGATCCGATTGCTCTGTGATTACAAATTTGAAGTTTGATCGATGGGGAATGGTATAGGGAAGTGTTTCACCGGAGCAGATGTGGTTCACCGGCGGAAGAACACGGCGGTGGTGATTTCTGACCCGGTGGATGATTTGGGTCACTCGTTTTGCTATGTTCGACCCGACCCGTCTCGGTTGTCGTCTTCGAAGGTCCACTGTTCGGAGGAAACGACGACGTTCCGGTCGATTTCTGGAGCCTCTGTTTCTGCGAACACATCGACTCCACTTTCGACGTCTTTGATCGATCTGTATTCTGATGGGTTTATTGATAAAGCTTCTGCTTTTGAAAGTTTGACATCATTTGCGTCGATTCCTCTGCAAAGGGGGTTCCTTTCGGGCCCGATTGAGCGTGGGTTTCTATCGGGTCCTCTTTTTTCTGGCCCGATTGAAAAGGGTAATCAAGATCAGTTTCAACGGAGCTATTCGCAAGGGGGTTTTAAGTTTAAACGCAGATCAAGAAAGAACTCGTTGATTCGGGTTATTCAACGGGCGATTCCAAGAAACTTTGTCACCCGTGGGCAGAACTCGATCGTTGCCCCGATTAGTAAAACTGTTGGGTCTTTGAAGGTTCCAGATTGGGTGGTTGAGAAGAACAATGAATTGACGATTAGTAGTGCTAATTTGAGCAGTGAATGCAGTTTTCTTGATGATGATGAGTGTTTGAATCAGAATCAGAGTCAGAATCTTCAATGGGCGCAAGGGAAAGCTGGTGAAGATCGAGTACATGTTGTTGTTTCCGAAGAACATGGGTGGGTTTTCGTTGGGATTTATGATGGGTTTAATGGTCCTGATGCACCTGATTATCTGTTGTCGAATTTGTATCCAGCTGTTCATAAGGAATTGAAGGGTTTGTTGTGGGATGATGAGCTTGATCCATTGAATTTAAGCTCTTCAGTGCAAACAGTAGATGTAAGCGAATCAGTTGAATCAATCGAATCGCAAATCGGTGATCAACCTCAACGAAATGAGAGACGAAGATATGTTGACCAGCAGGAAAGTTATCCTGCTGCAATTGTGGATTCGGAGACGAATCTGAGTAAGAAAAGAAGCAAGAATTCAAGGGTTAGGAGCAGAGGTCCTTCAAAGAAATGGGAAGATAATCACAGGAGATGGAAGTGTGAATTCGACCGCGAGAGGTTAGAATTGGATAGGAGGTTAAAAGAACAGCTGAATTTATATTATTTATGGTGGCGACGACGGTGGCGGCGGCGGCAGTGGTGGTGGTGGTGGTGGGGGGGGGTTCACTAGAATAAATATATAAAAATACTTGAGTATAAATTTTATATTATTTGTGGTGCTTTGAAGGGTAATTTGGTCTTTTTATATAAATTTCAATTCCAAACAAGCAAACACATTTTGGATTTTCAAAAGAATCCTTAAAATTCCAATTCCAATTCAAAATTCCAATTCCAATTCCAATTCCAATTCCAATTTCAATTCCAACAAATTCCACGTACCAAACGCCCCCTTAGTTTTCACCAATTCTCTTGCTACTTGTTTTCTTTCTCATGGTCTAATTACATGGGATTAGTGACGCACTTGTTTCCTACAAAACCCTCTAGTGAGATGAGCCTAGGGCTCTAATGTCAAGTCATGGTTCAGACCCAAGATTAAAACATACACAAACTCATGAATATGAAAGTTTGCTACTTTAGAAGAACTTACTAATAATATAGAAATAAAAAGAAAAGGTGTATATGGAATTTTACAAAACACTTGATACTTTATTCAATGAGAAAGTTAATATATATTGCTTACATACTAGCTCCAACATACACCAAAATAAAAGAAAACAACTAATTACTTTGGCACCTCCTAGAACATGTTGAAAGAAACCCTTAAACATGTAGACAAATTCTAACCTACATATGTGTGCATGTGATGAATTTAACCACACATATGGCAATTTACATCTTGACCTGTAATAAGTACACCAAATTAATTTCATGACCCAACCTGATGTTTGACTCGAGGACCCGCACTTCATTGACCGGTCAAGATTAACCCAAAAATGATTACTATTCTCAAGAATATAAGACTACTACCTTATCTTAGTACTATATATCAAAGAACTTGTGAATCATTTCTTATCTAAATTGCATAATATACGTTCAATATATATTTTGCCAAGAGGATATAGTTACGACTTAGATGCAAAATTTTGTTATCAAGGCACCCATAAATACATATACTCTCTGTGAATCATTTTTTTATCTAATTTGCATAATATACGTTCAATATTCCCCGTAGTAACTTTATGCAAACTATTATCTTTGAATTATATCATTCTTTTAGGATTTAAGCCTTGCATTTTATCTTGTCATAAAGTGTGCATCACATATTTAACTAGTGGGTCGTGGTCACATGCTCAATGAGGAAATTAAGTAGTTAGGGCTCATGGCAAATCTCATAGCACATGTCGAATAAGGCGATACATACAACAAAAGACTCTCCATTAATAATTTTTTTGAGGTAGTTATCTACAAAATGTCATCATTTAGAGTAAGTTTCTTATTTTGATGTGAGTGTGTGCCTTATATCATAGGGGATTGTTGTGAGTGGTTGTGAGTGAAGAAGAATATAAATTTATGGGGATTGTACAGTGATTCTCCATATTTGGAAAAACACAATACAACACCTATAAATTTTTTAATATTTTAAAAGTGGTTGTGAGCGGAGAGGAGAGAAAATGTAATGATAAAAGTATAAAAAGTTTTTTTTCCTTAAAAGAGAGAGTAAAAGAGTAGTGTTTATAACGTAAATATGGGAACGGGGACTACAAGAAATGTCACCATTAGAGGCGACCCTTTTAGCGGCGACAGAGACCATTAGCGGCGACACCTTTTAGCGGCGACATTAATAGCGGCGACTGTCACCGCTAATGGTCAACGATCCATCTGACTTCGCTAAACTTAGATCTGGCCGTTGAAACTCTGCTAGATCTGACGGCTGCAATTTAATCGTACGTGAAACCTTTAGCGGCGACACCTTTAGCGGCGACATGTCGCCGCTAAAGGGTGCAGATCTTCTAAAACCGGGAATATCTCCTTTTTCCCCTCTTTCCCTCCTCACCACATCTCCATTCCCGCGAAGCGAACTGTTGAAGCTCCGGCGACACCTTTCTCCCCTCTTTCCCGACCACCACTTCGTTCATCATCTTCCTCATCTTCGGGTCATCATCGCCCTCAACATCCATTCATCATCTTCCTCAACATCTTCGGGTCATCATCGTTCATCATCCCTAAAGGGTGCAGATTTAATTATTTGTATGTGTATTGTAGATAAGTATTTATTTAATATATGATATACTTTTAAATGTTAATCAGAATAAGAGCAGACTTGAGGCATTTCAGAATGCTCATACCAGTAAAGATGGGACCTTTGATACGGAGATAGCTGAGCAACAATATGTAAGTTTTATATAAAGTAGAGTTTTGAAATATTAAAGATGAAGCCTTTGTGTGTATATATATATTAAATGACTTCTTGTTAATTAATATATAATCAGCTCAAAGGACGGTTTGATGAGCTAAGTCAATCCCAAAACGAAGGAAATAGTTCATCACTGAACGAGGTTGAAGTTTTTGAGTCGGTGTTGGGAGAACGTCGCGGGCATATTAGAGGGATTGGGCGTAAACCGTCTTCATCTGCAGGGTCGACTTCGTTTGTTCCTGATCAGGAACAAACACTTCAGACATTATCAGAGATATTAAAGTTTTAGTTGAATTATGTACATTATGGTTGAAATGTGTCAAAATGGGTAAATTTAAGTTGAATTATGTACATTATGGTTGAAATGGGTCAAAATGATACAAACACACTTGATATAGTTAAAACGGGTCAAAATGGGTAAATTTAAGTTGAATTATGTACATTATGGTTGAAATGGGTCAAAATGATACAAACACACTTGATATAGTTAAAACCCTATTAATTTGAGTTAAAACGGGTCAAAATGGGTAAATTTAAGTTGAATTATGTACATTATGGTTGAAATGGGTCAAAATGATACAAACACACTTGATATAGTTAAAACGGGTCAAAATGGGTAAATTTAAGTTCAATTATTTACATTATGGTTGAAATAGGTCAAAATGAAACAAACACACTTGATATAGTTAAAACGGGTCAAAATGGGTAAATTTAAGTTGAATTATGTACATTATGGTTGAAATGGGTCAAAATGATACAAACACACTTGATATAGTTAAAACCCTATTAATTTGAGTTAAAAAGGGTCAAAATGGATAAATTTAAGTTGAATTATGTACATTATGGTTGAAATGGGTCAAAATGATACAAACACACTTGATATAGTTAAAACCCTATTAATTTGAGTTAAAACGGGTCAAAATGGGTAAATTTCAGTTGAATTATGTACATTATGGTTGAAATGGGTCAAAATGATACAAACACACTTGATATAGTTAAAACCCTATTAATTTGAGTTAAAACGGGTCAAAATGGGTAAATTTAAGTTGAATTATGTACATTATGGTTGAAATGGGTCAAAATGATACAAACACACTTGATATAGTTAAAACCCTATTAATTTGAGTTAAAACGTGTCAAATTGGGTAAATTTAAGTTGAATTATGTACATTATGGTTGAAATGGGTCAAAATGATACAAACACACTTGATATAGTTAAAACCCTATTAATTTGAGTTAAAACGGGTCAAAATGGGTAAATTTCAGTTGAATTATGTACATTATGGTTGAAATGGGTCAAAATGATACAAACACACTTGATATAGTTAAAACCCTATTAATTTGAGTTAAAACGGGTCAAAATGGGTAAATTTAAGTTGAATTATGTACATTATGGTTGAAATGGGTCAAAATGATACAAACACACTTGATATAGTTAAAACCCTATTAATTTGAGTTAAAACGGGTCAAAATGGGTAAATTTAAGTTGAATTATGTACATTATGGTTGAAATGGGTCAAAATGATACAAACACACTTGATATAGTTAAAACTCTATTAATTTGAGTTAAAACGGGTCAAAATGGGTAAATTTAAGTTGAATTATGTACATTATGGTTGAAATGGGTCAAAATGATACAAACACACTTGATATAGTTAAAACCCTATTAATTTGAGTTAAAACGGGTCAAAATGTGTAAATTTAAGTTGAATTATGTACATTATGGTTGAAATGGGTCAAAATGATACAAACACACTTGATATAGTTAAAACCCTATTAATTTGAGTTAAAACGGGTCAAAATGGTAAATTTAAGTTGAATTATGTGCATTATGGTTGAAATGGGTGATACAAACACACTTCAAGGTGTTGGTGTATCATTATATACTTAAAGTTATACTAAGAAGCAAATACCACAACTTATAATGTATGTTTTGTTTTGTTGGCACAAATCGCAAGTTTGTTTCAAAATGCAAACTTTATGTCTCAAATGATGCAACTTATTGCCTCCCAAAAAGGTACACAACAAGTTGATGAAGATGATAATTCTGACGAGGACAATGAATAGGATAGAGGCGACATGTGTATGTTTATGTATGTTTGGTTTGTTAAAATTTGACAAATGAAGTTAAACAATTCGTATGTTTATGTTATTTGTATTGTTAAAACTCGTATTGTACTTCTTAATAGTTATGTTATTTGTGGTGTTGGGAAATCTGGAAATTTGGTTTTATTTACAGGTTTTTTCGGTTTATAAAAACGGAAATTAAAAAAATTAAAAAAAAAATTAAAATGAAAAAATGACTATTAGCGGCGACATGTGTCGCCGCTAAAAGCCTTCCCCGAATTTTTTTATTTAACTTTATAGCGGCGATATTGTCGCCGCTAATGAGTGTATTAGCGGCGACACTTTTAGCGGCGACTCTTTAGCGGCGATATCTTCCACATTAGCGACGAAACATTAGCGGCGACATGTCGCCGCTAATACTAATAGCGGCGACAAATGGCATCAATAGCGGCGACTTTTGTCGCCGCTAATGCTCTTATTCCTTGTAGTGATGGGGAAACTAGTGTAAATGCTCTTAGAGCACCAATGAATAAAGATTCGCTACATAATTCATGATACATCTAGGGTTTATTATTAATAGGTCTTTGGGACATATCTAAAGTTACAATAGTGAAACTGTGGTGACAAAAGCTATGACTATGATTCCTTCATTTAGAGATTCAAACTGCAGCACTTGTATATCTCACTCAATGGTCATCATTTCGAACTTCAAGCACACAAACAAACATACTGATCTATGCACATATATAGATACATGAACATAAGGGTGTTGTCAATATTATAATAACACAACATATAATCTAATAATTCTTTACATGTGATGTTACATGGCATTCTCATAAGCTCTCTCAATTTAATTTTCGCGCCAATACTATTTATTTCATTTTAAAAAGTCAGATAACTTATTTATGAATTTTTCTCTTTCTCTTCCATCATTAGTTTTTAAATACATTTATTAAATATAAATTTAGTATTTTGATTAAAAAATATAGCTTTTTAAAATCAAAATTTTCTAAAACTATGAATTTTCTAACAAACGAAACCTTTTTTAATCATAAAATATTTTAAAATTAATCTTTAAAAAAACAAAAATTTTATATAAATTTTTTTAAAAAGCAAACCTGGAGTTTTTAAACAACGAGATATTGACAAAAAAGACGGACTATTTTCAAAGGAATAATTTTTTAAAATGAAAGTTTGAAAATAGTAAAAATATTTTATCAGATAATCAAAATATTTTTGTATTTAACGTTTTATGGTTCCTAACTCTTCATTAATAAATATTTAGTATTTAACACATTTAATACATGGGGTTAATACATGGGGTTACAGCTCGGTGTTGTTTATATAAAAGAGATTATAATAACATGTAACAGAAAATAAACTATAGTATGCAACAAGAGTAATCAAACAAAGAATATGGATCATATTTGGCTGAGGCCGGGCTCATAATAAACTAAAAGATCGTATCACTCCCTTGATTCATCTTACTAGTAACAATCGATTACAATATATGCCACGTGTCACTAATACATTTCATCTCACAAAAGTTTTTTCACCCAAACTTTTTATAACCTATTAAAATAAAGGAAAATTATTTATATAAACATTTGATCAAGCTAAATTATCATTTTAACAATTGCCTCAAAGTTTTTAAAAATTAATCGTTGACTCTATTATATCTATCATAGTGGCTAGATTTACTCAAAACTATTGTTCGTGTGACATTTTTAAATTATAATTTTACATATTAGTTTTTCTGATTTAAAGAAAGAACAGATATACTTTTTGTAAATAAGTTTGTAGTTAGTTTTTTAATCATGATTTAAAAATGATTAATGTTTATAATTATGACTTAGTTAGGAGTCATGCAATGTTTGTGAAGGGTATTGTATAGTTGTGTGTATTTAAGTGTATAATATTAGATAAAATGTAACGCCCGGATATTTTCTTTGAAGCCGACGAAAGAAGAAAAAGAAATAAAATCCAAAGTTGAGGGACCAAACTTGTCAAAACGCGAGAAAGTTCGGAAGAGAAGGAGAATAAGAGGGGAGGGCAGCCCACACCCTCCCCACATCTCCAAAATTCAGCAAAAGAAAAAAAGAAGAGAGAAAAGGGAGAAGAGAAGAAGAAAACTTGGTTCGAGTGTGCAAAGTCGTCGTGTAGCGGGTCTAAACGAAACTCTTGTCACACCCCTGCTGAGAGCGGAAACACGGGGATGCGAGCTAGACGGGATCGTCATAACACATGGTTAACAGTAGATATGCAATATATGTATGTAATTGATGACAAGCGTGTCATGACGACACCCGGCACAAATGAAGACTTGTGTCGTGTTTAGTCAATGTTCATGACAGCATAGCCATAAGCTTAAACAGTAACTTGTAATTGATTCACATAAACGATTTACATAACCACAAAAATTGTATTCTTGTATGTAATTCCCACAACCCGGGAACAAGTATCCAAAAGAATGTTAATTGTTTGATAGACTGCAACAATGTACAAAAGAATTATTCATCATGTATGTTCAGTCTCAAAAATGCATCCTAGGGTCTCCACTAAGACAGCACTCCTAGATCTTCAGTTCTCATTATTACCTGAAAAATATGCTCAAAAATGTCAACAATAATGTTGGTGAGCTTCGCAGGTTTGAATTATAAACATGTAATTGAAGCTGTATAGTGTTTGTTGTGGAATACCGTGCATACAGTTATAAGCAAGCAATATCACATACCATGAGTTTTATACAACCAAACCTAATGACGTACACACAGTAACTTGTCGGAATATATTCACCCAAGGCCCGTTCCTGGTAGTGTGATGGTACTCACAAGTAACCATCTCTCAAAGGTGGGGGTGTCAACCCAGTAGTACTACTAATACCTATCCGTTGGTTCCAACACCGGAATTAATGGTTGTAAGAAGAACCACACAGTAACATCATGTATGCATCAGATAAGTACTCACAAAACAGTATCACGTTGATTCCAAGTATGAAAATTGTATGTATGTATGTTATACAGTATTGAAAACGTGTGAGCATACTTTTCCCCCATGTTTGTAAACATTGAAAACTTGTATAAGCATAAAAAGGAGCCACGAAATTCACTTGTTAAGTGGTAAGTGTGTATGATGTAACTTCCCAAACTTGTATGTATGTATGATGTAACTTCCCAAACTTGTATGTATGTATGAACGGTCAATCACCTATTGACAGTTATGCTAAGCATTAATGATATGCCTGCTGTTAATAGTATTGTTTAGTTGGGTCGGGTCGTATTGGTTCGGTCATGGGTCACACTTGCACACAAACACGCGTAACAGATCTTATGTAGATCCAAGTACTAGAAGCGTTGCCATTGTCGATAATTTTCGTGTAAAAGTATTATTGTTGTTAGAGAAGTACTTAGTAAGCACTTGTGTTATGGATCGTTTGTTACTAATTGTAAAATGTTAAGTTGATTGGATTTGATATAACATTGATAAGTTTGTTAGTGTTAATCCTAAAGATCATCATTAGCATTGGCAACCGTGTCGATGTCACCTTAACATCACACGACAACACACACCGCACACAGGAAGAATTCACACACAATGACTCCAATTGCACGATAGGACTAGACGCACGACTGGGCACTCCATTCGGACGAATCAACTCTCAATCATGCGAATCAGCTTCATTCGCTCGATTGAACCTCCATTCGTGCGACTAAGCATTCAGTCGTACCACACAGCATCCAATCGCACGACTCAATCTTCCATTTGCACGATTCAGCCTTCATTCGTACGAATTAGCTTCATTCGTATGACTGAACTTTCATTCGTGTGACTGGACATTCAGTCGTGCGATACACACAGTCGCACACATTCATCCGCATTGACTCAATCGCATGGCAATACTCATCCGCATGAGTCAATCGCACGACACACACAATCGTATGGGCTCAGTCGCACGACTCACTCAATCGCTTGGACTCAGTGCGCAACTCACCCAATCGTATGGACTCAGTTGCACGACTCACCCAGTCGCATGACTCAGTCGCATAACAGACCCAGTCGCCTGAATAGTAGGTTCGCGACTGCTGAAGTGCTGAGCATCCTTCGGCTGCTCCGTGCCCAGATTTAACACAACCAGGACTTCCAGAAACACTTGCAGGACCGGGTGAAGGGTTAGCACTTACAACACAACAACACAATGAGGAGAGTGTATTTAGAACACTTAACAGATCAAATGGGGAAACGGTTATGGTGATGCTAAGAACACAAGTAAACTTAGAAAGGAACAAGATAACAATACAAGTGGTTGGTTTTCAAGGATGTTGTATATTGCTTCTCAAGTTCAAGTTACAAGTATTCAACATACATACATTACAAGTCTTAGAGATACTATATACTACAACCTACAGATGGCCATACTTTGAAGGCCAGCTGGATACATGAACTAGACAACATAATCCATGTAGAATCAAAAGGCAGATTTGCCTTTTGGCTAGTGACTATGACATGCCATAGCTCATATCCTAATATATTACAAAAAGGATAAAAGTACATAAAGTAGAAAGGTTTGACTCAAGACCTCAATGTACAGTTTTCCTAAAGCATGGACCTTTTCACCAACTCATGCAAGTTGGTGACCAACCAGAATGGGCAGCGGTAAAGTGGTTCAGCTTTTCAGAAAAAGTACATCAGATAAAAGCATGTATGATAAAAGTCTTCGGAAGAATCTGTCTTGGTTTCTTGGCTTCGGAAGACTTTGTCTTGAAGCTAAGAAAGACTTCATTTCTAGCTTCTGAAGATGTTGGTCTTGACTTTGGAAGATTTTACACTTAGAATATTTCTGAAGTGGTGTAAAACTTCCTTAGCAGTTCTACTTACATGTTATGTGTAGTATTCAGGAAGACTTGATCATTTCATAGAACTACTGAAAGAAGACTGTCACAACTACTGAAGAATACTTCTTCAGCTATTGTGACAACTAGTGAAAGAAGATCATCACAACTACTGAAGAGTACTTCTTCAGTTGTTGTGACAACTACTGAAAATTGTCTTCAGGATTTGTCTTCAGACTTTGTCTTCAGTTGATATCTTCAGCTGTTGTCTTCAGCTGATGTCTTCAGCTGTTGTCTTCAGCCGTTACCTTCAGCTGTTGTTTTCAGCTGATGTCTTCAGCTTTTGTCTTCAGCTGTTACCTTCAGCTGTTGTCTTCAGCTGATGTCTTCAGTTGTTGTCTTCAGCTGATGTCTTCAGCTGTTGTCTTCAGATGATGTCTTCAGCTGTTGTCTTCAGCTGTTGACTTTAGTTGTTACCTTTAGCTGTTGACTTCAGTTGTTACCTTCAGCTGATGCCTTCAACTGATGTCTTCATACTTTGTCTTCATCAGTTGTTATGATCAGTAGATAATTACAAGAGTGTTTTGGCTGCATCAAACTTCTAGGAATCCTTACAACACTTATCTAACATGTCTAAGTAAGATGCACACTCAGAAAGGCAACATACACACCCCCACGACCTCTTGTGCTCGGGTTGAACCTGAGTACCTGAAACCCTAGAATTCACAGAAGTAAAACGAGCAAAAACGGATGACCAAGGTCGTCTACCTGCTTGAAACGTGTTGTCTAAGCTGTAGTAGTAGTCTAAACGGTGAAATCGCGAAGAAAACGGGGTGGTTCTAGGTGCAAGGAGGTGGAGAGAGTGGAGAAGAAGAAGATGAAGAAGAAAAGGAATTTGTGAAGGCCAGGGCTGGTATGTGGGTTTTTATACCCAGCCCTAGTTTGGCAAATATCAAGTTTAGTCCCTGCGCTTAGCCCCCGAGTCCCCAAACTTGTTTCGGTTGAAAACGACGTAAATACGTGCGTTATATTAATTTTAGGGAAGTATTTAATGTTGTTTGTATCTTGAATATGTTGTTATTAATGATGTTTATATTATATAACGTAATATAGTTAGTGATGTCGGTTGTGATACCCGTAAGCGTTTTGGATGATAAGGTTGCAAATAATGGTATCAAAACTGTAAAAGAAAATCAAACAAGTATGATGTCCTCACGAATAGTCTATGAAGATGAGAAATGAACATTCTAAGGATAGTTAATGAAATCCACGTTAAATGACGGACCTTGTGGTGACGGATGTCACAATATCCCCAGTTGAGAGAATTTCGTCCTGAAATTCAACTGGTGTTAGGTCCAAGAGTGTCATCCTCGAATAGATGTGGATATTTGAGCTTCATTTGATCTTCCCGTTCCCACATGAACTCTGTTCCTCGTTTGGAGTTCCATCTCACGCGGACGATCGGTATCTTGCTGCGCCTTAAGCGTTTAACCTTTCGGTCCATGATCTCGATAGGTTCTTCGACAAAATGAAGCTTTCGTCAATCTTGATTTTCTCAATTGGCACATGTAGAGTTTTATCTACCAGGCACTTTTTGAGGTTTGATACATCAAATGTGTCGTGTACCCTGCTGAGTTCTTGTGGCAACCTTAATCGGTAAGCCACCGGACAAATTCTTTCTGTAACCTCGAATGGTCCTACGTATCTTGGGGCTAACTTCCCTTTCTTTTCCAAATCGTACAATCCCTTTCCAGGGAGAGACTTTGAGTATAACGTGATCTCCAACATTGAATTCTAGAGGCTTCTGACGGTTGTCGGCATAGCACTTTTGGCGATCTCTTGCAGCTTTTAATCTGTCTTTGATTTGGAAAATCTTGTTAGTCGTTTCTTGTATGATCTCTGGGCCTG
Source organism: Flaveria linearis (assembly GCA_024085815.1). Classification (NCBI taxonomy): domain Eukaryota; kingdom Viridiplantae; phylum Streptophyta; class Magnoliopsida; order Asterales; family Asteraceae; genus Flaveria; species Flaveria linearis. The sequence continues at coordinate 76,978,427 of CM044005.1, forward strand.
TAAGCTGGCTTTCACCAATCTTAGTCCAACAAACTGGGGATCTACATTTCCTCCCATACAATGATTCAAATGGAGCGCATCTATAAGGCCCTGATCCCAGGAAACCTCACAGTTGGTCATTCACAGCAAAAACATAGATTTAAAACATTCATTTACTTATATAGGTATATATATATATATTGCAGCGAAAAGATGTAGTAATTGCAATTCATTACAACGTAGTTAAATTAAAATATAAACATCATCTTTAACTACCAAAAACTCTTTAAAGTCCTCTTAAATTCTTCTCCATCAGGGATGCCAGTCTTTAGATGCCGAGAAGCTTCAGATCCATGCTCCCATCCCTTAAGCCCTAACGCTCACCTGTCAACTAATATGCATACAAAAGTCAGCTTCGCTGAGTGAATTCTAGGTTTACTTTGTTAAATAACTTTTGTAAGAGGTATTAGCTTTAACAGTTGAAAATAATTATCATCTATCAGAACATTAATACACACGGGCTATCACTTTATCGGTACTTTACCATTACTTGTTAATTATTACTCTTCTTTATCCGTCAATTCCCAGTCACTATCGGTGCCTATGATAAACACAGGACACTACCGACACGCCAATTTAGACCTTACTGTCGTACCCAAACAAACCATTATTGTCATGCTAATTCATGGCCTTACTGACCTGCATGTTCGAGCATTTACTTTATAAGGGTGAGGGCACAACAGATGCAACCCTCCTTTATCAATTGCGTGCAAAGCTTTACTTTCTCAAGGTACATGTTATGGGCCCAATAACAGTTCTTTAAGTTTCATTTATATCTTTAGTTTTCACATGCACTTAACACATAATAAGAAGCAAACTCTTAGTCTAAGCATTCACATTTCATCAAACATAAGAGATAACCAGATAACTGACCCTCTGGGGGACAGCGGGGGTTCGGGGGCGGCAGCCTCTGATAGCGGGGTTCTAGGGGCGGCAGCCCCTAGTGGGGTCCAAGGGGCAACGCCCCTGGCTGGGGCCGGGTAAAGGTCTTAAAAACCGTCATCATAAAAGTATGTATTTTAGTAAGCATATCACCCCAAAACATTGAAAACAGGTAAAAGAGGGGTCTAGAACTCACCTGAACTTAGCAAAATAGCTTCAATTCTATGTTACTTAAGCTATAGTCCGAATACACGAGCTGTACGGAAGTTAATACACAAAAACGTCATTTTCTTCACAATTTCGCTGCCAGTTTCGCTAGCAGTTTCGCTGCCAGTTTCGCTGGCAGTTTCGCTACCAGTTTCACTGGGCAGCACTTCTGCCACTTTCGCTGGACAGATTCGCTGCCATGAGCGCCCAACTTTCGTTGTAATTTCCTAGTTTCGCAAGGTCTATAGGTCAACCTGGGCACTGGCGAAATTACCAACGAAACTGTAGTTTCGCTGGAACTCTCTTAGTTTTGCTGGATGAGTGCACAGTTTCGCTGGATGAGTGCACAGTTTCACTGATCGGGCTCACAGTTTCGCTGGATGCATAAAAATGACTAACCAGCCCGTTTTTAACCCAAAGTCTTAACTTTTTACGTCCAAATCCTTGGTTTACCTTTCATGAAATCATTTCTAACCTTTTTACATGTTTTCATACGTAAAAATTTTACCTTTATGTGTTTCTTTGAAACTTTTGAAAACCCAAAACCCTAGGATCCGGGTTTGATCTACAGAAGGGTTTAGAGGTCGATTCTTACCTGGATTTGTTGCTCCTTTCTTATGGTTTGATGCTCCAACCCTAGATATTCAATCTTTTAACATTTGAAGCTCTAAATCTTGAGTTTTCTTCACTTTCTCTCTCTACTTTCTCTCTCTATGAATTTTGGGGGCTAGGGTTGCAAATGCTGGAATGGAGGCTGCTCATGCATGTTTAAGGGCTGATTAAGAGCCCTTAAACCCATCAAAACATAGCCCATTAAGGTTAATTTAGTCCATAGCCCACTAATTTACCTTTCTTTCTTAAATTAACCCTTAAAAGCCCATTATTATTAAATGGCTTGCTTCGGGAAAAATCGGGGCGTTACAGCATCCAATGCTTGTATGATAGCTGTTGTTGTAAGAGAACTCAATCAATGGTAGATGAGTGTCCCAGCTACCACCAAAATCGATTACACAAGCTCTGAGCATGTCTTCCAATGTTTGTATTGTTCGTTCACTTTGGCCATCTGTTTGTGGGTGATAGGCGGTACTCATATCTAATCCAGTGCCCATCGCTTTCTGTAGTGTTTGCCAAAATCGTAAAGTAAATCGGCTGTCACGGTCGGATATGATTGACACCGGCACTCCGTGCTGTGTCACGACCTCCTTTATGTACAATCTCGCCAACTTTTCCATCTTGTAATCCTCCCGGATCGGTAAGAAATGAGCGGACTTCGTCATCCGATCCACTACGACCCATATCGAGCCGTGCCCGCTACTTGTTCTAGGGAGTTTGGTAATGAAATCCATGGCTATGTTCTCCTATTTCCACTCAGGAATTTCAGGTTGCTGTAATAATCCCGATGGTTTTTGATGTTCAACGTTAACTTTCGAGCATGTCAAGCATCGGCTTACATACATAGCAATGTCTTTCTTCATGCCTGGCCACCAGTATAGATCCTTAAGATCGTGATACATCTTGTCTGCACCAGGATGAACAGAATATCGTGTCTTGTGCGCTTCCTCCATTATTAGGGTACGAACGTCTCCCCATTTGGGTACCCATATACGATCCATGAAGTACTGTATACCATCACCCTTACAAATCATCTGTTTGTCCAACCCACGGAATTCTTCTCCCGCAAGGCTTTCTTCTTTCAATGCCTCACTTTGTGCAATTTAGATCTAAGCTTTCAAGTTCGTTTGAATAGTCAATCCCAAAGCTCGAGCACGTAGTGGTTTCACGCATTCTTTGCAGCTTAAAGCATCAGTCACCACGTTTGCTTTCCCCGGATGATACCAGATTTCACAATCGTAGTCACTAAGTAACTCCACCCAACGTTGTTTTCTCATATTGAGTTCTTTCTGATTCAGGATATGTTCAAGGCTTTTATGATCTGTGTAGATGATACATTTGGTTCCATACAGATAATGCCTCCATACCTTGAGTGCAAATACTACAGCGCCCAACTCCAAATCATGAGTTGTGTAGTTCTTTTTGTGCACCTTAAGTTGTCATGAGGTGTAGGCAATCACCTTATCTTTCTGCATTAGCACACAACCCAATCCTTGATGTGAAGCATCGCAGTACACCACAAAATCATCAGTCCCGTCTGGGAGGGACAATATCGGTGCGTTGCACAACTTCTCCTTCAACGTCTGGAATGCTTGTTCTTGGGCATGTCCCCAATCAAACTTCTTGTCTTTTTGAGTCAACAGTGTCAGTGGTTAGGCAATCTTTGAAAAATTTGCGATGAAGCGACGATAGTATCCAGCCAATCCTAAGAATTGTCGTATCTCTGAAGGTGTCTGGGGTGCATCCTATTTCTTCAATGCTTCAATCTTGCCGGGATCTACATGAATCTCATTTTCGTTAACCACATGCCCCAAAAATTTCACTTCTCGAAGCCAAAACTCTCACTTCAAGAGTTTAGCGAAAAATTTCTCTTCTTGTAATAGACTCAGTATGGCCCGACGATGTTCCTCGTAGTCCTTTTTTGAACGAGAGTAGATAAGTATATCATCTATGAATACGATCATGAACTTATCCAAGTATGGTTTACACACCCGATTCATTAGGTCCATAAACACGGCTGGTGCATTAGTCAATCCGAACGGCATGACTAAGAACTCATAGTGCCCATAACGAGTCCTGAATGTTGTTTTTGGTATGTCATCCTCAAAAACCCTTAGTTGATGATATCCAGAACGAAGATCAATTTTGGAGAAATATGAAGCTCCTTGCAGTTGATCGAATAAATCATCAATTCTAGGAAGAGGATATCGATTCTTCACATTCAACTTGTTCAACTCGCGATAATCGATGCACATGCGGAATGTCCCGTCTTTCTTTTTCACAAATAGGACCGGTGCTCCCCATGGTGAATGGCTCGTCTGAATAAATCCCTTCTCAAGTAGCTCTTGTAATTGGCTAGATAACTCTTGCATTTATGATGGCGGTGCTTTTGCTACCGGCGTAGATCCAGGAAACAACTCTATACGAAATTCCACCTGTCGTGGAGGAGGTAAACCCGACAAGTCATCAGGGAATACTTCCGGATAATCTCGTACTATAGGAATATCTACCAACTTATTGCCTTCTTCTTTCTTTTCCACTACATGGGCCAGAAATGCGTAGCACTGCTTTCGTAGACATCGACGCGTCTTCATGCAAGAAATAAGCTTTAGAGTTCTTCCCGGTCGTTCTCCTTGAATCTTGAGTACCTCCCCGTTTGGCATGGGGATCCGTACTACTTTCTCCCGACAAACAATCTCGGCTCCGTGTTTCGACAACCAATCCATCCCCACAATCACATTGAAACTCCCCAACTCAAATGTATTAAGTCTATGTCGAAGGCATGGTTTCTAATATCATGGAGCACTTCCTAATGATCTCATCGGCCTGTACAACTCTACCGTTGGCCATTTCTATGGAGAAGCTAGTTTCTAGTCTACTAGGGTTCAAGGCAAGCATGTGTGCAAAATCAGAGGATATGAAACTATTGTCTGCTCCAGTGTCAAATAATATGGATGCGAAGTGGTGATTGAGCAAGTACGTACCCGTAACAACATTCGGGTCCTGGCGAGCATCGTTAGCTCCAATGACAAATGCACGTCCCCGAGCGACATTCCCTTGATTAGCCGGTCCTTGATTCCCAGCTATGGCCATCACTTGCTGTTGATTATTCCCTTGTTGACCTGGTGCCCTATTTAGTTTGGGGCACATGTTCCGGTAGTGACCCGGGTTTCCACACTCATAACAGACTCTGGCATTCCCGGCGGGGTTAACCGCGTTGACGGGTGCCACCAAATTCGGCGCAATTCTACAATCCTTCGCTAGGTGCCCCGGGCGCTTGAAGTTCACACACACCCGACACTGCATCTCTAGGGGATGATGATAGTTGCACCTGTCACATTTAGGGTGAGGCCCAACATACTCTCTCTTGCCCTGAGTCACAGCCACAAAATTCCTGACTATTTTGGCCTTTTTGTCAAACTTCCCGGTACTCGACCGGCTCGTTTCTCCAGCATCCTTCCTCTTTTCTACTCCCCTACCCAAACCTCCTGTACTTACCATCTCATCAGTTAGAGCGCCAGCCTTCAGAATTGCGCTCTGGATAGTTGGAGGAGCAACTGCTGTTACCATTGCCCGGATTTGAGGCGCAAGTCCCCAAATGTACCTCTCAATTCTCTTTGATTCCGGAGTCACAAGGTGTGGAACAAGTCTTGCCAGCTCGTGAAAATGATCAGTGTAAGCTGCATGTCCAGCCCCCACCATAGAATGATTCAAGAATTCATGCTCCAGTTTCTGCATTTCGTTGAGTGGGCAGTATTCCTCAGTAATCAAAGCTTTGAATTCATCCCATGACATCCGCATCGCGGACTCTCTTCCTCTAGCTTGAACCTGGGTGTTCCACTAGGTTAGTGCCTTGCCCTGCAGTGAACATGTGGCATACCTGATTCTTTGACTGTCGAGGCACTCACTGATGTCAATCACTGCCTCCATCTTTTCAAGCCACCTAGTTAAGGCTATCACCCTACCTTTCCCATCAAATTCTCAGGGTTTGCAGGCCACAAATTCCTTGTAAGAACATCCCCGTCTTGTATTATCGACCCCAGTTTCATTCCCAGTTGTTCCACCAATCCCAGTGTCTTCCCCTGTTCCTTGATTATGCTGATCATTAGTATCATGATCCACGTGAAGATTGTGATTCAGAAGAGTGTCGCTCACTTGAGTCACTATAGTTGGAATCAGTGCAGCTAGCTGCTGAGCAATCATAGCAGCTATGTCAGGGTTGTCAGTTCCCTGATTGTTGCCAGCGGGAGCACCACCTGTTCTTGGTGGTCTACCCCTACCTCTGCCTTGTGGGGTCTCCCCGTCATGATTGGTACTACGTGTGACTCTTCGAGGCGGCATCTTTTAGTCATAAAAGGAGTAAACGTGTGAACTTTAGTAAACATGTAAACCTTAGTCACTTGAAGATACATGTATGATTCCACTCATCAAATTCCAATAATCCATGCTTCGGTCCATCAAAATCATCACGTAGCCCAGTTTAAGCACATTCTTAGTATACCGGTGATGCTTATATATAGGGTTCCCCGCAGCGTTCCCACCATATCCATGATATACCTAGAATGATGCCTAAACCGGTTACTTGACATCCGATTTTCCTTAGCATCATCCCAATGAATAACGTAATGTATGTGTAGAGAGCATCATCACTCCTCTACATTTCTTGTAGTCCACTTTCATTCTAAGCATTCAATTAGTTCCTTAGTTACTGAAATGCTAAGTGGAGGAATGTTTCGTGGAGAGAATAACATCAATGTCATGATTAGAAATACCATGAAGGCTCTAAGTAGGAAAGGACTTATGTAATAGCAAGTGTTAGTAATGTTTTTGTTACCCTTAACAAGGTCTTACTAGAACTATGATCCTAGCACCCTAGGGTATAGAATAGAAAACTTGTAATACTCATGATCGTTACCTCATGGTAAGATTAGCCAGACTTCACATGCATGGTGAATTGCAATTACATGTGCACCCGTAATGGTAATTTGCCTTGTATGGTCACCCTTAGCTTCATCTAACCCAAGTTAACATCATAGTATTGACAACATTCATCAAGCATGATTCATGTAATGTCCTCATGTCCATGAGCCATTAGTATTCCAATAGTAGTATGTAATAGCAAATAAACTCCAAGCACATAAACACAATTTGTCTAACGATAGTTGTCTGTCCTTCATACTTTCAGGATCTCAGGCATACTATCTTATGGTCGGGTTTAGTATTTGTGATCGACGCTACGCGTGATCTGTGAAGTTTCCCTTCAGTCGGGTGTTCCGACCTAATGGTATAATGTAGTGCGCATACAACTGTAAGTTTCTAGTATAAAGGTATTCCGTGGAGAAAGACTAAGAGTAATAGTGTCTTCCTCAGGATGATCAGATAACAAGCACATATGTATAGAATCATGTATAGAGGCAAGAAACAAGTATAGAGGAACATACATGTAATATTAAATGCAAGCCAGTCCTAGCATGCATTCTATATGAAGGTTCCTAGGTTATAGTCTAGGTCAAGTGAATTGCCTAATTCTCTATAACCAATGGCTTTGATACCAGTCTGTCACACCCCTACTGAGAGCGGAAACACGGGGATTCGAGCTAGACGGGATCGTCATAACACATGGTTAACAGTAGAGATGTAATATATGTATGTAATTGATGACAAGCGTGTCATGAAGACACCTGGCACAAATGGAGACTTGTGTCGTGTTTAGTCAATGTTCACGACAACATAGCCATAAGCTTAAACAGTAACTTGTAATTGATTCACATAAACGATTCACATAATCACAAAAATTGTATTCTTGTATGTAATTCCCACAACCCGGGAACAAGTATCCAAAAGAATGTTAATTGTTTGATAGACTGCAACAATGTACAAAAGAATTGTTCATCATGTATGTTCAGTCTCAAAAATGCATCCTAGGGTCTCCACTAAGGCAGCACTCCTAGATCTACAGTTCTCATTGTTACCTAAAAAATATGCTCAAAAATGTCAACAATAATGTTGGTGAGCTTCGCACGTTTTAATTGTAAACATGTAATTGATGCTGTATAGTATTTGTTGTGGAATACCATGCATACAGTTTTAAGCAAGCAATATCACATACCATGAGTTTTATAAAACCAAACCTAATGACGTACACACAACAACTTGTCAGAATATATTCACCCAAGGCCCGTTCCTGGCAGTATGATGGTACTCACAAGTAACCATCTGTCAAGGGTGGGGGTGTCAACCCAGTAGTACTACTAATACCTATCCGTTGGTTCCAACACCAGAATGAATGGTTGTAAGAAGAACCACACAGTAACATCATGTATGCATCAGATAAGTACTCACAAAACAGTATCACGTTGATTCCAAGTATTAAAATTGTATGTATGTACGTTGTACAGCATTGAAAACGTGTGAGCATACTTTTCCCCCATGTTTGTAAACATTGAAAACTTGTATAAGCATAAAAAGGGGCCACGAAACTCACTTATTAAGTAGTAAGTATGTATGATGTAACTTCCCAAACTTGTATGTATGTATGATGTAACTTCCTAAACTTGTATGTATGTATGAACGGTCAATCACCTATTGATAGTTATGTTAAGCATTAATGATATGCCTGCTGTTAATAGTATTGTTTAGTTGCGTCGGGTCCTATTGGTTCGATTATGGGTAACACTTGCACACAAACACGCGCAATAGATCGTATGTAGATCCAAGTACTAGAAGCGTTGCCATTGTCGATGATTTTCGTGTAAAAGTGTTATTGTTGTTAGAGAAGTACTTAGTAAGCACTTGTGTTATAAATCGTTTGTTACTAATTGTAAAATGTTAAGTTGATTGGATTTGATATAACATTGATAAGTTTGTTAGTGTTAATCTTAAAGATCGTCATTAGCAATGGCAACCGTGTCGATGCCACCTTAACATCACACGACAACACACACCGCACACAGGAAGAATTCACACACAATGACTCCAATTGCATGATAGGACTAGACGCACGACTGGGCACTCCATTCGCACGAATCAACTCTCAATCGTGCGAATCAGCTTCATTCGCACGATTGAACCTGCATTCGTGCGACTAAGCATTCAGTCATACCACACTGCATCCAATCACACGACTCAATCTTCCATTCGCACGATTCAGCCTTCATTCGTACGAATTAGCTTCATTCGTATGACTGAACTTTCATTCGTGCGACTGGACATTCAGTCGTGCGATACACACAGTCTCACACATTCATCCGCATTGACTCAATCGCATGGCAATACTCATCCGCATGACTCAATCGCACGACACACACAATCGTATGGGCTCAGTCACACGACTCACTCATTCGCTTGGACTCAGTCACGCGACTCACCCAATCACATGGACTCAGTCGCACGACTCACCCAGTCGCATGACTCAGTCGCATGACAGACCCAGTCGCCTGAACAGTAGGTTCGCGGCTGCTGAAATGCTGAGCAGCCTTTGGCTGCTCCGTGCACGGATTTCACACAACCAGGACTTCCAGAAACACTTTTCTAACATGTCTAAGTAAGATGCACACTCAGAAAGGCAACAAACGTACCCCCACGACCTCTTGTGCTCGGGTTGAACCCGAGTACCCGAAACCCTAGAATTCGCAAAAGTAAAACGAGTAAAAACGGATGACCAAGGTCGTCTACCTGCTTGAAATGTGTTGTCTAAGCTGTAGTAGTAGTCTAAACGGTGAAATCGCGAAGAAAACGGGGCGGTTCTAGGTGCAAGGAGGTGGAGAGAGTGGAGAAGAAGAAGATGAAGAAGAAAAGGAATTTGTGAAGGCTAGGGCTGGTATGTGGCATTTTATACACAGCCCTAGTTTGGCAAATGTCAAGTTTAGTCCCTGCACTTAGCCCCTGAGTCCCCAAACTTGTTTCGGTTGAAAACGACGTAAATACACGCGTTATATTTGTTTTAGGGAAGTATTTAATGTTTTTTGTATATTGAATATGTTGTTATTAATAATGTTTATATTATATAACATAATATAGTTAGTGATGTCGGTTGTGATACCCGTAAGCGTTTTGGATGACAAGGTTGCAAATAATGGTATCACAACTGTAAAAGAAAATCAAACAAGTATGATGTACTCACGAATAGTCTATGAAGATGAGAAATGAACGTTCTAAGGATAGTTAATGAAATCCACGTTAAATGACGGACCTTGTGGTCACGCATGTCACAACTCTTCTTCTTCTTGTAGTTTGTGTGAGTTCTAGGACCCCTATTTTACTCGTTTTCAACTGATTTGGGGCTGGAGCACATAGTAAACCCATTTTTGTATGTGTGTGTGTTTGACCCATTTGAGTGTGGTTGCGTGTGATGTGTTTGGAGTTTGTTTTTGGGCTTGTCTGTGCTTGAATGATGTTGTAGCATGCATTCCTAAGGTTTAGGATGGTTGATTTGGGCTTAGAATGGGTTTGGATGAGCTTGGAGGTCGAAAATGATAGATTGGGTTCGGGATGAACTGCATTCTGCATCAGCTAAGGCTAGGCGACCAACTGGAGGCCATTCGGCCGATTGAAGTGCGATTGGAGTTCATCCGCATGACTGAGGTTTAGTCGCACGACTGGGGGTCCTGTCGCATGGGGGGTCATGCGACTGAGAGCCCATTCTCATAGGTGCTCATTCGCATAGTGTTCAACCGCATTAGGTCCATTCGCATAGTGTTCACTCGCACGATTGAGGGTCCATTCGCACGATTGGGTGTTCATCCGCATTGGATTTCATCCGCAGTGGTCCATTCGCTTGATGTTCAGTCGCATGGGGGCCGTGCAACTGAAGGGTGCCCATACGCCCAAATAGGGCTGTGCACCCGAGGAGAAGCATAGTTTAACTACTGACTTTCGAGGGGAAAGTGCAGATGTAAGTTTTGACGTGGAAGTTCCCGTAAGTGCATGTAAGATGGCCGTTGAGGCCTTAGAAGTTATGTTGGGCATGATAATGATGATGATGCATGATTATGCATGATGTATGTTATGTATGTATGATGTTGCCCTGTATAATGATCCTATTTATGTATGATTATGTTCCTCATTATGATTTATGTTTATCTTTCCCGTGACTTTACGTGTTATGTTTATGAATGAATAAAAAGTATTATGTAACGTAAAGTGGAAGATAATGAAAAGAGGAACGAAATGAAAGAATGCATGCATTAACGAACGAACGAATGAAAGTAAGAAAGGGCTTGCAAGCAAATGTATGGAGGTTCACACCCAATGAAGGGTGTTAGCTCAACTGTGTGCGTGTTAGCTACCCCAGAAGGATGCACACTGGGGTCCAATCCTTGTGATTGACCATATGTATGGGATCCTTGCCGCTTGCCCTAGGTACTGGAGTCAGCTTCGTGCACAATGTTCGAGGTCTATGAAAGACCTCAGGCCCAGTAACCATCTTCGTTCATAATGTTCGGGGTATCACACATGGCATTGATCCGGAATGAAAGAGAAAAGATAACTGGTGAATGTACTTGCCCTAGGTACTAGAGTCAGCTTCATGCACAATATTCGAGGTCTATGAAAGACCTCAGGCCCAGTAACCAGCTTCGTGCACAATGTTCGGGGCATTGTACATGTCACCGAAAGTAATGAACGTACGAATGAATGTAATGAATGTACGAATGAAAGTAAGGAACGTACGAATTTATGAATGAACGTGAACGAAGGTAACGAATGTGAATGTTAATGATGTACGTTAAATGAACGAAAGTTAACGAATGAATGATGAAGATAATAATGATATTATCTATGTGTACGTATGATGTGTGATTGCATGTATGTAAAGAACGGTTTTAACGAAAGAAAAGTATGTTTTATTATTTAACTAGAACTCACTCAGCAACGCTGACTTTTTATTTGTTTCCAGTTGACGGGTAACGTTGCTGAGGATGGCACGGGACGGCTATTCAGCTCTTTTTGGATGACATTCTTTTGTTTAATGCTTTTGCATTGTAATGCGAACAAACTATGTTTTGTAATGAATATTGTATTAACTTGCAAAAGCATTTATATTGAAATGAAAAGTTATTTTACTGATTCCGCCGTAATGTTTATTAAAGTTAACGAAATTATATGTTTTAAGAGCGGTGAATGGCCAGCTGTAAGCGTCCCGGGAACGGGGCCTTGCATAAAATTGCCTATTTGTATTTACTGCTCAAAACATTAGTTAGTTGGATATGGATTTAACTTAATCGGGAACTTATGATTCATTTTTTTCTTTATGTGTTGTTAAATTATTTTATTCTGCACACATGATAGATATATAATTGTTATTATATGATCCCGTATAATACACGGGACTATAATCTAGTAACTTTATAATCTTCTTCTTGAGTTGCACAACTTATTTCACATGCCATACAAACCAAAAAACCACGTACAAAAATGCCAAGAAAAACACACATTGTCTTTTACAATAATCAGCGAGTGCTGCTGCTGAGGAGGAGGAGGAGGAGGAGCTGGTGAAGGAGCCAGCACGAGACTGTAACTACGGGGCATTCCAAAGGTGTAAGCCCCCTACTTTTGATGGAAACGGCACTGCTGCTGCTGCTCATCGATGGGTGAGGGAAATGGAAGTTGTTCTGAATATCAGCGAGTGCCGAGAGGACTAAAAGGTGAAGTTTGCTGCCTATTCTTTTGTGGACTCGGCTTTATGCTGGTGGGACAACATAGTCCAAGCCGAGGGTAGCAGGGCAATTGGGAGAATGAGATGGTCGGAACTGAAGAAGTTGGTTATTAAGGAGTTCTGTCCTCACCGGGTGATGGATAAGGTTGAGAGGAAGTTCCTGCAGCTGGAGGCGGGAACCATGACACACCAGCAGTACACCACAAAGTTCAACAAGATGGCACGTCTAGTGCCGGATCAGGTGACCCCTCTGTCACGAAAGATTAAGAGGTACATCCAGGGTTTGCAAGCGGATAGACGCAGGCACATGATTGTTGCCCGACCAAGCACGTTTAGGTCGGCGGTGGACTTGGCCGAGAGGTTATATGATGAGAGGGAGGTAGTGGTGGTGGCTGAAGGTGGTAAGAAGGGTGGTGGTGATCGAAACTGGAGTGGGAAGAGGTTTGGTCTGGGTGATGCCTCGACGGGTAACAAGAAGGCACGGGTGGATTATCGCCGTGTAGCCACAACGGGTACGGGATCGAAAAAGTGTGGCAAATGTGGGAAGGAGCACAGTGGCGGGTGTAGATGGGGGTTAAATGTTTGCTTCAAGTGTGAGAAGCCTGGTCATATGGCGCGGGAGTGAAGGCGGGGAAATGTTTTAATTGTGGCGGGGAGGGTCACATGAGTAGAGACTACAAGAAGCCAAGGGCTGAGGGTTCCGGGGTGAAGAAAACGGGAAGTGAATGACTGAGGCGAGAGCCAGGGCATTCACTATGACACAGGAGGAAGCTAGGACAGACACTGATGTCGTGTCCGGTACATTTCTGGTGAACCAAACTTTAGCTTCTGTGTTGTTTGATCGGGTGCCAGTAGAAGTTTTATTTCTGCTGTTTCTGTGCTAAACTGCCTGTTAGTAGTAGACGTGTTGACACGCCCTTTGACGTAGAAACTACCATAGGTAAGTTTACCAGGATTTTTGAGATGATAGAGAACTGTGATGTGGAATTAAAAGGCCATAAGTTTCCTGTTAGACCGTTTGGGATGATCCTAGGTGGTTTCGATTTGGTTCTTGGGATGGATTGGTTGGCGGACTTCGAGGCGAATATAGTATGTCGCAAGAAGATGATTCATTTGATAGCACCTGACGGGAGTTCGGTAACCGTTTATGGGGATCGGGTCACGACGATCCCGAAAGTAATCTCAATGGCGGTGGCGGGAAAGTGTATGAGGCGTGGATGTAGCGCCTACTTGTGTTATGTAAAGGATGTGGAAACGCCAACACCACAACTATCCGATGTTTCGGTTATGTGTGACTTTCCAGACGTGTTTCCCGAAGACTTTCCAGGAGTGCCACCTGACCGGGAGATCGAGTTTCAGATTGATCTGATACCGGGTGCCCAACCCGTCGCCAAGGCACCCTATCGGTTGGCTCCGACAGAGATGAAAGAGTTGATGGAGCAGTTGCAAGAGCTGCTTGATAAGGGGTTCATTAGACCGAGTATCTCTTCTTAGGGTGCTCCGGTCTTATTTGTAAAGAAGAAAGATGGTAGTATGAGAATGTGTATAGACTACCGCGAGCTGAACAAGTTGACGGTGAAGAATCGGTACCCGTTACCGAGGATAGATGATTTATTCGATCAGCTTCAAGGTTCCAGTTGGTTTTCAGGGATAGATCTTCGATCGGGCTACCATCAGCTAAAGGTGAAAGAGCAGGATATTCCTAAAACAGCTTTTCGCATGCGCTACGGTCACTACGAGTTTCTTGTCATGTCTTTTGGTTTGACCAATGCGCCAGCTGCTTTTATGGATCTGATGAACCGAGTGTGTCGGCCGATGTTGGATAAATCAGTGATTGTGTTTATTGATGATATCCTGATTTATTCGAAGAGCGAGATAGAGCATGCCGGTCATATTTGAGAGGTGTTGGAGACGTTGAGAAGGGAGAAGTTGTATGCCATGTTCTCTAAATGCGCGTTCTGGTTGCGCGAAGTTCAATTCTTGGGTCACATGGTGAATCTGGAGGGGATTATGGTAGATCCTGCAAAGGTGGAAGCGGTGATGCAATGGAAGTCCCCAAAGACGCCATCTGAGATTCACAGTTTATTGAGTTTGGCGGGCTACTATAGAAGGTTCATCCAAGACTTCTCTAAGATCGCTTCTCCACTAACCAAGTTGACTCATAAAGATGTAAAGTTTGTATGGGGTCAAGCTCAAGAGAAGGCGTTCGAAGAATTAAAAACGAGATTGACCCAAGCTCTTGTACTGTCATTACCCGATGGAAGCGAAGATCTAGTGCTTTATTCTGATGTTTCCTACCCGGGATTGTGGTGCGTGTTAATGCAGAGAGGGAAGGTTATAGCCTATGCATCCCGACAGTTGAAGGTTCATGAGGGTAACTATCCTAATCATGACTTGGAGCTAGCAGCTGTGGTCTTTGCACTAAAGATTTGGAGGCACTATCTCTACGGGAAGAAGTGCACCATTTTCACTGACCACAAGAGTTTGAAGTACTTCTTCGAGCAGAAGGACTTGAACATGAGGCAGAGAAGATGGTTGGAGCTCATAAATGATTATGATTGTGAGATGTATTATCATCCAGGCAAAGCCAACGTGGTGGCGGATGCCCTTAGCCGACAGGAGAGACCCGAGCCGATTCGGGTGAAAGCGTACCAGTTGATTATGACCTCTGATGTGATGAAGCAAGTCAAAGAGTTTCAAGATGAGGCATTAAAAGAAGATCATCTCAACTCTGAGAGGATGAAAGGACTAGTCACGGAGTTGGGTGAGAACCTTCTCGGTGTTAAAAACGATTTGGGCGGATGTGGATTCCTCGTTTTGGGAATCTACGGGTGAAGATTATGGATGAAGCTCACAAGACTCGATACTCTATTCATCCCGGTGCTACAAAGATGTACCAAGACATGAAGAAAGATTATTGGTGGCCGGGTATGAAGTGTGACGTGGTGGAGTATGTGAGTAAGTGCCTTACTTGCTTGCAAGTGAAGGCCGAGCATTAAAAGCCGTATGGGAAGATCAAACCTTTGGATATACCGGAATGGAAGTGGGAGCACATCACCATGGATTTCATTACGAAGCTGCCGCGTACTCCGAAGGGGTATGATGCTATATGGGTGATTGTTGACCGCTTGACGAATAGTGCTCACTTCCTACCGATCCACGAGACATATTCATTTGAGAGGTTAGCTGACTTGTTCATCAAGGAGATTATGACTCGTCATGGTGTGCCGGTGTCTATTGTGTCTGATCGTGACACCCGGTTTACATCCAAATTCTGGAAGAAATTTCATGATGCCATGGGGACGAGGTTACATATTAGCACGGCTTATCATCCCCAGAAGGATGGTTAGTCAGAAAAGAGAAGAGGCTAGGAAATAAAGTGGTTCCTCTTGTGCGTGTACAGTGGAAGCACAGGAAGGGATCCGAGTCAACATGGGAGACCGAAGAAGAAATGAGACAGCATTACCCATGTTTATTAGAGGAATGACAGGTTTCGGGGACGAAACCTATATAAGGGTAGCACTTACAACACAACAACACAATGAGGAGAGTGTATAAGAACACTTAACAGATCAAATAGGGAACTGGTTATGATGATGCAAAGAACACAAGTAAACTTAGAAACCGAACAAGATAACAACACAAGTAGTTGGTTTTCAAGGATGTTGTATATTGCTTCTCAAGTTCAAAGTTACAAGTATTCAAGCATAAGCATTCACTAATCTAAGTTACAGGACTTGAGACACTATATACTACAACCTACAGTCGGCCATACTTTGAAGGCCAGCTGGATACATGAACTAGACAACAAAATCCATGTAGAGTCAAAAGGCAGATTGCCTTTTGACTAGTGACTATGACATGCCATAGCTCACATCCTAATATATTACAAAAAGGATAAAGGTACATAAAGTAGAAAGCACAGACTCAAGACCTCAATGTATAGTTTTCCTAAAGCATGGACCTTTTCACCAACTCATGCAAGTTGGTGACCAACCAGAGTGGCAGCGGAAAGTGGTTCAGCTTTATAGAAAAAGTACATCAGATAAAAGCATGTCTGATAAAAGTCATCGGAAGAATCTGTCTTGGTTCTTAGGCTTCGAAAGACTTTGTCTTTGAAGCTTCGGAAGACTTCATTTCTGTCTTCGGAAGATTTTACACTTAGAATATTTTTGAAGTGAAGTGTAAAACTTTCGAAGCATTTCTACTTCATGTTCTACTGTGCAGCATGCAGGAAGACTTAGAGTGTTTTGGCTGCATCAGACTTATAGGAATCCTTATAACAGGTTTCAGGGACGAAACCTATATAAGGGGGGTGGACTTGTAACGCCCGGATATTTTCTTTGAAGCCGATGAAAGAAGAAAAAGAAATAAAGTCCAAAGTCAGGGGACCAAACTTATCAAAACGCGAGAAAGTTCGGAAGAGAAGGAGAATAAGAGGGGAGGGCAGCCCACACCCTCCCCATATCTCCAAAATTCAGCAAAAGAAAGAAAGAAAAGAGAAAAGGGAGAAGAAGAAAGCTTGGTTTGAGTGAGCAAAGTCGTCGTGTAGCGGGTCTAGACAAAGCTCTTCTTCTTTTTGTAGTTTGTATGAGTTATAGGACCCCTATTTTACTCGTTTTCAACTGATTTGGGGCTGGAGCACATAGTAAACCCATTTTTGTATGTGTGTGTGTTTGACCCATTTGAGTGTGGTTGCGTGTGATGTGTTTGGAGTTTGTTTTCGGGCTTGTGTGTGCTTGAATGGTGTTATAGCATGCATTCCTAAGGTTTAGGATGGTTGATTTGGGCTTAGAATGGGTTTAGATGAGCTTGGAGGTCGAAAATGGTAGATTGGGTTCGGGATGAACTGCTTTCTGCATCAGCTAGGGCTAGGCGACCGACTGGAGGCCATTCGGCCGATTGAACTGCGATTGGAGTTCATCCGTACGACTGAGGATTAGTCGCACGACTATGGGTCCAGTCGCATGGGGGGTCATGCGACTAAGAGCCCATTCGCATAGGTGCTCATTCGCATAGTGTTTAACCGCATGAGGTCCATTCGCATAGTGTTCACTCGCATGATTGAGGGTCCATTCGCACGATTGGGTGTTCATCCGCATTGGAGTTCATCCGCATTGCAGTTCATACGCAGTGGTCCATTCGCATGATGTTCAGTCGCATGGGGGCCATGCGACTGAAGGGTGCCCATACGCCCAAATAGGGCTGTGCACCCGAGGAGAAGCATAGTTTAACTACTGACTTTCGAGGGGAAAGTGCAGATGTAAGTTTTGACGTGGAAGTTCCCATAAGTGCATGTAAGATGGCCGTTGAGGCCTTAGAAGTTATGTTGGGCATGATAATGATGATGATGCATGATTATGCATGATGTATGTTATGTATGTATGATGTTGCCAGTATGATGATGCTATTTGTGTATGATGATGTTCCTCGTTATGATGTATGTTTACCTTTCCCGTGACTTTACGTGTTATGTTTATGAATGAATGAAAAGTATTATGTAACGTAAAGTGGAAGATAATGAAAAGAGGAACGAAATGAAAGAATGCATGCATTAACGAACGAACGAATGAAAGTAAAAAAAGGCTTGCAAGCAAATGTATGGAGGTTCACACCCAATGAAGGGTGTTAGCTCAACTATGTGCGGGTTAGCTACCCCAGAAGGATGCACACTGGGGTCCAATCCTTGTGAGTGACCATATGTATGGGATCCTTGCCGCTTGTCCTAGGTACTGGAGTCAGCTTCATGCACAATATTCGAGGTCCATGAAAGACCTCAGGCCCAGTAACCAGCTTCGTGCATAATGTTCGGGGTATAGCACATGACATTGATCAGGAATGAAAGAGAAAAGATAAGTGGTGAATGTACTTGCCCTAGGTACTGGAGTCAGCTTCGTGCACAATGTTCGAGGTCTATGAAAGACCTCAGGCCTAGTAACCAGCTTCGTGCACAATATTCGGGGTATTATACATGTCACCGAAAGTAATGAACGTACGAATGAATGTAATGAATGTACGAATGAAAGTAAGGAACGTACGAATGAACGTAAGAATTTATGAATGAACGTGAACGAAGGTAACGAATGTGAATGTTAACGATGTACGTTAAATGAACGAAAGTGAACGAATGAATGATGAAGATAATAATGATATTATCTATGTGTACGTATGATGTGTGATTGCATGTATGTAAAGAACGGTTTTAACGAAAGAAAAGTATGTTTTATTATTTAACTAGAACTCACTCAGCAACGCTGACTTTTTATTTGTTTCCAGTTGACGGGTAACGTTGCTGAGGATGGCACGGGACGGCTATTCAGCTCTTTTTGGATGACATTCTTTTGTTTAATGCTTTTGCATTGTAATGCGAACAAACTATGTTTTGTAATGAATATTGTATTAACTTGCAAAAGCATTTATATTGAAATGAAAAGTTATTTTACTGATTCCGCCGTAATGTTTATTAAAGTTAACGAAATTATATGTTTTAAGAGCGGTGAATGGCCAGCTGTAAGCGTCCGGGAACGGGGCCTTGCATAAAATTGCCTATTTGTATTTACTGCTCAAAACATTAGTTAGTTGGATATGGATTTAACTTAATCGGGAACTTATGATTCATTTTTTTCTTTATGTGTTGTTAAATTATTTTATTCTGCACACATGATAGATATATAATTGTTATTATATGATCCCGTATAATACACGGGACTATAATCTAGTAACTTTATAATCTTCTTCTTGAGTTGCACAACTTATTTCACATGCCATACAAACCAAAAAACCACGTACAAAAATGCCAAGAAAAACACACATTGTCTTTTACAATAATCATATAAGTGAATATAAATATGCAGTCTATGTTGTTCTAAAATAACATGACTTTATAGTCAAGGTCATCCCTGAGATTCATAAAAAAGTTCCTGAGCAATCAGAAAAAAATAGGCACTTATATAAAGTGAGTAATTCACATATAAAATTTGGGCCTTGTACGAGTAGAAAAAACAAGACCCTAGTTCGATCAATCAATCGTTCTGAGCGCTTGGGTTACGATTGTTTTTTTACCGCCTCTCCCCAAATCACAGGTTATTTTGTTTGAGTTTTAAAAGGGGTTTAAAAATCTAGTAAAAGATGTGCTAAAATAAATAAAATATTACTGGACTCTAATGTTTGTTAGGCTTAAAATAATTAAAATGTTAATGAATTTGTTGATCCTAATGAGTTTAAGTGTTTAACAATGTATATACGGATTTTTTTAACTATGATATATAAAAAATTTAGAAATTTTGGGGCCCTCAAGAAGATCGGGCCCTGAGCGGTCGCCCACCCCGCCCCTTAGCCCGACCATGTTTATAATTTTCTTGTTGATTTATATTGCCATACCACTTATGTGAGCATTGTGTTTTATGATAATAAGAGTTTTACATGTATAAGATCTAGATTTCAAAGAATCAGACATATTAAATAAAATTTTATTTTGCTAGAGTATGCATGATATTTAATTCAGGTTTGTGTGTTAGATGTTAACTAACATCATCAAATTAAGAAGAAAGATTTACACAATTTGAATGGTTAATTTGATGTGCATGTATTAAATTTTTTAAATAAATTATCTCATTTATATTAAACGACTAAGCTATACTCACTCTAATTCTCCATTTAAATTCACCATAAACATAAAACTCTGGCCATTTAAAATAGGTTTGAGTTGATTGTAAAAATAAAAGAAAAAATTTTAAAAAATGTGAGAAGTATTATTTGTTGGATTCTGTATGCACAAGACACATAGAACATTGATGTGGTTAGTACGTAGTGATCCAAGTCGGGTCATACCCAATAACAAGCTTAGCAAACACCAACTAATATTTAATTGATGATATGATCATGCAATTAAATAATTACACCAATTTAGAAAATGGGTTTTCTAAATAAAATATATGTGAGAAAGAACAAACTATGAGGATATTTTGTTCATGGACATTATTTGTTATGTTGTTTAAATTAGTTAAACAACATCAAATAATAATAGTGTGTGTGTGCATATTATGTATAATCAAAAGGGTAATTATGTAATTAAAAGATTGTCAAAAAAACTTGAAAGGTTTTTTAAGGGAAAAAACCCTAAAAGGGTGAAGAGGTTTTACGGCCGCAAGGCCTTTGGTCCTTCTTCTCCCCTTTCTTGTTTTTGAAACAAAAATTCTCAAAAGGAACACACACACATCTGATCTAGACTTCTCTCACATGCAAGAATCGATCACCAAGGCTAGTGTTCCTCATCTAGAAGACGGATTTCATGGATGAAACAAAGTTCTAGCAGCTTTGTGGTGGTTCACGGTTGGAACTCGTTTCCAACAGCTTTCATGATGCGATTTGGTGTTCAAATCCTAGCAAATATGGTGTTTCTTGATGGCTTGTGGGTATGAATACTTGAGAACATCTCTTGTTGATGTTTTGGTCATCCAAGAACAACATCATCTTCATCATGCATCCACGATTTTTCAGCACTTTTGCAAGGTAGTATATATTGCTTCTTTAGGTTGTTTTATTTGTGATAACTAGTTCAAACACATATACAAGATCCTTTGCATTCTTGGGTTTGTTGTAGACATGTAATGATCCATGTTTTCCAGATTTCAAATGATATTTGTTTGATGTTAATCCGCTGCGTTTTCAAGTTTAAAATGGTTAAACAACATTGTTTAGATCCAACAAACCCAACAATGGCATCTAGAGCCGGATATGTGGATGACTAGTTTCATGTGTTCTTGTAAAATTGGTTTTATGAGGCTTTAACAACCTTATTAGGGCTGTTTTGTGATGATTTGATGATACCCCAACCTTTCAAGGTTGTAATCATGCATGCTTATGATTGGATCTTGAAAGGAAGATATCAAATTGGTTGATTGTGTTTTTGTTTGGACAATAGACCCTAAATTTTTAGTTTGTGTTGGCTGAAAATTTAGGGTCAAATGGGGTTCATTTTGGTTCTTGAAATGATGTATGTGGATACATATATTAGTGCATAACATAGCCTTGACCATGTGTGTTTTGGATTTGATTGATTGTAATCTTGTCATGTTGGTTGTATTCATTCTTTATGGGTTGTAATAATTCCTTTTGGTGTTTCTATTTTGGTTGTAATTTGTTTATTCATTTGGCAATGTAATAAATAGATTAGGAGTATTTTTCTTTTACTAGAAAATATGTATTAGGACATATATTTGTAAAAGAAGATGCTCGGGAAGGAAGCACAAAAGGAAGACACAAAGGGTGGACTTGAAGCATTTGGATGCAAGTTCAAGTGGGAGTCTTTGGAGACCTCATCATTTGTGTTGTGATTCAATCCTTAGGAAAGACCTTATGACAACACTTGTGATGGCAAACAAGTGTAGTCAACTTAGTGGCTATAGTTATGCACATATGTTTGTATGATTGTGCTTGTTTGGTTGTTTGTTGTATGATTGTTATTTGACATTTGGATGTGCATAACAAACTAATTAACAAACTTAACAAGCTGAAATTTATGGTTCCTAATCATTAAGTGACTAATAAAAGGTTATTAAAAGGATTAATGATTTAATAAAAGAGGTTTTATTAAAAGTGAACCATAGGATACCTTGCATTTGAAAGCATGCAAATACAAGGTACATAGAGTTTTCAAAACAAGAATTAATGAAAACTAAAAATCCCTTTTCAAACAAGTTTAACACCGTCCTTTTGCACAACACTTAAGTCATTTGGAAACTCCTAATGGGATAAAGGTCACCTAACCATTTTGAGGGAACTTATGACTTAAGGTGGGAATACCACATTGGTGGGATAAAGGTCACCTAACCACTCGTGTTGGTAAACTCACATGTGTGTGCAAGTAGGGTAACTTGATTTGCAAACCATGTTGAATGGATCACCTAAAATATGGTTTCCAAATGGTGTTGATGGGATTAACATGCCGACTTTGCATATGATGTTTAAAGTCGATCCCATACCGCTAGAAGTTGCAAAAGGTTGCAATTGTCAAATGTTGACTATCTTGTTAATTTGAATAATGGGATAAAGGTCACCTAACCATTATTTGAATGTAACGTTGGATTCTAGATTTTAATTATTAATTGTCTATGAGACATAAAGGGTATTAATAATTAAAATGAAATTTTTCAAAAATACTAAAAAGAACTTTGTAAAATTTGTAGAATGACCGCAAACAATAATGCTACCACCCCGACCGTCCATACCCTATCACTGAGAACTATTTTAGAGAGGGATCGTCTGTACCATAATAACCTTATAGACTAGTCTCGAAACTTGAGAATTGTTCTCAAGCAAGAGCAAAAGGCAAAAGTCCTTGACGATCCTATTCCTAACCAACCCGACGCCGACGATGTTGAGGCCGCCTCGAGAGGCTTAGCTGTCCTATCTCAAAGGAGTTAGCCAAGGATTTGATCCTTAATGGCCTAACTAAATGTTTGAGACATTCATAATGAATTGCAATATGAATGGATAGGACAAGAGCATTGGTGAGTTTCACGCAATGCTCATAACAGCTAAGGCAAGGATGGGTAGAAAGGTTCTACCTATTCTCTAGATCAAGAAGATAGGCATTGGAAAAGCCATTCCCGATCCCAAGGCAAATGTTGCCAAAGGAGAAGGGCACATCAAAGGCAAAGGGGAAGGGAAGATCAAAGCGGAACCTCCAAAACCTAAGCTTATGAAGCCTAAGGTAACGAAAACGATCCATGTTTTGAGTATGGAGAGATAGGTCATTTGAAATGGAATCGTCCAACCTATCTCAATGAGTTGAGAAATAAGAGGGATGCTGGGCAAACCTCAAGCACAACTTTCATAATCCACATTGACTTAAATGTTATTTCCTCAAAGCACATGGGTAGTTGGATACCGCATGTGGAACTCACTTTTACAATCTGTTGCAAGGGTTCAAAAGAAATAAGCACTTTAAGAAAGGAGACTACGTTTTGAAATTTCCAAAAGGTTTGGAAGTTGTTCTTCAAAACATGTTATATGCTCCTAGTTTGACTAGGAACATGATTTAAGTTTCCCTTTTAAAACAATATGGTTATGATTTAAAGTTAGTAAATGATGGTATTTGTATTTATATGGATGATGTACATTATTTCAAGGCTATGCCTTCTAATGATGTTGATGAATTGGTTCGTGATCATTCGTCCTATAATAAAACATTATACCCGTCATGCACTAAGAGACTTAAAATGGTTTAACTAACTCTTATTCTTGTCATTGTCATCTTGATTACATAAACAAGAATCGGATTTAAACACTATAAAAGAATGGTCTTTTAAAAACAAATGAAAATTGTTCATTTGATAAGTGTGAATCTTGTTTACAAGGCAAGATGACCAACACGCCCTTTAGTGGTACTAATGAAAGGGCAAAAGACTTATTAGGAGTCATACATTTGGATGTATGTGGTCCTTTTAAGAAAATGACAAGGTATGGTGAAACTTACTTCATTACCTTAACCGACGATAATAGTCGCTATGGTTATGTGTACTTGATGGCACATAAACATGAAGAATTTGAAATGTTCAAAAGCTTCAAGAATGAAGTAGGAAATCAACTCGATAGAACTACCAAAGTTCTCCGTTTAGATAGAGAAGGTGAATACCTAAGTGAGACTTTTAGGGATCATCTAGGAAGTTGTAAGATTGTCTCACAACTTACTCCTCACAGAACACCATAATATAATGATGTGTCTGAAAGGAGGTCGAACCCTATTGGATATGGTTCGACCTATGATGGCTATAAGCTCACTACCTCTATAATTTTGGGGTTTCGCACTACTCTCCGCGGCTCATATTTTGAATATGGTCCAAACCAAGAAAGTGGATACGACGCCTTTTGAAATATGAAATGGAATAGTTCCACTGCTATCATATTTAAAATTATGGGTTATGAAGCTTATGCTAAACTTAACACCCACTGCAACTGAAAGTCGATTCACTAAGTGTATATGTGTTGGATATCCAAAAGGACTGTATAGGATACTACTTCTTTGATCCAACAGAGCAAAAGGGATTCATTGCTCAAAAGGCAGAGTTCTTGGAAGCCAAGTTCCTTATGGAAGGAATGACGCATAGAACAGTGGAATTTGATGAGGATCAAGATCCACAAGCCGATACACGTTTGGTTGACACTAGCAATCAACAAGAGGTTGTTGATCATGATCAAGAGGTTGATCAATACACACAAAACGTTCGCAGATCTGGTAAAGTTAGCATTCCATATGAAAGATGTGGATTTTTCATAGATGGATGCTACATTGTTGACTCCGAAGAGCCAACTACATACCATGAAGCAATGTCCAATTCGGATTGTGACATGTGGCTAGGAGCCATGAACGTAAAGATGCAATCCATATATGACAACCAAGTTTGGGAATTGGTTGACTCTTCACTTAACTCCAAACCGGTTGGATGCAAGTGGGTTTTCAAGAAGAAAACTGATATGCATGGAAACTTAGATACTTACAAGGCAAGACTTGTAGCAAAAGGTTTCACTCTAAGTCAAAGGGTTGATTATGATGAAACCTTCTCGCCAATGGCAATGCTAAAGTCATCCTGATAAAGTATGCAAGTTAAAGATATCAGTCTATGGATTGAGACAAGCATCGAGAAATTGGAATCAACGTTTTGATGAAAAGATCAAGAAATTGGGTTTCATCAAGAAACGCTAACGAGGATTGTGTGTATCAAGGGGCTAGTGGGAGTGTAATTACGTTCTTAGTATTGTATGTTGATGACATACTACACTTGGAAATTGTTTTTCCAAAAGGGATCTCCGTGAAGCCGTCTATATTTGGGAAATAAAGATCTATAGGGATAGATCGAGGCGGTTGATAGGGTTAAACCAAAGTGCATGCATTGATAAAATCTTGAAAAGGTTCAAGATGGATAACTCTAAGAAAGGTATAGTACCTATTCAAAGAGGGACAATATTGAGTGCATCTCAATGTCCAAGCTCAAAGGATGAGCAACATCGTATGAAGGACATCCCATATGCGTCTGCTATAGGATCCATCATGTATGCGATTATATGCACTAGGCTGGACGTGTCATGCGCGTTAAGCATGACAAGTAGATATCAGCAGAATCCAATTAACACCCATTGGATGGTTGTTGTAAGTATATTAGAATACCTTAGGAGGACTAAGGATATGTTTCTAATATACGGATCTGATGAAGAGGAACTAGTTGTAAAGGGTTACACGGATGCTAGTTTCGAAACTGATCGAGATGATCCTCGATCACAATCGGGGTATGTCTACATTATGAATAGGGTAGCATTGTCCTCTACAGAATTCGAATACATAGCCGCCTCATTAGCAGCTTAGGAAGCTGCATGGATAAAAAGGTTTATCACCAATCTAAGGATGGTCTCTACCATTCAAGACCCCTTAGAAATCTTTTGTGATGACGAGGGTGCGATTGTTCAAATCAAGGAACCCCGTGCACATCAAAAGATTAGGTACAATGAGCGGAAGTTCAACTACATAAGGGATGAAGTTGAAAAAGGAAAGATGTGTATTCGCAAAGTTCACTTTGATCAAATCATTGCGGATCCACTCACGAAGTTCCTTGAAAGGGCAAAGCATGAAAGTCATACTTGTGCCTTAGGACTTCGATATTCTAGTGATTGGAATTGATCTGTTTAGTATTATTAATATGGAACAATTGTAATACTTAACTTATCTATGTATTTACGATATTTTAAGTAATGTTCCTTTTAGCATGTTAACATCCATGAATAATTTTATTATTCTAAATGTCCGTAGTCGGTCATATTTGTGGGAACAAATATGAATGTAAGACTATTATGAACTTGGATTGGTGGATATTCATAAGGCATGAATATAGAGCAATTGGTTGCTGCCAAGGTTCATAGATATTCGTGGGATATGAATATTGGACTGACCCGCATCTCAAATATTACTACATGGAATCTTATTGATTGATCATAAGTAAATTTGAGTAAAGGCGAATATCATTTGGTATCCTCCGACCTGAGATACATATTGGGTTTTGATATTCACCAAGTGTTATACCTTGAGCTAGTTCTTCACTAATATGAAATAATTGTTAGTACATAAGGCTATGTTCAGGTATGACATAAGGTGATTGTGAGAAACGTATGTAGTCAAGATGGGATTTGTTCCTCTTATTCGTTGAGAGTATGATGTCTAAGGCCTGATTAAGTTAAATCAACAAGGAATGATCATTCTGTGTCCTTGGATTTAACATGACATCTGTAACAAAAGGATAGATGATTGATTCACCTAAATCATTTCAAGTTGGATACTTGAAGGGGATGATGTTATTGAATGGCTTCTAAGTCATGCGTATTAAGGGTAGTAAACCGTTGTTAGGCGGTATTTACTGCTTGCATCAATCTTCTATGTATCTTGTGCAAGTGGGAGATTGTTGGATTCTGTATGCCCAAGACACATAGAACATTGATGTGGTTAGTACGTAGTGATCCAAGTCGGGTCATACCCAATAACAAGCTTAGCAAACACCAACTAATATTTAATTGATGATATGATCATGCAATTAAATAATTACACCAATTTAGAAAATGGGTTTTCTAAATAAAATATATGTGAGAAAGAACAAACTATGAGGATATTTTGTTCATGGACATTATTTGTTATGTTGTTTAAATTAGTTAAACAACATCAAATAATAATAGTGTGTGTGTGTGCATATTATGTATAATCAAAAGGGTAATTATGTAATTAAAAGATTGTCAAAAAAACTTGAAAGGTTTTTTAAGGGAAAAAACCCTAAAAGGGTGAAGAGGTTTTACGGCCGCAAGGCCTTTGGTCCTTCTTCTCCCCTTTCTTGTTTTTGAAACAAAAATTCTCAAAAGGAACACACACACATCTGATCTAGACTTCTCTCACATGCAAGAATCGATCACCAAGGCTAGTGTTCCTCATCTAGAAGACGGATTTCATGGATGAAACAAAGTTCTAGCAGCTTTGTGGTGGTTCACGGTTGGAACTCGTTTCCAACAGCTTTCATGATGCGATTTGGTGTTCAAATCCTAGCAAATATGGTGTTTCTTGATGGCTTGTGGGTATGAATACTTGAGAACATCTCTTGTTGATGTTTTGGTCATCCAAGAACAACATCATCTTCATCATGCATCCACGATTTTTCAGCACTTTTGCAAGGTAGTATATATTGCTTCTTTAGGTTGTTTTATTTGTGATAACTAGTTCAAACACATATACAAGATCCTTTGCATTCTTGGGTTTGTTGTAACATGTAATGATCCATGTTTTTCAGATTTCAAATGATATTTGTTTGATGTTAATCCGCTGCGTTTTCAAGTTTAAAATGGTTAAACAACATTGTTTAGATCCAACAAACCCAACAATGGCATCTAGAGCCGGATATGTGGATGACTAGTTTCATGTGTTCTTGTAAAATTGGTTTTATGAGGCTTTAACAACCTTATTAGGGCTGTTTTGTGATGATTTGATGATACCCCAACCTTTCAAGGTTGTAATCATGCATGCTTATGATTGGATCTTGAAAGGAAGATATCAAATTGGTTGATTGTGTTTTTGTTTGGACAATAGACCCTAAATTTTTAGTTTGTGTTGGCTGAAAATTTAGGGTCAAATGGGGTTCATTTTGGTTCTTGAAATGATGTATGTGGATACATATATTAGTGCATAACATAGCCTTGACCATGTGTGTTTTGGATTTGATTGATTGTAATCTTGTCATGTTGGTTGTATTCATTCTTTATGGGTTGTAATAATTCCTTTTGGTGTTTCTATTTTGGTTGTAATTTGTTTATTCATTTGGCAATGTAATAAATAGATTAGGAGTATTTTTTCTTTTACTAGAAAATATGTATTAGGACATATATTTGTAAAAGAAGATGCTCGGGAAGGAAGCACAAAAGGAAGACACAAAGGGTGGACTTGAAGCATTTGGATGCAAGTTCAAGTGGGAGTCTTTGGAGACCTCATCATTTGTGTTGTGATTCAACCCTTAGGAAAGACCTTATGACAACACTTGTGATGGCAAACAAGTGTAGTCAACTTAGTGGCTATAGTTATGCACATATGTTTGTATGATTGTGCTTGTTTGGTTGTTTGTTGTATGATTGTTATTTGACATTTGGATGTGCATAACAAACTAATTAACAAACTTAACAAGCTGAAATTTATGGTTCCTAATCATTAAGTGACTAATAAAAGGTTATTAAAAGGATTAATGATTTAATAAAAGAGGTTTTATTAAAAGTGAACCATAGGATACCTTGCATTTGAAAGCATGCAAATACAAGGTACATAGAGTTTTCAAAACAAGAATTAATGAAAACTAAAAATCCCTTTTCAAACAAGTTTAACACCGTCCTTTTGCACAACACTTAAGTCATTTGGAAACTCCTAATGGGATAAAGGTCACCTAACCATTTTGAGGGAACTTATGACTTAAGGTGGGAATACCACATTGGTGGGATAAAGGTCACCTAACCACTCGTGTTGGTAAACTCACATGTGTGTGCAAGTAGGGTAACTTGATTTGCAAACCATGTTGAATGGATCACCTAAAATATGGTTTCCAAATGGTGTTGATGGGATTAACATGCCGACTTTGCATATGATGTTTAAAGTCGATCCCATACCGCTAGAAGTTGCAAAAGGTTGCAATTGTCAAATGTTGACTATCTTGTTAATTTGAATAATGGGATAAAGGTCACCTAACCATTATTTGAATGTAACGTTGGATTCTAGATTTTAATTATTAATTGTCTATGAGACATAAAGGGTATTAATAATTAAAATGAAATTTTTCAAAAATACTAAAAAGAACTTTGTAAAATTTGTAGAATGACCGCAAACAATAATGCTACCACCCCGACCGTCCATACCCTATCACTGAGAACTATTTTAGAGAGGGATCGTCTGTACCATAATAACCTTATAGACTAGTCTCGAAACTTGAGAATTGTTCTCAAGCAAGAGCAAAAGGCAAAAGTCCTTGACGATCCTATTCCTAACCAACCCGACGCCGACGATGTTGAGGCCGCCTCGAGAGGCTTAGCTGTCCTATCTCAAAGGAGTTAGCCAAGGATTTGATCCTTAATGGCCTAACTAAATGTTTGAGACATTCATAATGAATTGCAATATGAATGGATAGGACAAGAGCATTGGTGAGTTTCACGCAATGCTCATAACAGCTAAGGCAAGGATGGGTAGAAAGGTTCTACCTATTCTCTAGATCAAGAAGATAGGCATTGGAAAAGCCATTCCCGATCCCAAGGCAAATGTTGCCAAAGGAGAAGGGCACATCAAAGGCAAAGGGGAAGGGAAGATCAAAGCGGAACCTCCAAAACCTAAGCTTATGAAGCCTAAGGTAACGAAAACGATCCATGTTTTGAGTATGGAGAGATAGGTCATTTGAAATGGAATCGTCCAACCTATCTCAATGAGTTGAGAAATAAGAGGGATGCTGGGCAAACCTCAAGCACAACTTTCATAATCCACATTGACTTAAATGTTATTTCCTCAAAGCACATGGGTAGTTGGATACCGCATGTGGAACTCACTTTTACAATCTGTTGCAAGGGTTCAAAAGAAATAAGCACTTTAAGAAAGGAGACTATGTTTTGAAATTTCCAAAAGGTTTGGAAGTTGTTCTTCAAAACATGTTATATGCTCCTAGTTTGACTAGGAACATGATTTAAGTTTCCCTTTTAAAACAATATGGTTATGATTTAAAGTTAGTAAATGATGGTATTTGTATTTATATGGATGATGTACATTATTTCAAGGCTATGCCTTCTAATGATGTTGATGAATTGGTTCGTGATCATTCGTCCTATAATAAAACATTATACCCGTCATGCACTAAGAGACTTAAAATGGTTTAACTAACTCTTATTCTTGTCATTGTCATCTTGATTACATAAACAAGAATCGGATTTAAACACTATAAAAGAATGGTCTTTTAAAAACAAATGAAAATTGTTCATTTGATAAGTGTGAATCTTGTTTACAAGGCAAGATGACCAACACGCCCTTTAGTGGTACTAATGAAAGGGCAAAAGACTTATTAGGAGTCATACATTTGGATGTATGTGGTCCTTTTAAGAAAATGACAAGGTATGGTGAAACTTACTTCATTACCTTAACCGACGATAATAGTCGCTATGGTTATGTGTACTTGATGGCACATAAACATGAAGAATTTGAAATGTTCAAAAGCTTCAAGAATGAAGTAGGAAATCAACTCGATAGAACTACCAAAGTTCTCCGTTTAGATAGAGAAGGTGAATACCTAAGTGGGACTTTTAGGGATCATCTAGGAAGTTGTAAGATTGTCTCACAACTTACTCCTCACAGAACACCATAATATAATGATGTGTCTGAAAGGAGGTCGAACCCTATTGGATATGGTTCGACCTATGATGGCTATAAGCTCACTACCTCTATAATTTTGGGGTTTCGCACTACTCTCCGCGGCTCATATTTTGAATATGGTCCAAACCAAGAAAGTGGATACGACGCCTTTTGAAATATGAAATGGAATAGTTCCACTGCTATCATATTTAAAATTATGGGTTATGAAGCTTATGCTAAACTTAACACCCACTGCAACTGAAAGTCGATTCACTAAGTGTATATGTGTTGGATATCCAAAAGGACTGTATAGGATACTACTTCTTTGATCCAACAGAGCAAAAGGGATTCATTGCTCAAAAGGCAGAGTTCTTGGAAGCCAAGTTCCTTATGGAAGGAATGACGCATAGAACAGTGGAATTTGATGAGGATCAAGATCCACAAGCCGATACACGTTTGGTTGACACTAGCAATCAACAAGAGGTTGTTGATCATGATCAAGAGGTTGATCAATACACACAAAACGTTCGCAGATCTGGTAAAGTTAGCATTCCATATGAAAGATGTGGATTTTTCATAGATGGATGCTACATTGTTGACTCCGAAGAGCCAACTACATACCATGAAGCAATGTCCAATTCGGATTGTGACATGTGGCTAGGAGCCATGAACGTAAAGATGCAATCCATATATGACAACCAAGTTTGGGAATTGGTTGACTCTTCACTTAACTCCAAACCGGTTGGATGCAAGTGGGTTTTCAAGAAGAAAACTGATATGCATGGAAACTTGGATACTTACAAGGCAAGACTTGTAGCAAAAGGTTTCACTCTAAGTCAAAGGGTTGATTATGATGAAACCTTCTCGCCAATGGCAATGCTAAAGTCATCCTGATAAAGTATGCAAGTTAAAGATATCAGTCTATGGATTGAGACAAGCATCGAGAAATTGGAATCAACGTTTTGATGAAAAGATCAAGAAATTGGGTTTCATCAAGAAACGCTAACGAGGATTGTGTGTATCAAGGGGCTAGTGGGAGTGTAATTACGTTCTTAGTATTGTATGTTGATGACATACTACACTTGGAAATTGTTTTTCCAAAAGGGATCTCCGTGAAGCCGTCTATATTTGGGAAATAAAGATCTATAGGGATAGATCGAGGCGGTTGATAGGGTTAAACCAAAGTGCATGCATTGATAAAATCTTGAAAAGGTTCAAGATGGATAACTCTAAGAAAGGTATAGTACCTATTCAAAGAGGGACAATATTGAGTGCATCTCAATGTCCAAGCTCAAAGGATGAGCAACATCGTATGAAGGACATCCCATATGCGTCTGCTATAGGATCCATCATGTATGCGATTATATGCACTAGGCTGGACGTGTCATGCGCGTTAAGCATGACAAGTAGATATCAGCAGAATCCAATTAACACCCATTGGATGGTTGTTGTAAGTATATTAGAGTACCTTAGGAGGACTAAGGATATGTTTCTAATATACGGATCTGATGAAGAGGAACTAGTTGTAAAGGGTTACACGGATGCTAGTTTCGAAACTGATCGAGATGATCCTCGATCACAATCGGGGTATGTCTACATTATGAATAGGGTAGCATTGTCCTCTACAGAATTCGAATACATAGCCGCCTCATTAGCAGCTTAGGAAGCTGCATGGATAAAAAGGTTTATCACCAATCTAAGGATGGTCTCTACCATTCAAGACCCCTTAGAAATCTTTTGTGATGACGAGGGTGCGATTGTTCAAATCAAGGAACCCCGTGCACATCAAAAGATTAGGTACAATGAGCGGAAGTTCAACTACATAAGGGATGAAGTTGAAAAAGGAAAGATGTGTATTCGCAAAGTTCACTTTGATCAAATCATTGCGGATCCACTCACGAAGTTCCTTGAAAGGGCAAAGCATGAAAGTCATACTTGTGCCTTAGGACTTCGATATTCTAGTGATTGGAATTGATCTGTTTAGTATTATTAATATGGAACAATTGTAATACTTAACTTATCTATGTATTTACGATATTTTAAGTAATGTTCCTTTTAGCATGTTAACATCCATGAATAATTTTATTATTCTAAATGTCCGTAGTCGGTCATATTTGTGGGAACAAATATGAATGTAAGACTATTATGAACTTGGATTGGTGGATATTCATAAGGCATGAATATAGAGCAATTGGTTGCTGCCAAGGTTCATAGATATTCGTGGGATATGAATATTGGACTGACCCGCATCTCAAATATTACTACATGGAATCTTATTGATTGATCATAAGTAAATTTGAGTAAAGGCGAATATCATTTGGTATCCTCCGACCTGAGATACATATTGGGTTTTGATATTCACCAAGTGTTATACCTTGAGCTAGTTCTTCACTAATATGAAATAATTGTTAGTACATAAGGCTATGTTCAGGTATGACATAAGGTGATTGTGAGAAACGTATGTAGTCAAGATGGGATTTGTTCCTCTTATTCGTTGAGAGTATGATGTCTAAGGCCTGATTAAGTTAAATCAACAAGGAATGATCATTCTGTGTCCTTGGATTTAACATGACATCTGTAACAAAAGGATAGATGATTGATTCACCTAAATCATTTCAAGTTGGATACTTGAAGGGGATGATGTTATTGAATGGCTTCTAAGTCATGCGTATTAAGGGTAGTAAACCGTTGTTAGGCGGTATTTACTGCTTGCATCAATCTTCTATGTATCTTGTGCAAGTGGGAGATTGTTGGATTCTGTATGCCCAAGACACATAGAACATTGATGTGGTTAGTACGTAGTGATCCAAGTCGGGTCATACCCAATAACAAGCTTAGCAAACACCAACTAATATTTAATTGATGATATGATCATGCAATTAAATAATTACACCAATTTAGAAAATGGGTTTTCTAAATAAAATATATGTGAGAAAGAACAAACTATGAGGATATTTTGTTCATGGACATTATTTGTTATGTTGTTTAAATTAGTTAAACAACATCAAATAATAATAGTGTGTGTGTGTGCATATTATGTATAATCAAAAGGGTAATTATGTAATTAAAAGATTGTCAAAAAAACTTGAAAGGTTTTTTAAGGGAAAAAACCCTAAAAGGGTGAAGAGGTTTTACGGCCGCAAGGCCTTTGGTCCTTCTTCTCCCTTTCTTGTTTTTGAAACAAAAATTCTCAAAAGGAACACACACACATCTGATCTAGACTTCTCTCACATGCAAGAATCGATCACCAAGGCTAGTGTTCCTCATCTAGAAGACGGATTTCATGGATGAAACAAAGTTCTAGCAGCTTTGTGGTGGTTCACGGTTGGAACTCGTTTCCAACAGCTTTCATGATGCGATTTGGTGTTCAAATCCTAGCAAATATGGTGTTTCTTGATGGCTTGTGGGTATGAATACTTGAGAACATCTCTTGTTGATGTTTTGGTCATCCAAGAACAACATCATCTTCATCATGCATCCACGATTTTTCAGCACTTTTGCAAGGTAGTATATATTGCTTCTTTAGGTTGTTTTATTTGTGATAACTAGTTCAAACACATATACAAGATCCTTTGCATTCTTGGGTTTGTTGTAGACATGTAATGATCCATGTTTTTCAGATTTCAAATGATATTTGTTTGATGTTAATCCGCTGCGTTTTCAAGTTTAAAATGGTTAAACAACATTGTTTAGATCCAACAAACCCAACATTATTATCCATTAGATCTTAAATATAAGGGATGACATAGTGGTAAATAATTAAAACTTCAAATGATAGGCCAAGGGTATTTTATCTTGACCATATTTTCAAGTTCCACCTTTTTTTAAACGCTTGTAACTTTTACATACAATATTATTTTGTTAAAAAATTACACCATAAAAATAAATATTTTTTTAATCTTTAAAAACATCTATAATATTGATGAATAAAAGATGAATGATTTTTTCACGTTATTTCAGCTCATTTTGTAATATTCGCCGGCTTATTTTGTAATATAAGGTCATTACATAATTTTTATCGGATCATTGTGGCTAATGTTGACTATTTTGTTATACATTGTGTTTTTTTAAAAGATAATTTTCAAATAATACAATCCTAAAAATGTAATTTTTATATGTTTTTCAGTTTATCATGTAATTTTGAGTAGATCATTGTGTAATCCTCATCAAGCAGCTTGTTATGTATATTGCTAATTATTGACTCTGGAGCTATTCATTGTGTTACTCATTGTGTCTAATGTTAACCATTGTATTTTTAAAATTGTGATTTTCAAATAAAACAATGTTGAAAATTTAATTTTTTTACGTTTCTAGTTTATTGTGTAATCCTCGTCAAGCAGCTCATTGTGCCTATTTCTAATTATCGAGTCTAGTGTTGGTGATCGTGTTACCCATTGTGTCTAATGTTGACTATTTTGTTTGTAATGTGTTTTTTAAAATGGCCATTTTCAAATAATACAATATCTAAAATGTAATTTTTTATGTTTTTTAAAGTTTATTATGTAATCATGATTAAGTTATTGTGTAATACTCGTGAAACGACTTATTATATCGATTACTAATCATCGAGTCTAGTGCTGGTCATTTTGTTATCAATTTTGTCTAATGTTGACCATTGTGTTATGCATTATGTTTTTTAAAATGATGATTTTTTAATAATAGAATAATAAAACATATAACCTTTTTATGTTTCAAGTTCATTAGATATTCCTCATTTGATCAAATCTAGTGTTGGTCATTATTTTATACGTTGTATCTTAATATTGACTATTGTGTTATGTATTGTGTTTTTTTAAATGATGATTTCAAATAACACAATATTAAAATGTATTTTTTTACGTTTTTCAGTTAATTATATAATCTTGATCATGTCAATGT
The DNA here is from genome assembly GCA_024085815.1 of Flaveria linearis. Classification (NCBI taxonomy): domain Eukaryota; kingdom Viridiplantae; phylum Streptophyta; class Magnoliopsida; order Asterales; family Asteraceae; genus Flaveria; species Flaveria linearis. The sequence continues at coordinate 77,014,093 of CM044005.1, forward strand.
GTAATTCTCGTCAATCAACTCATTATGTCGATTGCTAATAATAGAGTCTAGTATTGGTCATTGTGTTACCAATTTTATCTAATATTGACCACTGTGTTATGCATTGTGTTTTTTAAAATGATGATTTTTAAATAACACAATAATAAGAAATGTAAACTTTTTATGTTTCAAGTTTATAATATATTTCTCATCGGATCGAGTCTTGTGTTGGTAATTGTGTTATCCATTATGTCTAATATTAACTATTATCTCATATATTGTGTTTTTTAAAATAATGATTTTTAAATAAAACAATGCTAAAATATATATATTTTTTTACATTTTTCAGTTTATAATGTAATTTTGATTATGTTATTGTGTAATCCTCGTCAAACATGTCATTTCGTGGATTGCTAATCATCGAATCTAGTGTTGGTCATTGTGTTATCCATTCTGTCTAATGTTGATCATTGTGTTATGCATTGTGTGTTTTTAAAATGATGATTTTTGAATAACACAATAATAAAAAATTTTAAACTTTTTATGTTTCAAGTTCATTATGTATTACTCATCAGATAATTGTGTAATCTTTATCAATTCAGAAGATTACACAATGACCTGATGAAATTACATAATGAGTTAAAAAATATATATTTTTATATCAACACTGTACTCATTTTAAAGATTAGAAAAATACTTGTTTTTATTGTGTAATTAAAAAAAATAATATCGTATGTAAAAGTTATGAATGTTTAAAAAAAGAGTTATTGGATTTTAATAATCTCAACTTTCATTTATTGGCTGAGATTAATCCTAACTCAAGAAATATTTACATACACTCCCCACTTTAAGCTTATTTTCCTTTAACGATCATTTACTAACTGAGACTCAACATCGTTAATTTTTTGATGATGTGGATTGTTATAGCACAACACTAAGAAGAAAGTTGAAATCAACCATCTGATCCGTTAATCTGAAGCTTCAGCACCCTAAAAACCGTCAATCTCCACCTTATTATCTGAACCACTTGACTTGTTGGAGGTATATTTCAGGTGATTATAGAGGCTACACATCGGAAAACGAACTTGATGGAGGTGGGAGGCTGCGGAGTTGAAAATTGGCTCCATTTCATCAAAAAAACTAATGAGGGTTAACTCTCAGCTAGTAAGGGATCGTTAGATGAAATAAATTTAAAGTTAGGAGTGTTTACAAATATTTTCTGAGTTAAAATTAATTTGGGAAAATAAATAAAGCTTAAAATTATTAAAACCTAATAACCCTAAAAAAAGATAGACCTTTGGAGTAAGGATATTACCAATTTTACCCCAAACTAATTTTGATTAAAAGTAAACGTGTTAATATTTTAATAATTATTACGATTTTTAGTTTTAAAATTTCTTTTTGTATTTGAACCCATCCATTTAAAATAAACACATTTTAGTACTGCTAGAAAAATAGGACCGTACAAAAAGTTCGTGGCTCGAATCTCGCTCGAAGTTCGCTCGAGAAAAGCTCGAAAAAAGCTCGGCTCGAAAAAAGCTCGACTCGAAAAAAGCTCGTATCCAAACGAGCCGGCTCGGCTCGGCTCGAATTCTAAACGAGCCGAACTCGAGCTTGGGTTAGCTCGGTTCGAGCTCGGCTCGTGGCTTGGTTCGTTGGCTCGGCTCGTGACTCGGTGCATATAATATATGTATATATATATATTTATATAGTATAATTAATAAAAAATATTATTATTACTACTACTATTATTATGATTATTATTTTTATATTAGGATTTTAGAAAGGTTTTCTAAAAATAAAAAATGAATTCTTTTTAGAAACAATTAATATTTTGTTTAAAAAATATATAACTTGATAGCAAATTATTTATATTCAAAATAATGACCTTTGTTATTTAAGTACGGAGTACTTAATAAAAGATAAAAACCCTAATATATATTTTTTATGTTTTCATATAAATTAATGTAATTTTTTTTTAAATCGAGCCGGCTCGAACGAGCCACGAGCTAGCTCGAGCTTTTCACGAGCCGAACTCGAGCCGGTGTTTTGAGCTCGTTAAAATTTTCGAGACGGCTCGGCTCGGCTTGATAAGCTTCAAGCTTGAGCTCGAACCCATCCTGGCTCGGCTTGATTTGGCTCGTTTACAGCCCCGTGAAAAAACACGGCAACAAGTTTTGCCCAAGCCCCAAAAGGCTTTAACTTTGGATTGTAGTCGACCGTTTGATCTCTTTTCCTTTCTTCTTTTAGTTATATTATTATTATAATAATATAATAAAGATAATTATAATGTAATAAAAGAAAACAGAATCTCATTGCAGATTTTCATCCAGACTTCTTTTCCAGTCCAAAACCACACGTACACAAAAAATTGCACAACGTACAACTGGATATAGCACAATGCTCCTGTACCTATCAACTCTCACCCTGGTGAAAACCTGCCTTGAATCAGGATAAAATGTACCATTTTTGAAAGAGCAAGAAAATTTACTTCGATTATTTAATCTTTTGAAGCACACTTCTCACCATCCAAAATCCTTGCTTCAATCCAACTCATTCTTCCCCCAATTTCCCAATTTCACCAAACCCCATTAAAAAACCCTAGATTACCCATCAATCCACTCAAGATTTCAACCTTCCCTTCAAACCCAAGTCATAATTTTCAAGAATTTGAAGAAAAAAACAAATCTTTTAGTAAAAGATGACAGAAATACTTCAATCACCACTTCATATATCTTCTTCTCAAAGCTCCCTGATATCTGTAGGTGAAAATGATGGTCTACTCCAACAAACCAATGATCATTTTCCTTCATCCTCATCATCTTCCCTTATTAACCCTTGTTCTAATTTGTATTCGGTAGCTGTATCTGTATGCAATACAGAAGAGAGAGAAAGAAAGAGGAGAGAGAGAGAAGAAGAGGAGAGAGAACTGTCATTGTTGGCTGTTGTGGTGACTGTTGTTAGGAAATCACTCGTGGGTTCCTGTAATAGTGTGAAATTTCAAGATTTTGGTTGTGATAATAACTCTAAGAAGTCTTCAAAAATGGAGATTGGAGTGCCTACAAATGTTAGGCATGTTGCTCATGTTACGTTTGATAGGTTTAATGGGTTTCTTGGTTTGCCTGTAGAGTTTGAACCTGAGGTTCCAAGAAGACCTCCCAGTGCCAGGTTTGTTGTTCTTGATCTTTCTCTCTGTTTTTTTCTTTTTTTGGAAGTTTTGTGCATTTGTGACTTGTACCGTACTACCCTTCAAGTGTTTTTTTACTGTGATGTGTTTTGCTCTAATGAATCTTGATTCTTGCATCATGAATACTTAATGGGACACTGGGCCCTTTTGTGTTGAATAAAGCTGCAATTTGAGTTTTCAGATCAAAAGCTTACTGTTTTTGAAATGGAAAGTGAATTATTTGAATTTTGAGAAAAATAATGATGATCAGATACGATTTGATAATGTATGTTACAAGTAGAAAAGGTCCAGTTCCTGATTAAAGCAAAATCTAGATCATTTTTGTATATGGAAAGTAGAATTTAGCAATAATCATGTTTTTCTTGTTAAAATTGAGATCATGTGCATTGCTGTGTTGTAATGTACTGCCCTACAACTCATTTATATAAAATCTTGGTTCTTGCAATTCTTGCAACTTGAATAATTGAATATATCTGTTGCATGCTTGCCAACCATGCCACTAATTGGGGATTTGGGCCTTTTTGGTGAAAGAATTATGTATATTGACTTGTTTAGGGAAACTGCTTTCAATTTTGACATTGAAATTGAATATAGGTTCTTATAATTTTGAAAACAGATGATAACTATATCAAACTTAATAGTGAATGTTACAATTCGGAAATAATCAAGGTTGAATTTCGAAATCTGAATTGTTTTTGTTGGAAATAACTAATTCCCTACTTTCACGAGTTATGTGATTAAGGGATAAGTTTGAGTTTGATTAAAACACGTTGGTTTTGATGTTTATCCTAGGATTTGAATTTTAAATGTAAGTCTATAAATACCTTGATCGAGCTCCTGATCTATGGTATGAGAGTTATTGTTAATTTGAGTTTTGAGTCATTTTCTCAAGTTAATAATATCGGAGAGTTTATTCCACAATTTGTGTGTTTTGATTGTGTTTGATTCTGGATCTCTTTGATTTGGTATCAGAGCGGTTCTAAACACAATCAAGAACGTGAAGACTGCTGTCAGATCTAAGAGACATTTAGATCTGGTCATTCAACAACTGGTCCCTCGGTTACATACAGCAAGAGAAGGAAGATGGCTGAAGTACAACAAGTTGCAGGCAACAGTAACAAGGAAGGGAGCTCGCTACACCTTGCATGTCCTATGTTGACCCAAACAAACTATACAATATGGGGCATGCGGATGAAAGTGATTCTAAACGTACACGGAGTCTGGGAGCAAATTGAACCGGGAACCGCGACCGACACTAAGAAGAACAATACGGCCATCGCACTGATCTTTAGTGCAATACCCGAAGAACAAATTTTGCAGATTGGTAATCTCAAAACGACAAAGGAGATGTGGGATGCCCTGAAGACCCGTAATATAGGAGCCGATCGAGTGCGGGAAGCAAGGCTGCAAACTCTCATGACAGAGTTTGAAAATCTTAAGATGAAAGATCAAGCCACTGTCGATGAGTTCGCTAGCACTCTATCAGGGTACGCCTCCAAGGCTGCAGCACTGGGTTCCACAATTGAAGGATCCACACTAGTAAAGAAGTTCCTGAATGGCCTACCAAGGAAGTTTATTCATATGGTCGCCTCAATTGAGCAAGTGGTTGATTTGAAAACAATCACATATGATGATGTGGTTGGGCGTTTAAAGGCTTACGAAGAACGGATCAAGGGAGAAACCGAACCTGGAGACAATCAAAGCAAGCTACTGTATACCCCGGCAGACACAGGTTCTAGTCAAGAAAGGACGAAAGGACATGGCCGTGGCGGCAACACCTATCGAGGACGAGGAAGAGGCCGAATCCATAACCAAAACCGCGACCAAGGTAAACAGAAAGGCCGAGGGGCACCCACACGAAACCAAAGCGGGAGTGATGATTCACAAAAGAGAAAGAAAGACAAAGACAAAATACAATGTTTCAGGTGTGACAAATTCGGGCACTATGCCTCGGTTTGCCCGGATCGAAAACAAAAGAACCCGGAAGTCAACTATGTTGAAACCGAGGAGCCTGATCCAGCCCTGTTTATGATGGCCCACGTTGAAGAAGTGTTCTTAAACGAACATCAACTAAAACCCAAGAAGTTCGAATCCGAGAGTATGGAGGAGAACATTTGGTACTTGGACAACGGTGCATCGAATCATATGACGGGAACCAGGACTCTATTTTCAGAACTCAATACACGAGTAATTGGGAAGGTAAGATTTGGCGATAACTCCTGCGTAGCAATTGCCGGAAAGGGCTCAATCTTGTTCACAAGCAAAACAGGTGAACACAGGTTGTTGACTGACGTATACTACATCCCAAGTCTCCGGAGTAACATTATCAGCATTGGACAAGTTACCGAAGCAGGGAACAAGGTCATCATGGAGAATGATACGTTGCAAATCTTCGACAAAACAAGGAAACTGATGATGCATGTCACTCGGGCACAAAACCGACTATATAAGATAAAACTACTCACGGGTCACCCAGTCTCCCTCCTCTCTAAAATTGAAGATCCATCATGGCTATGGCACGCCCGCTACGGGCACCTAAACTTCGAATCGTTAAGACGATTGAGCACGAAAGGAATGGTACGAGGCATCCCCTTGATCGATCACCAAACTAACCTCTGTGACTCGTGCTTGATAGGCAAACAATCACAGCAACCATACCCTCTGAAGTCGCAGTTTCGAGCCGGAAGACCACTAGAACTGCTGCATGGAGACCTCTGTGGGCCCATTTCGCCATGCACACCATCCGGCAACCAATATATATTCCTAATCGTGGATGATTTTTCTCGGTACGTCTGGAGCTTTCTACTCAAACACAAGGACCAAGCGTTTGATGCATTCAAACGCCTCAAACACTTGGTAGAAGGAGAACTGGAAACAAAGGTTAGTTGCTTGCGTAGTGATCGAGGGGGAGAATTCACCTCAACCGAGTTCAATAGTTGGTGTGAATTACAGGGGATAAAGCGACAACTAACTTCCCCTTACTCACCTCAGCAAAACGGAGTGGTAGAAAGGAGAAATAGAACTGTCGTCGAGATGGTCCGATGCATGCTTCAATTCACCAAGGTTCCACAACAATTCTGGGGTGAAGCGGCGAGACATGCCATCTATATCCTTAACCGTTGTCCCACAAAAGCTGTCGACTCCAAGACCCCTTATGAAGCTCTATTCAACAGAAAACCCAATGTTGAGCACCTACGGGTGTTTGGGTGTTTGAGCTTTGCACACGAACCCAAGGTCAACCAAAAGAAACTCGATGATAGAGGAAGACCTATGGTGTACTTTGGATCCGAACCAGGATCTAAAGCCTACCGCCTTTTTGATCCGATTCGAAAGAAAATATGTGTAAGACGATCGGTAATCTTTGACGAGCAAAGAGGATGGTCATGGACCGAAGACCCGCAAGCAACTAAGTACTTTATTGTCCAAAACGGGATCTCAACACATCCCAATGGGAACGGGCAGAACGATCATGAACAAGGGGGAGGAGAAACTGCCACAACTGATTCGATTAACGGTCCAGCCTTAACCGAAACTAACGAGAGCATCGCAACCCAAACCGAGCCCACAAGTAATGAGGCAGATCAGGAGCAGCAGGAAAATCAACCAAGGAGATCTACTCGAGCAAAAACACTTCCCAAAAGGCTCACTGACTTTATAATACAAGACGGGGTAAACCGAGACCATGGCCCTACCCTCATGATGTGTACCGATGATGAACCCCTAAGCTACTCACAAGCTAAGGGAAACAAACACTGGAAGAAAGCCATGCAAGTGGAGATGGAGGCGATCATAAGAAACAAGACATGGACCCTAACCAACCTACCTCCAGGTCACAAACCGATAGGCCTGAAGTGGGTATACAAGAGAAAACGTGATGCTAAACGGAACATAGTAAAGTACAAAGCACGCCTCGTCGCTAAAGGGTATGTCCAAGAACAAGGGATTGACTTCGACGAAGTCTTCGCACCGGTGGCACGGTTAGAAACAGTCCGGTTACTACTTGCGATCGTAGCAAAAGAAGGTTGGCAAGTCCATCATCTTGACGTGAAAGCAGCATTCCTACACGGAGAACTAAAGGAACTAGTATTTGTAAGCCAACCGGAGGGATTTGTACAAGCCGGGAAGGAGAGTATGGTCTACAAACTCACAAAGGCTCTATACGGCCTTCGACAAGCGCCACGAGCCTGGAACCTCAAGCTAGACACAACTTTAAAACAACTCGGATTCACTCGGTGCCGACAGGAGCAAGCTGTGTATACAAAGGAAGAAGCAAACGAACAACTTATAATTGGAGTCTATGTAGATGATCTCATTGTTACAGGATCAACTAATAAACTCATTGAGTCGTTCAAAAGGCAAATGGAACAACAGTTCGAGATGAGCGACTTGGGTATTTTGTCATACTATCTCGGCATTGAAGTCAAACAAGATGAAACAGGAATAAGCATCAAACAAGAAGCCTATGCAAAGAAAATCTTGAAAGAAGCCGGAATGACAGACTGCAACCCAACGAAATATCCAATGGATCCCGGATGCAAAATTTCGAAAGATGAGGAAGGAGTAGCAGTAGACGAAACCCAGTACAGAAGACTAGTGGGATGCTTAAGGTACCTGCTGCACTCAAGACCAGACTTATGCTTCTCGGTTGGAATTGCGAGTCGATACATGCAATCTCCCAAAGAATCGCACATGGCCATAATCAAACACATTATTCGATACCTTAAAGGAACATCTTCATTCGGGCTCCTATACAGAAGAAATGGACCACGAGTTATCACCGGGTATAGCGATAGCAGTCATAATACAGACCGAGACGATGGTCGGAGTACTACGGGTCATATCTTTTATTATGGTGAGACACCGATCACTTGGTGTTCCCAGAAATAAAATACAGTAGCTTTATCGTCTTGCGAAGCTGAGTTCATGGCAGCAACCTCGGCTGCATGCCAAGCCATTTGGTTAAGAAGTTTGTACAGTGAACTCACGGGTGAGAGGCTGCAGAAGATAGTAATACGGGTCGATAACAAGTCAGCCATTGCGCTAATGAAAAATTCCGTCTTCCACGGTAGAAGCAAACATATCGATACGAGATACCACTTCATCCGAGAGTGCGTCGAGAAGGAGCAGGTCGTAATCGAGCATGTTAGCGGGGAAAGTCAGAAAGCAGATATCTTGACTAAACCGTTAGCGAGGATCAAGTTCGGGGAGATGCGGGATTTAATTGGAATCGAAGACCTTTCTAGTTCAAGTCGGAAATTAGGGGGGTGAATGTTGGAAATAACTAATTCCCTACTTTCACGAGTTATGTGATTAAGGGATAAGTTTGAGTTTGATTAAAACACGTTGGTTTTGATGTTTATCCTAGGATTTGAAATTTAAATAAAAAAGGGCGTACCTGGTGCTGCAAAGAGCTCCCGCGTTTTCACAGGGTCCAGGGAGGGTCCGTCCCATTTAAGGGAAGATGTACGTGGTCTTTCCCCCACATTTTGTGGGGAGGCCGTTTCCACGGATCGAACCTGAGACCTTCGGTCCCTTAGGAACAGCTTTTACCGCTGCGCCAAGGCCCGCCCTCATTTGAATTTTAAATACCTTGATCGAGCTCCTGATCTATGGTATGAGAGTTATTGTTAATTTGAGTTTTGAGTCATTTTCTCAAGTTAATAATATCGGAGAGTTTATTCCACAATTTGTGTGTTTTGATTGTGTTTGATTCTGGATCTCTTTGAGTTTTGTATTTGGAAAGTATTACGAATGACCTTGGTTTTCATACCTGCTTTAAAAGTATGTAATGTTATACTTTCTAATTTTAAAGCAAGTGTATTGTTGTGTTGTATACTATACTATACTATACTACCCTGCAACTGTTTTTCTCTGTCTTGTGCTTTGCTTTCATGAATCTTGTATCATGATTATGTATGTGTGATATGCCTTATGCCAACCTTGTAACTTATTTGGATTTTGGACCTTTCTTGGTAGAAGGAAGATGTTACTTGACTTTTTAGATCAAATGTTTACTTGAAAGTTGAAACCAAATGCTGATTCTTCAACAAGGTGGATAATAATCATTAATGTTGAATTTAATATTTTTATTTTAAAAAGTAATAAAAACATTTCCTTTAGAATAAGAGTAACGCGTTCTCTTTTCTGCAGTACTAGCGTGTTTGGTGTTTCGACCGAATCTATGCAGCTCTCATTTGACTCTAGAGGCAACAGTGTCCCGACAATCCTTCTAATGATGCAGAGACGCTTGTACGCTCAAGGAGGCCTTCAGGTGTGTATCACACTGCTGAGTTGTACTGAAGAATTTCTCAATACATCATTGTACAACTCGAAAATGGATCTCGTTACCTCCAAGATTACAACTTTTTTTATGTTCCAGACATTTCCTAGCATTTTAAACTAAACAAGCGTTGAGTAATGTATGGCTGTTGTTTTGCAGGCTGAAGGTATCTTTAGAATCAATGGTGATAATGGACAAGAAGAGCAAATAAGAGAACAATTGAATAGAGGAGAGGTGCCCGAAAACATAGATGTACACAGCTTAGCTGGTCTAATTAAGGTAAGACTTTTGATACCCAGGAAATGGGTCAAATGGGCGGGTTGGGTTATGTTCTTGTTAAATTAACATAGGAAAATACACTTGTCATTGTATGATCGGGTCCGCCTATATATATCTAATGTTATGTTCTTCTCAAACGTTTATCTACACATGTCTAGCCATTATTAATCACTGCCAAATATTTTTTGTTTTCAGTGGTTGTTAATGTAGACAACTTGCCTTCATTTAATTATATTAATACGTTGAAGTGTTGTTGATGTAGGACAGCTGTTCTTTGAATGAAACAACTAAACCATGTGTGATAAATATTTTCTGTCTTGTACCTCCTGCTTTGGGATCTATTCTGTTACAGA